>VWYO01011745.1:25979-66084 GCA_013400275.1 Rhadina sibilatrix | reverse complement strand
CCCTGATACCTGAGCCATTTCTCGAGGTTGCTGGACACCCTCAGAGCCTGATGCACCTTTGTGGGGCTGACAACAGAATTGCACCACAGAACCCGTTTCCATACAGGTATTACACAGCCCAGGAGATGGGAATGGGCCTTATTTCCCCTTCATCCATAAAAGCTTCAGAGGATCCCATGTTCCCACTGCCCCCAGGCACATCCCACCTGTGCCCCAGGCACATCCCACAGAGAAGGACGAGATTTCCTTTCCAACCTTCTGCATTTCCACCTTTCCTCCATACCCAGCAGATGAAGCTGCACAGAGAACAACTTCCTAAAGGTGCTGAAGCAACTGAGGGTTAAAGTTTCTGGAATCTTTCAGCTTCTTCCTTCCTGCTTTTATTCACTTAAAAAAAAAAATTAAAATAAAAATCTTTCCCAGTTCCTTGTCTTGTTGAGGATATAATTTTGCCTTGGGTCTCGAGGCAGTCATTGCATTTTCTAACTAGGAATAGAGGATTTTGGTCCTCCAAGCAGCACGTTCCCCTCCTGTCTCCTCTGAGGAACAACCTTGAAGTTTTTTAACTCCAAAATTAGAATTCTGAACTTGCTCTAGAGTGCCTGGAAAAAAAAAAGCTCCAGGTGAAATAGCTGTTTCTTGTCAGGCTCCTAAAATCCCTCGCGGTTAAACGTAATTTTTTAAAGGCTTTATTTGCTATCAAGCACCTGAGTCCTGTATATTTTACAAGTTAATGAGCTCGTTTTTGAGGAGAAAATGTAGCTGTTAGGAATATTAACTGAAGTTATGCTTACTGCCGGAGTGTGTGTAGGGTGTGTGTAAAAATCCTGCTTTAATGTCTCATCTTGGAGTAAGTCCCAGAAGAGACTGATTCAATTTCCATTCATTACGGGAGCAAAACTTAAAAATTACTCCGATGTGTAGACACTCACTGCTGGCAGCACCTTCCAGGCAGCAGGGATCAGTGATGTGAGAGGGGAAAGCCTTCAAATGCTGGTGAAAATGAAGGGGGTGTTGATGTGGAGCTCCAGGATGGGGTTTGGGCTCTGTCAGTGACAGCTTCCATTAACAGGGCCCCCAGCCACAAAATCCCCTTGCTCAGGAAAGGCTGCTCAGCTCCAAAGGACAATTCCTGCTGTGCCTTGAGAACATCCAGGGTGGGCTCCTGAAGGGATCCCTCCCCTCCTGTCAGCTCTCTGCTCCCACACTGCGGGTGGAACACCCAGGGCCGGGTTTTGGGGCAGGGGAGAGCCCTTTGTGCTGCTCTTTGCAGTTTGTACATCCCTGGGATCGGGAGAGCCGATTCCTCGCAGGAGTTTGGCTGATTGCCTTCAGATCCTACCAGGCAGGAGGGAAGGTTATCAATCCTACTATTGACAAGGTTGTAAAGGGAGACCAAAGACATGAGAGCCAGTGAAGTAATCTGAGAATCTCTTAATTGCAAGAGTATTAGGTGGAGTCCCAAGTAAAGATAAAGGATTAAGGATTGAACGCCCAAGGTCCTTTTCCTTATTCACTTTCTTCAGCCCCAGAGGAGCAATTTGTGTCAGTGGGGTGTTGCACATCCTCAGATCCCAGCTGGGAAAAGCGATTTTAAGAATAATTTCCCTGTTTGCAGTTTGCAGGGGCGCAGCCATTGTTTGCAGATTTCGTGCCGACGCTGTGATTACAAAACAAAGCTCTGCCCGTAAAGCCAGGCTCAATCAGCAGCAGCAGGATGGCAGTGGACAACTGAATTAAGTGTTCATCTTTTGCTTATCATCTGCTTTGTTCACAAGGAGATTATTTTTCCAGCACAGCCCATCACAATGACTCCACGGCATCATCATTACAGTTTGCCTCCTGCATGAAAAAAACTTCGTGCTGTGCTCTAAAAACCATCCCCTTGCAAGAGAACCTGCAAGCAGCCTGAACAAGCTTCACGTGGAGATGCATTCACTCCACCCTTGGTGGGTTTTTCAGCAATAAAAATCTGGGTTTTTCAATCAAACCCAACATCACCTCGAGACAAGGGAGGGTCTTGCTGAGCTCCTGGCCTTTGTTGGGTGTGGTGTGATGGGGTTATTTGAGCGAGGGTGGATGGACTCCCTCTGCTTCTGCTGGGTTTAACAGCCAGAAGTTGATCACATTTTTGGCAGGCCAGAGATTTTTGTGGCTGAAGTCAGCCCAGAGAAGAGTCAGTGACTTTCCAAGCCACTCAGGGCTCTGCCCTGCTCCCCTGAGCTCCATCCGTGTGGGTTCAGCAGCCAGGAACACCAAAGGGGCCACAGGCAAATCCAGAGAGCACAGATTGGATCTGAGATCCAGAGGTGGAACACCACGTGCTCACAGATTAATGCTTTTGCAATCTTTTCTTGGGCATTACTGAATGCTTGGGTGTAACACAGGATTGTAGCTTTTTTTTTTAAGGTTAGAAAGAAGCCCTACTGGTTTATTATTTAAAAATTTCCCAAGAATATTAAACCCAGAATTAATCCATAATTAAAATTCTAGGGTGCAAATCAAGCATTCAGACTCTGGGAGACTCCAAACCTTGAGTTTTCATCAGGTTTATCAATTCAGCCACAATGAATGTGGTGTTTATTGGTGTCCTGAACGTTCAGGTGATTCAATGTGCCTCTCACCATGGAAATTAGAGGATGAAGTGCTCTATTATCGACCCATGCTGCCTGAGGGGCTCCTTCCCAGTACCTCTGGAACCCCAATTCCTGCAGGTTCCATTCCCTCCCGTGTTTCTCTCCTTTGGCACCGGCTGGGGCAGAGGGGAAGGTGTAAAATCCAACACATCAGCCTATTTAACAGAGGAAACACTCCCTAAAGAAAACAAACAAAAGCACAAACACCAGCTGACAGGTTTCCCCACACAGCTTAAGCTACAGATTTGTCTTGTTGGTTGGGTTTTTTGGTTTTGTTTTTTTTTTAATCTAAAATTTCTGGAGAGCCCACAGAGACATCTTGTGCCTGGATGACAGATAGCAAGGCAGCGGTGCAGGGGAGGGCTCGGGGTCCTCCTGCCTCTGCTCCAGCCCTCTGGGGACACCAGAAGCACACACGGCTGGCACTCAGCAGCATCTCTGCTGCGGGGAGCAGCCTCAGCACCTCCCGGGGCTGCAGATGGATGGAGGGAAGGGGCTGGGGGAAGCTGCTGGCACTGTGAGATCGGCCACGGCAAGGGATTGTTTTCTTCATCAGGTGGCATCCTGTGATGGTTTTGAGTCTCGTTCCACAGGGTGTTTCATCCAAGAGCTGCTGGTGGGCATTGGTTCTTCACTCGGGCTCTGTGTTACACCCTGGTGACTGCACTGCAGCCAGGCAGCCTGCAGATGAGATCACTGAGCTTTGGAAGCAGGCTGCTCAGATCCCTGAGTGCTCCTTTCCCCCCTGAACTCCTGGGTTTAGGTACAGAACAGGAGCTAAACAGCATTCCAGCCTTTAAATATTTCAGGCAGTGATAGAGAGATGGAGCACAAGTGCTGTGAGCTGACAGGAGCACCCTGAGAGTGGTTTTGCCACAGGCAGCAAGAGAGGCTGGGGGCAACCTCAGGGAGGGCAGAGCCAGGCTGAGATTGATTCCTCTTAAACCAGCTCCTCACAGCATGGAGAGGTTTCCTGCTTCTCCGTGTCAGACACCTCTCTCCTACTCAAAACTGTGTGCTGTCCTGTAAAATGGGTGTTTATTCTGGATTGGGATGGTGTTGGACCGTGAAAATCATCCCACATCTCGTCTAGAAACCCACGGGGTATAGAGAAAATAAGGGGAGGGGTGGGAAATCTGTCCTCTTTAAACAATTTACTTCAGGAGAGGATGGAGCCACCTGCTGCTCTCTGAACAGGCAAACCCTGTCCTTACAGGAAAATATCTGCTCTGAGAGCCAGAACAACCCCGGGTGCTTGAGGAACTCTGCTGATTTGCCACTTGTCTCTGCAGTGCTGTCCCGATGGTGATGCAGAGAGGGAGGACCCACGAATCCTGGGCACAGGATTTCCAGCATTCCCAGCCAGGGAGGGCTCTGCACTGTAAGGAGACACTTTTTACCTTAGAAAAGACCAGAGTTTAACTCCTCCCTGGGAAAGGGCTCTGACAGCATCTGCTGCAAGTAGGGCACTCCTGAAATATCTCAGAAGCTACTGAGACAGCAAGGTGGGAAACTCACCACACGATGGGAAGTGGCTTTGAAATGAGGTAAATGAGTATTTTAGGCGGGTAACCAAGGGGAGAGCCAAGTAAGGAGGCAGCAGGCTGCTGTTGTCAGGAGCAACCCCACTTCCCCCGTGGGCAGCCGTGCCCCAGGGCTCCCAGCTCCTCTCCTCCCTCCTGTGTGTGCCCCACACTCCTGGCTGCTGGCACTACAGGGATTGATTGCAGAAGGTGCTGACTGCATAAAGCCATCCCCAAACCCCCAGATTTACAAATTCTGAGAACAGGGAGAAAGAGATGAAAATAAATTCTCATTAGCTCTGTTTAGACCCCACATTTCAGAGCTCTGGTCTATTCAAGTTCCTTGATCCCCAGTTGTCAAAACCCAAACTCCATTCACAATAAGAGACTTTAACTGCAGGCATTATGTGACCCCTCAGAGCAATCCCCCAGAACCCAGTGGCAATCAGCAGATATTAAATTAGCTGACACTCCTGTTTATTCCTTCAACCACACATTTGCAGCTGACTGTAATGTTCTGATGGTCGATGCATTCCTCTCTATTACTTTCCATCTCTTCACATGGAACAAAAGGCTACAAAGTGCAGACATCAAGGGGAAAAATCCCAGTTCCACTACATTAACTAAAGCTGTCTACCATTGAAAGCAGTGATAGGTAATCTATAAAATAATTTCCACTACCCCACCATAAAAGAATCCCATTGTCAGTGCAATCCAACAGTACCAGTGGCTGGAAGAGAATTTATTCTGCAATGAAAGTTACAATGGGAAAAAAAATCATGTTTTTATAATGTAAACCACATGTGTTTCTGATGAGCAGAGCAGCACATTTGGAAATTCACTGGGTGTGAATTAAGGAAGCTTCGATCAAGATCAAAATGTGGGTGACAGCAGGGAGTTAGAAATGAAGGCTACAACTGTCCATAAACTAAAGGAACTCTGGTAAAACCAAATTTAATCACAGTTTGACAAACACTCTGGATGAGGAGCCCAGCTTACTTAACCTCCTGCATTTAGGATACAACAAGTTTCCAAGCCATCCTCCAAAACAGCTCCAATTCTTTATTCCCTCTTATAAAACACCACCAGAAATCCAGAACTCAATTCTTTGTCCCTGCTAAGTGCTGCAGCAGAAAAATCCCCACACCTCTGCCCTTTTTACATTGGATGTGCTGGGAGCCAGTCCCTGAGGCTGGTGGGGCAGAGGCAGGACAGATGTGCCCCTCAGGCTTCCAACACAGAGAATATCAGATGTCAGCTCTGTGCTGGCCAGTTCCCCCTCTGGCAGCACATTGCCAGGTCAGAGGTGCCACACAGATTATTTAGGATGCAGAACCAATCCAGAGACCTTCACACAGAGCACCAACCCCTGCCCCTGCCTTGCTGTTGTTTGGTAAAATGGGATTTCTGCTGAGTGCTGACACCATCTCTCGGATGGAAGGGACTGCAGCAGCCTTTTCTGGAAAGCTTGCAGATGATATCTGTGATCAGCCCGTGTCCATCTGGGGATGGACAGCCCCAGAGAGCAGCAGGACAGCTGCTCCCTGCTCCCCAGCACACAGAAACCAGCAGCAGGGAGAGAATCAAGAGTCAGAGATGAAGGCAGGGCCTCCACCTCCCTGCTGCTCCTGCTGACCCACCCCGAGGCTCCGGGCAGGCAAATTTCAGCGGTTCCAGCTGAGAGAGGGGGTGTGGGCTGAGCCTCCCACCCCGAGCTGTCCCCATGCTCTGCCCTCTGCCCTCCTGCTCCATCCTCAGCAGACTGGCTGGGGCTGGGGCAAGGGCACTCGTGCAAAAGCAACAACGAGCACCTCAGCTGACAGAAATGGGAAGCTGATGGAGACTTCATCTGGCCAAATCTCTTCCATTTGCAGCAGAGCAGCCAACGCAACAGCCAGCCCAGTTCCATCAGGCTGGGGAGCCCAGCAGCAGACTTCCCCAGCTGAGGCCCTGCAGAGGCAAACATTAAAATGATTCAGGGCACAGATGACACGCTTCCAGTCCCTGGCAAAACCTCCTCAGCTGCTCATCACCCAGTGTATTTTGGAATTCCTGAGCAGTGCAGGAAGCAGCAGTAAAGCTTGTAGCTTATGCCTGGCCCAGCTACAAATGGAGACGAGCTATTACTTTCTCTTTCCAAGAATCCATTCAATCGAATCCAATCCTGAAAGCTTCGGAGAGTAATTTGAAATATCAGGAATTTGGGGTTCCTTCTGAGCCTTCACAGTGCCTTGACACTTGTCAGTGCCTTGGAGGCTGCAAATCCAAGTAGAACTAATGGCAAAACAGCTTCTTGGATTGCACTGTGAAGGTGTAGCTTGTGTAAGCAAATATCTGCCAAACATTCCCACTTCTCTGAAGCTCTTGCAGATACTTACTTCAAGTGGAAGTATTTTTAGTATAATTGCCATTAAATGAATTATAGGAGGCCAATATAATTTTATAACTGATGAAAAATATTGCCACTTTACATCATTAAAACGATTTTTAGAACTGCTGCGATCGCATTTTGCCCATGCATTGTCTGTCAATATAGCTGAGATCCATAAAAGCAGGCCAGTTTTACAGAACACTTGAAACCCACTTTATGTGCAGCCAGAGACATTTTATCCTGAGCAATATGTGCTTCCCCCTTCTCCAGTCGTGCACATTTTGGGAGCTCAGAGCTTTTCCCCTGGCAATCACAGCAATGTCACCCAGCAGTGACAATGACCAGCAGAGACTGTCAAGGTGCAAAAAAGAGGGACATCAGCAGAAGAGGAGAGGCCCAAGCTATGTCCATGGAATCAACAGTCAAAAAACAAAACAAAACAAAAACAAACCACCCCCCCCCAAAAAAACCCCACATCCAAACAAACACCCAGCATCCTTCCCCCAAAACAAGCCCCTGAGGAAAAAAAACCCACAATGCGTTTTTTAAAATGAATTAATTCTCTTCTCTGCTGCTGATTTCCTCTCTGGCTCTGCAGTGATTCTGTTATCAGCCTTCCCTAATGACACAGAAAAATAAATTCTAGTTTGCCATTCTTTCCCTTCAGATAATCTGCTCTAATTGAGTGTTTTACTGAGCAATCAATTGCACTTCACTCACTTTCCCAGGCTCGAATTACAGAATTAGAAGGGGGGGAAAAAAAAGCTTGCTTGTTAAGACCACATTGCTTTGATCCTGGTGCTGGGATGAAGTTCACCGTGGGCAAAGCAGCATTTAACCCCTGCTCTGAGCAGGTAAAAGGAGACCTTGTGCTCATCTCCTGCACAGGATTTGAGCTGGCTCTGAGCAGTTTGGGAGAAGTCAGCAGCACCCCCATGGGAATGGCAGCTCCCACGGAAGGATTAAGTGGATTAATTAAGCATTAAGGGCTGTCCCATTCCAGCCTGGATGGGGTTCTTGCACTTGTTTCAGCCCCTGCAAACCCAGCTGCTGTCAAACCCCTCAGGAAGTGCAAATGAGAGTGAAGGAATAGCTGGGCACGAGCAGAGCATTGCTCTGTAATTTATACACAACAGGCATCACCCAAAAGATGCCATATTTATGGTTTAATAGTCTGCTGTGTAAAAGTTTAGAGTCAGCTGCCAATGCATCCTGTTAGTGAGGCTGCAATGCCTCCAGTTAATGTGTGGAGGCATTTTTAATATTAGCTCTGGCTACAATTCCCCATCTAATTGAATGGAGAGGAGGGGGAGGGGGGAAAAAAGGAGTTTGTAAATCTGCCACTGCAATGGCCAGTTACAAGGCTTTTTATGGCTCTCTTGTAATGGAAACATCAAGTCCATGGGTAAGCACTGTAACTGTGGGTGAAAGACATCAGTTTATGAGGGGATGTAAAGAACCAGGAGAAGCTCCTTGGCCTCAGATTCATCCCCAGCTCTTTATTGTGCCAGGGCAGCAGAAAGGGGTGACTTTGGGCTTTGTGGAATGTGCAGTACAACCTGATAACTGACATTTGTCTCTGGCTGGTGCTGGCAGCCTGGGCAGTGCCAGTTCAAACATTTATTTGCCTGGGCAATCCAGGTGAAGCACAATGCTGGGTTGTGTTTGCAGCTCTCAGACCAAGGGCCCCCCAGGAGTGGGTGACCAGAAGTTAAAAATGCGTTCACATAAGAAAGCTGTGGGATTTTTGTCTTAGCCACAGTAAAAGCTACTGCAAGGAAGCCTCAGAAAAGCAATTATTCTATAAAATGTAGCAGCACGAGGATCAGCTTGGGATGCCCATCATTCTCATGCTAAAGCTGTGTATTTACCCTCACCTCAAAGATGCAGTGTCTGTTTATTGTCTGACTGTCAGCTCTGGAATTTACTGGAACACAACAATCAAGCAGACTTGAAACTGCTGCCTCATTATGTATTTTTCCATTACAGGGAAAGCATATTTAATTCCTTTCATTTAGTCTGTTTGCTTCAGGATCTTTGGAAGTCCAAGGGAATGTGAAGATCCAAGAATGACAGCATTTGCTTTGCAGACAGCAGATTTGAGTGGTTAAATGGTGTGGAAATAATTTACACTACATCTATTTTATTTTTTTTTTCCCTCTATGCCTGTGTCCCCTGTTATTGGAGGTCCTTTCAGACATGGACTCTTTCTCATCAGGGGGTCTCCTGAAAAATAACAGAGGTGGAAAAGGCAAGACACCTGATGCAGCAGGCTCTGCAACACACTGCCCACTTCTCTTGGGTTTTAACTCTCCAGGGCAGTGCCTTGAATGTCTCTGATAAATACCATTTAAAGGTGGGGGGTGAGGAGGAACAAAACCAGGAGAGATTTTGCTTGAGAGACAGCAGAGGACAATCCCCTCCTTTTCAAAGCAGCTGTGTCAAAATGATACCTGCTCTGCCTTTGTACCAAGCTGCTTTGCAGACTCATTTAAAAGGAACAAGCCATTTTAATTAGCTCTCCCTGGACTCAGGAACACGAGGGTCCCAGGTGAGGGGGGGAGCAGAGAGAAATAAATAAATATATATATATATATACTTAAATGAAGAGCAGGCTGGCCTTGTTGGCAGCTCTCTCAGCTCTGCCTTAATCACTTTGAAGAATACAAGTCCACAGTGACCTCTGTTGTTCCTTTCATATTGGAGATTAAAAGATGAAGCCCTGCTCCTGCAGCTGGTGAGCACACTGCGAGAGGAAATCAATGACTCTTTCAGACAGGGCTCTGTGCAAAAAGGGTTATCGCAGACATGAAATAATTAATTTTAATTCAGCTGTTTAAAAATAGATGCTACAAAAAGAGAAATGGCCTTTCTTTCTAAAAAAAAACAAGGCAAATGGATTTTTATTTTTTTTTTAAAGCCAGAAAATCAGATGCCTCTCATTTTAGAATAGACCTTCAATTATATATTTTTTTTCACTTCTCTTTTGTACATATACTTCTCTAAGGCAATAAATCTGCTCTAGGGGAATGTCAGGTAGTGCCCTGCATATTCTGATGCTCTGCAGGTTCTCCAGGCCCCCTCTCACCATCACAGGAAGCTGTGAGCAGCAGGGGCTCAGGCCCAGGAGCCTGTCCAAAGGCAGCCCCACAGGCTGGGGGAGGCTTGGAGCAGACACCTCTGACGTGTTCAACAGCCAAATGTTCCAGCAGCACCTGCAGCTCCTGCTGTGGCTTCAGCTGAGGCTGNTGTGACCATTTTGGGTCCACCTTGGGTGCAGCCCTGGCCAGGCCCTGTCCTGCCCAAGGTGTATCCCAAAGGCCTTTTAATAAATCTCTGCTTTATTCTCTCAGCTCTGTGCAGTCTCTGCTCAGAGACTCACAGTCTCTGCTCTTGGGAAGGCTCAGAGTCTCAGCCTTCCCAAGGCAGCAGAACAGAGGGCACTAAAGGCACAGAACCCCAAATCTGCCCTGCCTGCACACCCCCTGGCCATGCTGAGGATGCAGGGGACACCAGGGTGGCCTCACAGTGGGGCTGAGACCCTGCTTCTCCCCAGCCTGTCACCTTCTGTGTGGCTGAGGTTTAAAAGGCAGCACAACCTGAATTTGGAGCTGGACCAAGGCCACGGGGATGCTCCAGCCACGTTCCCTGCAAGGGGAGCCTTTGGAGGCTTCTCTGCCTTGGGTGCCATCCCAAGCTGCTCCCAATGCTGCATGGAAAGGAGCTGCAGACACTGTTTGTTTTTCCTTCATGTGGAACAACAACAAACTGAATATTGATCCCCTTTTTCTGGAAAATAGCCTCCATTTGTGACTCAGGAGCTGCAGCCAGGTTAATTGCACAGTGCAGTTTGCTGTTTGACCTTCTATTTTTATCTTTCCTGGCCGTTTCTGGGATTCCTCCAGGGAGCCCCAGATGTTTGAGTGGATGATACCACACAGCTGGATGGAGAGGAGCAAGCAGCCAGGAGCTTCTGCAAACACTGAGCAGTGTAAGAATTTACCAGCAGTCCTCAGGCTGGATCTCACATGGATAGGGCACAGTTTATTTATCTAAACACACAAAGACAAGCTGAGCAAAATGCCAGAAAGAAGCCACTGTGTGAATGAAAGTCCCACTGAACACCACCAGAGCCCAGGACTGTGAGTGGGTTTCTCACTGTTCCTGCCTGCAGTGGAAAACAATCCTCCTGTTCCTAACACAGGGCCTGGATCTCTCCCAGGATAAAGCACTGCAGAGGAAAAGGCATCAGTGGATCCAGCAAATGCTCCTTAAAATACATTAACACTGAACCTTCCTACTCCAACCTGGGTATTTTTACCAGTGCACTCCTTCCCATTTGGGAGTTATCCAAAGGTTGGGATTTTCTCATGAAGCTCTCACTGTTCTGGAGTCTCCAAGCCTCTTTTCCCTGCAGCTTTTGCAGCTCTAGATGTGATGTTACTGCCTGACCCCCTCTCTGGGGCACAAACTGTTCTGTGAACACGAGGGGAGAGCTGATGGAGCGCCGCAGCTGATTATGTGAGATTGTCTGGCATCAACCACTGCTCAAATCCAGTTACATAAGACTCGGAGGTATTTTAGAATAACTAAAAATACCCCCTCCTGCAGCTGGTTCCTCTCTGAACCCTTCTCATCTGGCATCGTGGTGACAATGCTGGGGCAGAGGCTGCTGGCAGACACAGCCTGGGTGGAGAGGGAGGCTGTAAAAGCACCTCCCATCAGCACTGCTGCACACTGGAGTGCACAGAACACTCAGAAAATTCTATATATACAAATATAAATTAAAAAAAAATATATAAATGTATATATTAAAATTATTTGTCATGATAGGTAGAAGAATTATAACAGAAAGGCCTCATAAAATCAGCCCTGCTCTATTAAATTAATAGCTAGCCTGTCATCTCTTCTAAGTGTAGTTAAGCAATTTGCAGGTTCCCATGCTAAAACAATCTTGGCATGAAAGGTTCATTAACACAACAGCCTATTCTGGGGTTGAAAAATAAGTGCATCTGTGTAAACAATAAGATCTGCTCCGTGAGAAGCCATAGAGGAAAAATGTAAACAACCTGGATCTTAGCACAAATCACCTTCTGACCAAAAAATGAAGCTGTAAGAAAACTCCCAGCCAATGGTAGCTGGCTGTGAAAACTGTATAAAGTAAGTGATGTGAATAAAGAATTGGCTTTTCCCACATGAAAATAACGGAGTCTCAGCTAAATTATTACAATAATTATCAATGAATTGCTGGGTTTACAGACTGATTGACAAGGGCAGTGAATGCTTGGCACAGTTGCTTGAACTGCTCCTGCTGTGGGGCAGAGCACCCAGAGCCAGCCCAGCTCCAGAGTGGCAAATCCCTCAGGAATCACTGATGCTGCAGCCTGCAGGGGTGGCAGTCACTGCACCTCGGCCTCCGAGGAAGTCAAAATAATTAAAGAATCCAGGCACAGGATCCTCTTTGTCATTCCCCACCAGCACTGCTGCTGTGCTGAGGCTGTTAAAGACCACAACACACAGACTTTGACTTCAGCAGGCTGACAATGACTTTATTTCCAATGACTTCATCCCTTTTATCCTGTTCTACAGAGAACAACCCAATGGGTGAAACAAAGACAAACTCCTTCACTCACATTGGTCAGAGCAGAGGGACAGCAAGGAGAAGTCCCTCCCAGGGAAAGGGATGCAAACAAAGGTTCCAGTCAGGAAAACGTGGCTCTTGTTGGCAGAAAACTCTCTGGGAAAAGAGTTTCAGAGAACCCAAAACATCTCAGGCACCAACCAGGGCTGCACCATGCTCCAGTCCTACCCTGCTTTTCTGGAGGTCTGGAGCTCCTCTCCCAGGATCCGTGCTGGGGTTCAGCACCCAGGCAGCTCAGGCACAGCTCCAGCTCTGATTTCTGCAGCTCCCAGGTTCACCTGCCCCTTCCCACACAGCTCACCCCAGGAGAAGGTTTCCCTTTCCCCCTGCACTTTGCACAGCCCCAACCACCACAGAAGCTCTGGGAACCTCCAGCATCCCAAAGAAACCGTGTCAGAGGGGCCCCACTCCTGATTTCCCAGCAAATGAGGAATTACACAGCATTCCAGGCCAACCCAGCAGTGACCCACAGCAGTTCCCTCCCCACAGCAGAATTACACTTCTAAGCCACCAACAGCGACATTTGCCTGAATGTTTTCCAGAATGTGTGTCCGGGGCAAAAAGCTGCAGCTGTGATGTGAAGGAATTAAATATTCCCCATCATGCAGGGATCTAGGACAAAGCTCTGTGCACCAGACAGCTCCTACTATTTTGAATTTCTGAGCTGGAGCAGGTCTGTTCCACCACAAAGAGCTGCACCCTGGGTGATCACTGGGAAGTGAGGAACTGTTTGGTTATTTAAATGATGGGAGCTGAACAGGTATACTCCAAAGTTAGGGGAAAAATGTGTGTTCCTTTTGATAATAGTTTTATTTATTAATGGAAGTCATCGTGCTGTAATGTCAGCTAAATTAGCCTCAATTAATTTCTGAATTAATCAGGTGCGTTCCTGGTAATTTCTTTCTCCTCTTACACTTTTCAAGAATCTTTAAATGATAAAAGGAGTTTTAGTACAAAGAAATGGAGAGGTCTCTTTGTAACAGACATTGGAGATAAGAATAGAACAGATAGAGAAGGCAGGAGGGTAAATCTCATCAAACTGCTTTGAAACCATACATTTGAAGTCAATTATTATATCAAAGTCACTAAAAACCATCAAATATCCTCATTAGCCACCATTTTGGTTTTTATTTCTGATTTTCCAACGTGCTAAAGGCTAATGGAACTGCAAGTTTTTCACCCCAACTCCAAACCTTCCCCAGCACCAAATGAGACTGGGCTGGGCACTGAGAGGGATTTGTGACTGGGGAAATATTTCTGTAAATATTCTGTGTGGGCCTGGGCCTCCATTACACAGAAAAATTGAGACAAATTGAGCCTCCTCTCATTTTAGGTAGAACTTTGCACCTGAAGATGAGCAGGCCCGTGTGGATTAAGGGCTGTTGGTGTTTTGCAGCAGGGTGGATTTGAGTCACCAGCAGAAAGGAAGAAAACCCTGAGGAACCCAAAGAGTCAGGGTGCTGCCCACCCCATCAGTGCCCAGGGGGCCCTGGGTGTCCCCAGGACAGGCCCCACAGGTGACATTTCTCCCCTGAATGACTCTTGGGGAGTGAGGGGAGTCACAGAGAGCTGCAGCATTTGCCCTTGACAAGCAGTCTGCAGATTTTCTAGGTGTGGGGTATGAGGGGGAAGGAAAAAAGAAAAAAAAAGTACAAAAAACTCCTGAAAATGAACAGTCCAAAGCTGTATTTCTCCCTCCACCTTCCAAGGACTGCCAGAGGGGTCTTTGGGGCTGCAGCTGATGGGTACAACGAGGCTGCTTTATCTAAATCCTACAGTGCATTACACATGCTTTACTATTACCCTGATGCTTCTAAAAATACTGTATAATCTGATATGAAATTACAGCTTATTTTGCCACAGAAGGAGGGGGGGAAAAGATGAAGAAAGGAAAGAGGAGACGGATGCCACTGACACATTTGAGAACACATGATCTCTTTTGATAGCACATTGTATTTGCAAAGCCTGTCCCCAGGCAGGCTGTGCTGGAATGAATTTGGAATCAAAAGGCACGTGGTCAGGCTAACTGGAAATAATTCTGGTACCTTTCTTTCTGGCAGTACAGAGATGACAGAGGATCCAGAACATGCATCCAAATATATATCCTCAGAATTTAATTAGAGAGAATTATTCTTGCCTACCTAGGATAATTGCAACATTATGTTGTGATGGCTGTTAGCATCACATATGCTTACAGATTAATAGTGTTTCTTCCATGTCTGCTTTTGATTTAATCAGGCCATCACTCATTACAATCATGCATGGCTGGTTCTACAAGATGAGAATGTATTAAAAAAAAAAAAAACAACACACACACAAAAAACCCAACTGGTAACAAACAGACCTGGAGCTCCAGGGCTCTGCCAGGCTGCTGAGCAGGCAGCTGCAGCAGGGGATTCACAGGAGCTGTCACCCCAAATCCACACCCCACCTGAGAACAGCCACGTGTGCTGAGCCCAGTGGGCACTGCTGGCTTCACCTGCAAGGAAACCTCAGAATTCCCAGATGATTCCTTCCCTTCAGGGCAGCACTGCAGGCAGAGCTCCTGGGGACACGGCTCCTGAGGTGCTCCTGACACACCTGGATAGTCTGGGAATGGGAGCTGGTGGTTTGGGATGTGTTTGTGCTCAGCCCCTCTCCAGGCTCTTGGCCAGCTCTGGCACCTGCACCATCAGAACCCACCTGGGGACACTTGGGGAGGTTTGTGGTCCTTACACACATTAAAAAGGAGAAAAATAATCAAAGTATGTGGCTGCTTTGAGGCACGAGTGGTCACAGAGGGACCAGATTGATACATGAAAGTAAAATATACATTTATACATAAAAGCCAAAATATACATTTCTGCTGTGCCAAAACAGAGACTGAACCTGTGTTTGATATTAACACTGAAGCCCTGACCACAACAGAGCGATTCATTGTGGTGTTTTTAAAAGCCAAAATAGCAAAAGCCACATCAGGAGGTAAAGGCTCCTGAACAATTCTCCCAGCTCTACAATATCACAGAGACACTGACCCAAGGGCAGGCACAGACCCAGCAGAGCACACAAACCCCATCACAGCCCAGGGGACTGCAGTGATGGCTTTTCCCCACGTCACAGACAAGGCAGCAATGACTTCCATGCATGTCCCTATGAATCCTCAAAGGCTTTTATGGGCAATAGTTTAATTTCACAAATGCTGGCTGAACAAAGTTGTCTAAACACCATCTATTGTTTGGGGCTGCTATTTAATTGGAGAACTTCTTTTCTCTCTTTCCTTCTCCTCCCTCCATTCCACAGGAATGTAATCCCTCTGAAATTAAGCATCAATGCCTAGGACACACATCTCTTAATGCAGCCCAGAAGCCATGATCATACCCTTAGAAACAAGCAATCCGTAAAGCAAAATACACTCTGTGCCTGCATGCTAATGCAGCAATTAATCATTTTGATACCCTTGCTCTCTCCCCTGCTCATTTTCCCTTGATTTTTGATGTCAGAACCAACTCAGTAGAACACCACACTTTTAAAAAAATCATCTTTCAAGTGGCAACGTTAAACACCTCGGAGTGGAAAGCAAACCAATCAATACACATCACAGCACTGGTGGTGCAGCCAGCTCTACAGCCACGGCAGCACAGGCACACGTGCCAAACTCCCTTTCCTCTGAAGGGAACAAAGCCCACCCAAAACCCAGCAGCTGGATTGGTTTGTTCCCAAAAACTCACCCAGCTGAGCTGCTGGGACAACACAGCATTCCTTCCTCCTGATCCCCAGAAGGGCCCCACTGGGCCTGTGCCACCAAACCCAGGGACTTTTGGAGGGAAACAGGTCCCCATTTATTCCCCTAAAGTCACAAAATGGGGTCACAAAACCCCGTGGGCACAGCATGGCACAAAAAGCTCCACTGAGACGGCCAAAAGTGCCACAAACAACAGCAGAACGAGACCAAATTCCACCAACAGTGCGTGTTTTGAGAGTTCTGTGAAAGATGAAAGCCTTCCCTTACCTTTGGGAGCACAGCAGGGACCCAGCAGAGGCAGAGCAGGAACCTCCTCCAGCAGCAGGCGACGGAACCTTCTGGTGTCAGGTTTTGGGGGGCTTGTGGTGGGTTCTGGTTGGCTCCAGCACAGATGAGATAATAACCAGGCTGCTTCTGGTGGGTTCTGGTTGGCTCCAGCACGGGTGGGGCAATAACCAGGCTGCTTCTGGTGGGTTCTGGTTAATTACAGCACAGGTGGGTGTTCATCACCCACCCATCACCCACCATTCAATCAAACCAATAATGAGGTTGGTTCAGTTTGGTTCCAGCACAGGTGGGGCAATAACGAGGTTGGTTCTGATTGGTTCTGGTTGATTACAGCACAGGTGGGGCAATAACAAGGCTGGTTCTGATTGGTTCTGGTTGGCTCCAGCACAGGTGGGGCAATAACAAAGTCGGTTCTGGTTGATTACAGCACAGGTGGGGCCAATAATGAGGTTGGTTCTGGTTGGGTCCAGCCCAGGTGGGGCAATAACGAGGTTGGTTCTGATTGGTTCTGGTTGGTTCCAGCCCAGGTGGGGCAATAACGAGGCTCGTTAGCAATAATGAGGCTGATTAGCTGCACCTGTGCTCCAACTGCCACCCTCCCGTGCCCAGTGAGAGCCCCCTGCCCTCAGGTGGGTTCAGCCAGAGGAGGTGGCAACTCCCAGCTCAGCTTTTAATGCATCCCGTGTTTGGAGCTGCACGTGGCAATTAACATTCATTTACGAGAACAAGGGGCTGATTAATCAGCTGGGATTGCAAAGGACACACTTGCACTTGAGGTTGGCTTTGTTTTGCACGGTGCAGGGCGTTTAGCTAAACCTGCCATTAAAGGCCAAGTTCTGAGGCCTTCAGGAATAAACTGCAGCTTTGATGTTGCTGATAAAGGCAGGAGTTTTCAGAGGATTAGATTTGGTGGGGGAGTAGAAGGAAATTAGGTGTTTTGCTCTTTGTCAGTGATTATGAAATCTAGGAGCGTTTTAAATTCAATGAAGATTTGTCACAGTGCTGCAGAGGGGACATGGGACTTTATTAGCACAGGAGGGAAGGGGGAGCACAGGGCAAGATTCAAACTGGAATGCAGAAATCACTGTGACAGGAACACAGGGCTGTGCTATTCCAGGTTCCAGCAGCTCCTGCACTGAGCATTGACCCCAGGGCAGCCAGGGAATGCCCTGCATGGCCAGGTGCTGTGGATGGAGGCAAGGAATGAAATCAGCTTGCATTACTCCTTGCTTGTAATGGTATTTATCACTTTTTTTATTATCGTGCCTCTCTGATTTTCAACAAAGACCTTGTGTTGATTTGTGGGCAAGAAGGAGGCCAGAAGTGGGAAGGCTTTGGGGCACCCCTGCTGCCGTTGGGGTGCAAACCCATGTTCAGTCCCATGCTCTGATTTCCCTTCCCAAGTGCCTCTCCCCGTGCAATTTGCTGCCTCATCTCCTTGGCCAAGCCTGACCCAATCCCTGGTCACTGCTGGAATTCTATAAATCTTGAAGTTTGTGAATAAACTGCCTTTTTTTTTTTTTTTTTTTTCTTTTTGCCTTGGACATCCCAGTGTGTGGCTGTCATTTCTTTGTGTTGTGTGCAACAAGTGACCAGGGCTCCCTTCAAGGTTTCCTTCCATCACCTCAGGTCTGTCATGTTGATCACTTTAAACCTTCTGCTCAGGGCTGGAGGGTCAGCATTAGTCCCTGGGAAATAGGGTGGAGTTGCCCTATTTGCAGAGGGCAAACCCAGGTGTGTGAGCACTTCTCCCCCTCCTTCACACGGGGCTGGCAGCTGCACACAGACATCCCCAGGCTCTGCTGTCCCTTGCAGAGCTGCTGCACAGGAGTTTGCCCTCTGTCACTCAGAGTAGGTCGGATGGATTCCCAAAAAGGATTTGAATAGAAAAATGATAAGGTAAGATACCATTTGCAGGAGATCACTGAGCTGCCAGCCATCGGTTTGTAGGCGAGCAGCAGCCAACAGTCAAGGACTTCAGACTTCAGTCTGAGCTTGCTAAGAGTAGTTCTCCTGATAATTAAGCACTAATGTTCTTCCATGAGTACATTATAATGAAATAAATTGCTTCAAGGGAACAATAAACTACAGGCAGCATCTGAAGCATTTTAACAGCACAGAGCATTTGGCTGCTGCGAGATTCACTCGGAGAGGAGAAAGGTAATAACATCTCAGAAACCATTTAGAAAACAATTCTCTGAACTTTCAGGGTTTGTAGCAACAAAGTGGGGCACTCCAGTGAATGATTTCACTAGTTCTCAGTGACTCAGTGCCAGCTGGAATGGAAACACAGGATGCTCATCTGTGAAGCAGGAACAGCACTGGGCACGGTGACTCTGGGGTCAGGGTTTGGGGTCTGTGCTGTGCCCTGGGAACATCCCAGAATGTTTCTCTTCAGTTTTTTTCTTGCTTATCTCTTACTATAGCACTTGTCTGCTCTATTCTGGGTGTGAGGAGTGCCTGTAACTCACCTGGGGCCTGTCTGGCCCCACAGCTCTCGAGCACTTTACACATCTCTTGGGACACAGCTCACAGCAAATTCAATAAAAATTCCAGACAAAAGCCAGGCCCCTCAACAGCAACATTTATTTGCCTCCTAAAGCAGAATAAATGAAATTATCCTTGTAGCTTCCTAAAACCTAAAGTGTGCTATGGAAATATTGATAAAGAATTGAGAAAGTGTATTGCACATATGTTTCCACTTGAATGAAGCTGTGCATGTGCCTGTCTAATTTAAGATCTTATCCTGCCATTTGAAGATGTAAATAGTGAGCACAGCAGTAAAAAAACAAAGTTTAACTGCCTGTTCTCTTCCTGCAGGGCAGCAGTGAGGGATTTGTCTTTCTATCTTGGCTTCTTTAACTCTTGAAGCTGGTGGAAAATACATTTTTCTGTCATTGTGCTTGTTTTAAAGTCAAGCAGGTTGAGCTCGCTCTGCTTCAAGTCCTGCAAAGAGTTGATCCTGTGCATGTTTTAAAAGAATGAAACACATTTTTTGGAGTCCAGGGTATTTCTCTGGAAACCCTGGACAAACAGAGACCTGTACAGGGGGGTTTGAAACCTGTACAGGGGGGTCTGAGAAATGTACAGGGGGGTTGCAGACCCTGGCATAGACCCCAGACAGGCAAGGGCCTCGACTGCAGNGGCAGAGCTCAGAGAAAAAGAATTGTGATAAGATAAAATAAACAAGAAGAGCAGCCTTGAAAAAGAACATCTAAAGGCTCCTGGTCTTTTCTGCGGGCGGCTTGGGGCTTCCTGAGGACAGAGGGCAAAGAGCACCCTGATCTGGGGGAGCAGAGAGCCCCCGAGAACATTCATGTGTATAGTGCCATTTGCAAGCAGTGATGAACGTGCTCTGTGAATGGGGAAAAACTCCCTGGCACCCAAATTCACAAAAGCCAGTGTGACTGTTTCTAGGAATGTAGAAATCCACGGAGATCACTTTGAGTCACGTGCAGCAGGAAAGAGAAATCTCCCTTGCAGCGCTCTCGGTGTGGCACCAGGGCCTGCACCTTGGCCTTTAGCCAGGACAGATGGATTATCACTCTGCAAATTCCAGTGCAGCCTCCTTGCATTTCCATAATGGAAGTCTCTAACGCTGAAGCAATTAAAAGAATTGGTGCTTATGGCTTTAAGGAACTTGTGGGTTAATTACCACTCCTTCTGTGGATATGATGGGAGAGAGAAAAGGAAGCACTCTGGTAGTTAAGGAGCTCGCTCACTGCTTTACCCTGCATGGGGTACATTCCTGGTTGAAGGAGTTTTTTTTTTTCTTTTTTGCTTGAGGAAGAATAATAAGGGTTGAATTTCAATTTGTTTTCAGTGCACAAACCCCCTTCCATAAGATCTGTTCCACCAGAGGAAGTCTTTTAGGATGGGATTGATTTCTTTAAAGTGGTGAAGGTACAGTTTTGTTTTACAAGAGGAGGCTAAAGGACAGCACTTCTTGGCTGTGTTCTGAATTTCACCCTTCTATTGGAACGTGTCCTTGCAGTTCAGATAAACACAGGTCCTTTCAAAGCCTTGTAGGACAGAAATGCTGATTCCAGCAGCACCACAGGGAACAGGACATTGGGCTGTGCTGTTCCCAGCAAGGTGCTGCCCCATGGGAAGCCCCTTTTCAATGTCCTTTCTGAAAGTGTTGGGTTTTCCCAGGTGGGAAAGGGTGGCATTCCCTAAAACTGGGGCTCCATCAGGAGATGGTCCCACTGACTGCAGTGGTCAAGCAATAAACACAAACACAGCTCCTCTTCTCACAGGCCAGCAGGAGCAAAGGCAGAGCTGTGTTTTGGTTGAAGTTCTGTCCCTCGGTACAGAAGAAATTTTAAAAACATTAATTTTTTTTTTATTATTATTCTTTTCAATTATCTCTGTTTCCTTTCTTGTTGTGACTCATTGAGTTTTGGAGATGCTTTTTCTTTTCAAGGTAAGAAAATAGACATTAAAAGTGGGTTCTGGTACACAGCATTCAACTCTAATGAAAAAAATACAGCAGGCAGCTCAATTGTAGCACAGCAAAGCTCCACTGGATTCTCCTGTTTAAACTGAATGAGGTTGTGGCAAATGTTTGCAAAACTGAAGAAGCAGTTTGTTGTTCTTGTTATTATTATTATTATCATTATAGCAGGGCATAGAGGCTCCAAACATCACCCACTAAAATTCCAAGTGACTCTTGCTGTGCTGGGTGCAGCACAGAAATTGAGTCAATGGTCAGTGCCAATGAAATCAAATGAACAAGGAAATCACATCAGGGAGAAAAAACAAAAAAAACAAAACAAAACAAAACAAAAACAAAAACAACAACAAAAAACCAAAACAAAAACAAACAAACAAACAACAAACAAAAAACCCCACAAAAAAAACAGAGGGGAAAAAAGCCATGGGGGCTTTATGATTTATCAGCTGATTTATCCAGGGACATTGAGAAAGGCTTCACCTGGAATGAGCATTGAAATCCAGATTTCAGGCCTTAAACAACTTCCTGTCTCAAAGTGCAAAGGAAATTTTCCTGTCTTTCCCCCTCTTTTGTTCTGGCCAATTTTATCACTTTAAATGCTGTTTAGACAACGCTGATTTTTCCTTTGTGAAAAGTAAGTATTAGCTAGTATTAAAGCTCCATCCTTTGATTTCTCTACATTGGATCAAATTTAAAACTGCATGTTACTCAAAATAAATTAAAAAAAAAAGAAGAAACTGTAATTCTTTTTTTATGGAATTCATCTCTATGTTTACTTACTTTTTTATCCTCCTTTTCCTTTTACATTTTGTTCTGTTCTATCAAAATAAGCCTCCTGGTAAGTACTGCTAGTTAATAGCAATTACTTAAAGTATCTTTTGTTTAGTGGAGAAGCAAAAACCATCCCTGATTTCTGGATGTGCTCTGTAATCCGTGTCATATGGATGGCTCTGTAAATCTTTCTAATGCCTAATAAAATACAGTGCTGAATAGCACACTCATTACATATTAAACTGAAAATTCTGCTGCCTAAGTGCTGGTGTGTGATTTGAAAACAATAAAACCAGCATGGAGTTATGAATTACAATCAGTTTCCTGTATTTCTGATTCATAAAAATACATTTTTATGCTCTCTCCTTAGCCAGCATTTGAACTTTTTCATCCGGCCTGTGCCAAACGAATGCAATCAAAACATTCTGTCATTATTTACTGCTAGGTAAGAAAATGTCCCATTGTTTCTAAATTTGACCCTACCTATATGTTCAGAAGGCTGGTTTTATTTATTCTTGTCACTCTTTTTGTTTTGCTAACAGGTCAGGGCTCAGAGAATTTGAATTTCCTCCTTGAAAGTTGCTTTTGTTTGTTTGTTTGTTTAGGTTGTTGTTTTTTGTTTTGTGTTTTGTTTTGGGTTTTGTTTGGTTTGTTTTGTTGGGTTGGTTTTTTTGTTTGTTTGTTTGTTTTTTTTGTTTTTTTTTTTTTTTTTTTTTTTGTTTTGTTTTTTTTGTTTTTTTTGTTTTTTTTTTTTTTTTTTTTTTTGTTTTGTTTTTTTTGTTTTTTTTGTTTTTTTTTTTAATTCTCTGCTAGTTCCCCATGTGCTGCTTTGGTATTCCAGGTAAATACATTTGTTTTTTATGCGTGGTTTGGTTTGGTTTGGTACTCCATTCTTCTCCCCCTCCTTCAGTCTCAGAAGAGCTGATCACATCCAGAACATGCAGCCTGCTGCAAAATAAACCCCCAGCAGCCACAGTCCTTGAGAACTCCATCCTTTCCCACCATTTCAGTGCTCCTGAAGCCTCCAGGAGCAGACTTACAGGAGCAGATTTACAGGAATCATTTTCCCCTTGCTCTGAGCAGCGTGGTCTGTGCAAGGAGCAGGGCAGCAGCAGCTGCAGCAGGAGGGGAGGCGGNCAGGGATGGGGCTCTGGATCAGGGAGCTGGGATCCAGGGATGGGGCTCTGGATCAGGGAGCTGGGATCCAGGGATGGGGCTCTGGATCAGGGAGCTGGGATCCAGGGATGGGGCTCTGGATCAGGGAGCTGGGATCCAGGGATGGGGCTCTGGATCAGGGAGCTGGGATCCTGGGATGGGGCTCTGGATGAGGGAGCTGGGATCCCGGGATGAGGCTCTGGATCAGGGATCCCGGGATGGGGCTCTGGATCAGGGATCCAGGGATGGGGCTCTGGATCAGGGAGCCGGGATGGGGCTCTGGATCAGGGATCCCGGGATGGGGCTCTGGATCAGGGATCCCGGGATGGGATGCTGGATCAGGGAGCCGGGATCCCGGGATGGGGCGCTGGCAGCAGAATTCTCAGCGTTTCTGCTCAGCCCCCAGCCCCGCTCACCCCGATTAGCCGTCAATGGGCTCAGCAGGGAGGGAGAGGGGATAATAAAGAGCCGATCCTGCTGGGCGGTCGGTGATGGGAGCAGGAATTACCTGCGGTGGCGGTAATTCCTGCTCCTGGGCTTGGCGATGGCAGAGAGGCCGGGCTGGGATGGGCCAGCGGCTCCTTTGGCGGATAAAAACACAGAACCCATCGGTCCCGGGGCAGAGGAAAAGCCAGGGAGCAGGCAGCACCACCACGGTGATTCCCGGGTGGTGCCATCGGTGCCACCGAGCTGGCTCCATCCAGGACACGGCTCCTGGCTGCCAGGGCTGGAGGAAGCAGTTCAGGACAGAGGGGAGAACATCTCTGCTGTGCCGGGTTCCTGCAGAGCCAGAGCTCAGCAGATAAATACACGCTCTTTGTGCAGCCTTAAGGGAGGCAGAGGAGTGCTGAGAAGAGATTTTTCTGGTGTTTCAGCACAGCATTTCACTGCTGAGCCATCCCAGACACAGCACCTCACACGCTGAGCTCTCAGCACCAGGAGCCCTCCCTGCTCTGGCCGGGAGTTTGCAAGTGACAATTCATTGCTTGGGAAATCTTCTGTTTGAACGACTCTGGCGGGAAGAACAAGAAGGAAAAAAAAAAGGATGGGACAAACCAGATTTTCCCCGAAGTGTTGCCTGTGGGTGTGTGTGTGTCTGATTCAGCAGAGGTAGTTTAGGTGCAGCTCAAATTCTCTGCATCCTTTTCACTTTGCAACGCTCCGTGCTGTTGGCAGTTTCTTTTTACTGCTGCTGCCCTCATCATTTTTCTGCTGGTCTTTTTCCTTTCCCCATCTAGAGACCCTGCCTGTAGCCTGTAAGCCCACGGAATGACAGAAGTGAATGCAGTTTGTGTGCTGGCAGCACATCTTCAGGAGGTCACAGCTTGAGAGGCAATGGGAGTTGGCAGAAGATCCAGAGTCCAACTTTTCCCACGTGTCTGTAAATCCACGTTGACCTACATTATTTTGGACAAGATTTTAATCTCCCTGACCCCAAGATGTGGGGTTTTTTTCTCTTTTGTTTGTGTCTTGGGCAGCTCCCATGGTTACGTGGCCCAGCTCTCAGGGGCTTCAGCTCTTTGCTGACCCTCCTTCACCTGCTCTGGATGAAATTCCAGAGACTGTTGGAAAGTTTGACTTCAATTAACAATCCCTGGCAATTGCTGAAGGTAGAAAAACAATTGCTTTGCTGTAAAATTGAACCCATGTGGGTTTGTGCAGTATGAAATGGAGCAGAGAGAGGCTACAATTTCTGGAAGAAAAGAGGATCTGAAAGAATTGTAACATCACTCAGATCAGGTTAAGAGATACTTGACCGCAGAAGGTCAGGAAAACTTTTAAAAAGTTTTTGGGTAGAGAAATCTGCAGCTTTCTCAGCTGGTGATGACTGAAAACTCACAGTTCAACCTTCCACCTCACATGAAAGAGCTTCCTATCAGTGTAACAGCATGACTGAGGAATATGAGAGAAGGGAATTCAGGGGATGGCAGGAGGATCTCAGTGTTGGGCTGTTGTTGATTGTTAGAACACCCTCAGCTTCTCACCAGAATGTTTCGTTCCCAAAAAGTCTCTTACGAGGTCAGTTGTCCTTGAAGAAACTTTGTGACTTGAAAATGAATAGAAAAGGATGAGGAAATATTAAGGGTAAGTACAGTTTTCCAACACCTCCACTTGCAAAAAAAAAAAAAAAAAAAAGCCTGAAAAAGCTCTCAGCCTCTTTCATTTTTTTTTTTCTTATAAGCTTCCACATCCCTAAATATACTCCACTAATTTGTCAAGGTGGCTCTAGAAAAAAACAACATTGTCTTGATTTTGCTGGGAAAAAAAAAAAAAAAAAAAAAAAAAAAAGCTGCTTTCTGGGGGAAAAAGAAAGAAAGAAAGAAAAAAAGTTGTTTCAAAATAGGCAGAGAACAGAGCATTTGTAGGCATTTGCTCTTCACTCATTATCTGAAAATCAGCCAGGAAAAGAAAAAGCAGAAATATGAAAAGCAGCTATTTTGTCAGTAAAACATTTCCCCTTCTTTTGAAACTGTTTGTGCAGCCTTAGGGGAGGCAAAGGAGTGGTGAGAAGAGACTTTTCTGGGGTCTCAGCACAGCATTTCACTGCTGAGCCATCCCAGACACAGCACCTCACACGCTGAGCTCTCAGCACCAGGAGCCCTCCCTGCTCTGGCCGGGAGTTTGCAAGTGACAATTCATTGCTTGGGAAAAGCAGGCTGAGGTTTTAGCAAAGCCTGGCTGAGGCTGTGTGGAGGTGGAGCTCTCCCTCCGAGAATCCTTTGTGGAGCAATCAGAAAGAGGGGCCAGCTCTGTCAGAGGGGACATCAGTGAGGAATTTGCAGTATCACCAGTGGCAAACACTGATTTTAGCCTCCAGCAGAGGAGAGAACCCCAATGTCCAGTGCAGTATCAGCCTCCAGCCCCAGAGCAGCTGGGCACAGGGAGACACCCGAGCTGGATGCTGATGGAAAAGCCACACAAGCTCTTCCAGTGGCCCAGGCAAGGCCGGGACTGACTCTGGGAATGAAAAATGAACTTGGATTTTATCAGTGATTGGGAGGGAGATGGGAATAGACTGACTGGTGACGCTGCTGTGCACCACAAGGACACAGACTCTGACTGCAGGAGGCTGAAAATGACTCCTCTGTTTCTGGGATGTGTCTCCCTTTTATCCTGTTCTACACAGAGCAATTCCATTGGTGACACACAGACAAACCCCTGCAGTCACATTGGTCAGAGCAGAGGGGCAGCAGGGAGAAGTCCCTCCCGGGGAAAGGAATGTAAACAAAGTTACAGCTACAAAAATCACAGAAAATTCCCTGGGAAAAGGATTTCAGAAACCCAAACCATCTCAGGCACCAAGCAGGGCTGGTGATCAGAACCCACTCTCACTGGGAGCTACAGATGCTGATGTGCCATTCTAGGCAGGCTGGTCACTTGTTACGACACTGATTGGGTTGAACACCACACAAACAAACTTACACATTCTGCAGCATCTCTTGCTTGCAGAAGTTGATTCAATCTTCTTTCCTGTGGCCAGTCTTGATCCGATCTTCAAAGCTCTGTCTGCTCTTGCCAAGGCATCTCCTGGTGATCAAGCTGACTGTGCTAATTAGATCCACAGTGCTCTGTCCTGTGTCCCGTATTTCCTGTAGGATTTGATCTGTGGATGGGCACGGCAGTGAGTACTGGGACTGGGGCTGATTCTGAGCTTATGCAGCACTTAATTTATTGCTAATTGAATAATGCATGAGACCTTCCACCTTCCTTTATGATCTCCATCCAGCTCTGGATAAACCTCCTCCAGCTTACATTCAGTGCCCACACTGAAACATTCTGAATGTCAGCTTCTGAAATATGGAACGGTGACTGCACACCATGGAAATCCTGCTCAGATCTGGCAGGTATTTAACCATGCTTTCCATATTTCCCCCTGAATTTTTATCATCCCAATCAATTCAGAAGAAGATGGAACATTCAGATCTTAATAAGGCTGTAAGCAAGCATTTATTTCCTTTATAATTTTCTATTAATTACACAGCAGCTAATGACTTTTAAGAGTCTGCTATTAATTAATTTACATTGGCTGTCTTTAATTGCCTGTTAAGTACCTGGACTCATTTGTGAGATTTACATGGAATTGTCGCCAAAAATGTCTTGTGCAACTGCACCAGATCTATTTTCTGCCTGGATTCTCTATTGTTCTGTGCCATATTTATCATGGTTACTTTCCTTTTGCACAGCTAGCCTCTTAGCAGCTTAGATCTAAAAGCGTTTAAGGTAATTATCCTCTGTAATTACCTTCCTCTGTTTCCCTGACTCTTTTCTAATAGCAAAAAAAAAGCCAAGGAAGAAATAAAAACCCTGCTCAACAACAAGACAACAGATTTGATCAGATGTTGGTCAGGCATTCATTATTTGCAATGAATAACTGTGCCATCTATAACAAAGCACACACTAACAGTTAAGCCTTGTCCCTGAGGCTAAAAGACAAATTTATCTTCCGAGACAAAAAAATAATTTCAATTTAGAATTTAAATTCTGCAATTCCATGCTGGGAAGAAAATGAGATCTTTTCAGCATTTTGGGTGGTGTAGGATATTTCCCTGGTCATGGCACGCAGAGATGGGAATGAGGTTTGCCACCTCAAGCAGATTTTCCAACAGACCATCCCACAGCACTTCCCTCCCCACCCAGCTCCCCAGTCTTGAGGAAGCTGCCAAGAAAACAGGAATGGCTTTGAAGGCCAGGCCATTGGAAGGTTCCCTGACAGGAACACATCACTGCACAACCCTTGCACTTCACAAAAAGGGGTTTTCCAGGGGAAGAATATCACAGGAGGGTTTGCCTGTCTCTCTCAGTAATTGGCCATGCCCTGAAACAGGAGTGCTTCTATCTTTTTCCCCTCCTTATCTGACATAGCTGTGGATGTTCCTATTATCCATACAAATGTCTAATCCCGTTTGAATCCCACTAAATCCTTATCTGTCCCACCTGGTAAATTTTCTTTGTGTAAAAGCCCCCGATTGCTTCCAGCTTTTTGCAGATTTGTAAGTGATCCATCTCTCTAGTCCTTGTGTGATGAGAGAGGGTAAATGGGAGTTGCCTCCCACCTGCTGTGTGCTGTTTGGCATACCTCTTGCACATTCTTATTTTATGAGGTTCTCCACTAGGATAATATCCTTAATCCTTTTCAGCCTCATTTCCTAGGGAGGGGGTTGGTTTAAACAGGACTTTTTTTTCCCCTTTGGATGGAGAATGGAATCAAATGATGAGATGTGAAATATATAATTTGCCTCACTCAGAACTGTAATTTTACGCAAGTGTAATTCCATTGAAATCAGCATCTCCTAATGTGCAGGGCCTGTCTCTGCTCTGCCTGTGCCTGCAGTGGCACTGTATCATTTTCTGTCCTCTTCTGCACATTAGTGAGCAGTCCTTGTGCTTTTTTATTTTTTTTTGAAGCACAGCTGTACTCTGAGCAGAAGGCTTCCTGAGACTCTCCAAAACAATTCCCAAGGCTTTCTGTGACCTGCTTCCAAATCATTTGGACACTCACGCCGTGCCCAAGCAGAAAGCTCTTGGAGAGGCAATCTCTGGGCTGATTTCACTGCTTGAAATGTGCTTGGCAAGGAGCAGAAGACGGATGGGGAGGAGGGAGGGACCACATGTGGCATTTTATTTGAAGATATGTAAATGGCTAGCAACCCCCTCATTCTGTAGTATTTTATACCAGCAGCTGTATCTTAATAACACAACAAGTTATGTTTCATTTTGATGATATCCAGAGCCCCCCACCTTCACTTGACAGATGCCTCAGCCAGGAGAGTGTGGATAAATGGAAGATTATTTTCCCTGCTGGACAGACGAGACACAGGAAGAGCTGATGTTGTGCCCAGAGCCTCCTAAGAGGTTTGTCATGGAGGTGGAAATCACACCTGGAGTTCCCGAGTCACAGTTTGGAGCTGTGGAGCCCCAGCACTGCTCTGCCTTGTTCCTCAGAGAAGGACAAGCCCAGAGGCTTAGCCCCTCTCCCTGCTCACTGTTCCAGCCCCGTGTCCATCTGCCCCTCCTGCTTAGGGGCTGCAGATGGTTTGCTTCTCTTCCTTTGGCAAATGAGGCTGTTAAAGATCACAAGGACACAGACTCCCACTCAGCAGGCTGACAATCACTGTTAATTTCTGGTAATTTCTTCCCTTTTATGCTCTTCAACAGAGAACAACTCAATGGGTGACACAAAGACAAACTTCTTCACTCACACTGGTCAGAGCAGAGGGACAGCAAGGAGAAGTCCCTCCCAGGGAAAGGGATGCAAACAAAGGTTCCAGTCAGGAAAACGTGTCTCTGGTTGGCAGAAAACTCTCTGGGAAAAGAGTTTCAGAGGAACCAAACCATCTCAGGCTACAGAGACCAAATCTCTGTCTACAAAGACACCAAAACTCGGTGTCTGTGGGGGACTGGCACACAGGAGAGGGTCTGGCACAGGGGTAACCCACTCCTGGTGACACCTGAGGGAGGCAAAATGCTCCCTGAGTGGCTCCTGAATTGTCCTGGATGAACATGCATGGGGTGCTCCAGCAATGCTCAGCTCCACAAGAGAAGCAGAAGCAGCAGAGATAAGGCAGCTCTTGTTCTGCTGATAATTAAGTGACCTTGTCAGAAATTATAGATGTTTACTGATTCAGCAGAGGAATACATGAAGAGGGAAAAAAAAAAGGACAAAACTGCCTTTATATGTCAAATCAACTGTAAGAAAATCCCAGCTTAAGACAGAAGGAGAAGGGAAACCTGTCACCTAAATCTTTATTTTCAGAAGCCAGTATATAATGGAACTAATACGACAAAAGCTTGAGGATTTTTGTGCATTTTTGTGTTTTTATATGTGCTTCAGTTGTTACCCCCCAGAGTCCTCATGAGGGCTGTGCACAGTTTTGGGGCAGTGTCCCTATTTTATTTTATCCACTTTTATTCACTCATTAAATTGTTCTTTTTCCTGTCATTTGCCAGCATTTCCATTGAAGAGCCCGCTGGGCTGAGATCTCCTTGGCACAGGAGCAGCCATGGGATGTGTTATAAATGCAGATTTTAGAGTTGGCTTTTCCCAAATATTGAGATGAATGTTGTGCATATAGTGTAAGAAAGTTGTACTGTATTTCCTTTTATTTGTGGAATTTAAAAATGTAATGGAGGTATATTTCCTAATTGTAATAAAGTAGAGATGGTTTGTAGGTTTTTTTGTAACCTCTAACACCAGAAGACCCATCCTGCATTCCTGTGAAAGATAAAGGACAATGAACTTTTATGGTCAAGAAGGATTTATGACACCTGACCCGGCTAGAAGGCACCATGAACAGATAGAGGAACTGCAATTCTTGGGGACCCTTAAAACAGATAAAGAAACCAGATGTTTAAATATGCATCAGTCTCTTTTTGAATATGTAACACCAAGACTGATAAATACCAAAGAATTTAGAATGGGGTGTGCGTTGCTTTACACCCTCAGCTGAGTGAGCCACCCTTTTTTGTCTCCTTATTGTCTATTTTTATTCTGCTTTCCTTTGTTTTAATTAAACCTATCAATTAACATAAAAAGGTGAACCGTCGTTTTTCACAGGGTGTTTATGAGAAACCCAGTTGCTGCTGGTCCCAGGTTGGCTCCACACCCCAGGAGAGCTCAGTGGATCCAAGAGATCCCAGATTCTTGTTGGGGTGTGTCCCAGCAAGGCTTGTAGGATTAGGGTAAGGAGCTGTCATTTCTCCTAAGTGCAGCTGACAAGCAACCTGTAAATTCCCCTCTGGAGCTGTTTGGAGAATGAGAATTTCCTTTAACACAAAAAGCTGTTCTGAAGGTGGAAAGTAAATACACCTGGAATAACAAGGGATTTGTGCCATGAGGATCATTAAAGAAAACATGTCAACAATCTGAGACTAGAGAGGAGATCTGATGGACAAACAAAATGTCATTTACTAACCAATAGAATAATTAACAAGAAAGCTGGTGACTGATTGGAAATTGCCCTCAAGCTCTGTAAAAACTGCACAGAAGACAGCGTGGGGCCACAATAAAGAGCCTTCTACAACGACAATCCTTGGGTATTCCTGATAAAATCTGAGTATTTCCCAAAATATTTACTGCAGTGAATTGGTTATTGTACTGCTTAGAGGGATGGATAAAGCTGTAAAAGTAATTTCATATTAAATTTGGGGGTTAGATATACTTAAATTTGGGTATGAAGTTGTAAATCAGAGTTAACTGTGATTTTATGTAAAATTTGGGGGCTAGGTAGGCTTTAATTTGGGCATGAAGTTGTAAATAAGAGTTAAACATCATTTTATATTGAATTTGGGGGTTAGATATACTTAAATTTGGGTATAAAGTGGTAAATGAGAGTTAACTGTGATTTTATGTAAAATTTGGGGGCTAAGTAGGCTTTAGTTTGGGCATGAAGTTGTAAATAAGAGTTCAACATCATTTTATATTGAATTTGGGAGTTAGATATACTTAAATTTGGGCATGAAGTTGTAAATAAGAGTTCAACATCACCCCCAGGGAGCCCTGGTGCCTGGAGAGCTGGCCAAGCACCCCAGCACAGGTTTGCTCCTCCTGCATCAATTAATGGGGTGCTCATGCATGAGGTAATTGGGTGCTGGTGTGCAAAGGAATTTTGGCAGCTCAGACATGCAGCACTGGGCACTCATGCATGGAACAATCAGGCAGTCATGCATTAATTAATTCTGTGCTCCTGCATGAAGTCACTGAGCACCCATGCAGCTGTCCTTTGACTAATTACAGGATTTTTTTAATGCCGTGGCCCCAGCTGGCCAGGTTTTGTATCACTAAACAAAGTGCCTGAACTGAGAGATTTAGGAACAGAAAAGATTCTGGGCTTCGTATTAATTAAAATGGCATTTTTAATTAGTGAAGTAATTATGACATTTACTTGATCGTATACTCCAGACACAAGTATCATAATTTTGAGAGGTTTTTTTTTAAACAAAATGATCTCAGCTGTGCTTTACATAAATAATGTTATTCACCTTTTGCTGTGGCCCAGAGCTCCATCCCCTCCTCACTGCTGTCCCCGAGGGCTCTGCAATAGGACTCCAGAAAACCTTTAGAGAGGAAGCAAAGCAAAGACCCAAAAGCCAAACACACACAGAGCCTGAGAGCTGTTTAAGTGATTCCTTGGGCCTGGCAGTACCTGCCTTTCCTTAAATGTGATGGCTGTAAAACACACCTGGCAAATTAAGAACAGGATGGATTTTAAGTGCTGCATCAGACCCCTCTGAGTTTAAATCAGTGTGGCATAATTAACGCTGTTCCTCCCAGATAAAGGTCTCCTGGCCTGTCAACATCTTTTAATATTCTTCAGTCTGAATAGAATGTTCTTTTGGCAATACATATTAGTTGGCAGGAAAAATTACTCATGACCTTTTAGCTTACACAAATAATTCAGGCTTTTCTTTCTTTCTTTTTTTTTTTTTTTTTACTTAAAGCCTACACACTGCATCTTCCAGAAAAAGTGACAAAACATAATGGGAATAATTCTCTTTTAGTATTCAGTGCTGGGTGGTTGTTTTCAGGCAGGAAAAAAAAAAAAAAAAAAAAAAAAGCACTTTTTATTTTTTTAAGGGCTGTAGTCCAAGAGAGACAGAATTTCATTATTAGGCCATGCAAATTACTCAGTGGCCCGTGTGCCATTGGTACTCACAATATTTGGATATTCTTACTGAATCCTGAGCGTTTCTGGCCAAATGCTGGGAGCAGGCAGGCTCCTGTGGGGATCTTGCCCCTCACAAAGGCAGCACCAAGGAGGAACCTGGATTAATGTCACTGCCAAAGCCACCCCTTTGTGCCATCAGGCTGTGCTGGGGAGCTTGTGCTGCCTTCTGTAGGGTTCTGTGCCAACAGCTTGGCAGAGGGATCAGAGGCACAGGGGCCAGCCTCAGAAATTCTGGTTTAGGGTTCAGCCTCAGCTCCTGAGGCAGCAGATCTGCAGCTGTTTAACAGCAGCCAGGCAGAGATGGAGAGCAGATGCTCCCCTCAGGACCCAGATGTGCCTGTGGAGGGGTTGTGGCCCCTAAGTGCTCCTGAAGGGCTCTGCTGAGAGTGCAGCTCCCCAGCCACTCCCTTTGTTCAGGGCCAGAATCAACCCAGCTCTCTCAGATCACTGGTTCAAATGATCTCAATGAAACCTTGCAACTCTTTGCTGAACTGTTGGGGAGAGAAAACTTCTGCCCAGAAGGTAAAAGGCAAGTGTCTTCAGGCAGGAATCTCTCCTGTCACTGAGGCCAGACCCGGAAAAGTGATTTTTACTGGTTTTACTCCTCGATTTGGTGTTCACACACCAAGTGGGAAATAGGTCTGAGCCTGGAGCACTGACCCAGCAGCTCTTACACACCCTGAGACATCACCATGCCAGGTTAGCTCGCTGCTTTACCAAATTCTGATGGCTCAACCTTCACAAACACAGCAGTAAATAAAGGGTTTTCACTCTGTAGTTAACTTCAGGCACTGTGTTCCATCAGTGTGGATATCTGCTCCCATCCTTGGGTATTCCTGATAAAATCTGAGTATTTCCCAAAATATTTACTGCAGTGAATTGGTTATTGTACTGCTTAGAGGTATGGATAAAGCTGTAAGTAAAGGTTAAATGTCATTTTATATTAAATTTGGGGGTTAGATATACTTAAATTTGGGTATAAAGTGGTAAATGAGAGTTAACTGTAATTTTATATAAAATTTGGGGGCTAGGTAGGCTTTAATTTGGGCGTGAAGTTGTAAATAAGAGTTCAACATCATTTTATATAAAATTTGAGGGTTAGATGTACCCAAATTTGGGTATGAAGTTGTAAATGAGAGTTAACTGTGATTTTATATAAAATTTGGGGGCTAGGTAGGCTTTAATTTGGGCATGAAGTTGTGAATAAGAGTTCAGCATCATTTTATATAAAATTTGGGGGTAAGATGTACCCAAATTTGGGTATGAAGTTGTAAATGAGAGTTAACTAATTTTATATAAAATTTGGGGGCTAGGTATGCTTTAATTTGGGCATGAAGTTGTAAATAAGAGTTCAACATCATTTTATATTGAATTTAGGGGTTCGATGTACCCAAATTTCACCCTTTTTGGTCCAAATTTCCATTTGGCAAAGTAAGCACAAGCTGCCATGGACAGGAGGAAGGAAGCTCTCTGTTCCAGTGAAGAAGAACAGAACAGAGCCGTTACAAATTCGGGATTTGCTGAGGAACGGGGCAGGATTTCCCATCGGTTCAGCAGCCCGGGGCTTGGCACCGCAGCTCTTTTCCCCTGGCTGCTCTGGCAGTTCCTGCACCTTCCCTTCCTGGCTCTTAGAGGTGGCTGAAACCCCCCGCAGCAAAACACAGAATTACTCGGACCTCCAAGCACTCTGCCTTCATTGAGAGTGTGGAGCGAGGCCGTTTTTCCGTGTAAAAAACAGAAAAGTTTGGGATGTTTCTGTAGTGAAGTCTGGGTACCAGAGATCGAGTCTCTGGATGTGTTTTTTCTTGCGTAGAGGAGCAGGTTTGAGGCAGAAACAACCAAATCGGAATCAATTTCTTCATGTTGGGAGTGTTCTGTCATGCAAAAAAACCCAAAAAAACAAAAAAACAAAAACAAAAACAAACAAACAAACAAACAAACAAAACCACAAAAAACCCAAAAAAACCCCAAACAAAACCAAACAAAAACAAAAACAAACAAACAAACAAACAAACAAAACCACAAAAAACCCAAAAAAACCCCAAACAAAACCAAACAAAAACAAAAACAAAAAACCAAACAAACAAAAAACCCACAAAAACAAACAAACAAAAAAAACCCTCAAACCAACCTTGGGCTTTTACCTGGAGTGAGGCATCTTGTCAGCATCTCAAGGAACCCTAAGTTCCGTGCAGTAAAGCAGTATTTGGGTGACAAATAACTTCGTTTCCAAATCCAACACCCACTCCCCTCCCAACCAGGCCAACCTTGTGCGGCCTGACTGGTTTGTTTTAGGGAGCTGGGGGAGAGGAGCCACAGACACTCCTTTGTCCTAAAATCCCCTGCTTTTGCCATCTGCTGGGATCAACCACTCGCCACTCATTAGTGCCTTTTTCAGGTTAATTAAGCTTTGCGATGGCCAGAGCCCCGAACGACACTGCCTGCCACACTCAATTTATGCAGTGCCATTGCCACTGGATGGCATTAGTTAGTTGTGCTACAGCAGTGGATGTGAAAGGGATCAATTAAACGTGGACAGCTTTTGCCAATAAGAATTAGAGCGTTAAACTGTTTTAATTCCCATTAAACTGGGAGTTCTCTTTGTTCCATCAGGGGACACTGTGTTTGCCTCCCAATGCTCATGAGCAGGCACTGGAGGGAAAATCAGTGTCTCCTCCTGTTTGGAGATAAAAGACAAATAACCTGGTCCTGGCAGTAACAAACCCGAGTGCAGTAATGCTCCAGTTGACTTTTCCCTCACAGATTGGGTTTCAGCCACTGCTATGATAACCTCCTAACCCAGAAACTCCAGTTCCAGCACTGGAAACCAGCACAGGTCAAAGCCAGCAAGCCAGCTTCAGAGCCCTTCCAAAATCCAAAGGCTCTTTAAACGGGGGGTTTCAGACTAAGCTGATTGCTGGGTCTCCTTCTGCAGCAGCCATGTGTTTGAGAGGCAGGCCAAAGCCCACAATAATCCAGCTAAAAGATAAACACACACAAACACAACCCATTTTTAACCTGCTCAGCTGGCCCCACACCATGGCACACAGCAGGGCTTTGCTCACTGCTGGGGTCAAAGTCTGTCACTGCATTCCCTAGGGAGGACTCAGCTCCCTTTCCTAGCTTGGAACACTGAGGGGGAAATAAAAACCAACCCCAAAACCAAACCAAAGGGACCTCTGAACTATTTGCCCCGTTCTTTCCCCAAGATGACTCCTCCTAAGAGTATTTTTGTGGGAAAGAGATGGCACTGGGTACAGAACTCTGCTCCTTCCCCTGAGAGGGATCTCAAATCCAGCTCCATTCCCTGGGGCACAGCAGAAGCTTCTGGAAAGTGCACAGGACAGCACGAAGGGGAAGGAGGTGGGAGAGCAGGGTTTGGGGTTTTGTTGTGGGATGCACGGTGTTGTTTTTCAAATTGTGCAATGCGATCACCCTCTGGTAGGTGTCCTGTAAATCCTCAGGTGCAGTCATCCAGGATCCAGGGCAGGTAACTGGGAAAAGCCCTGGGAAGTCTCTCTGAATTTAGCAAATTCCAGTCCTGCTGGCTTCAGGGTGCAGCTGCAAACCTGCCAGCCACTACAGACTCCAAGGGCAAATCTGTCAGACTGACAAACCATGAAATATAAATAACAATTTACTGAAGGGGATATGAGAGCTGCTCATCATCCCCCTGCTTCACGTCAGAGGTGTGAGTACATCCCCTAAAAACTCTCTGGGCATCTTCCCTTCACACTTTTTTTTTTTTTTTACCTCACATCCAAACAAAAGGGAAAATATGGTAGCAAATCTCTCTTCTCCTGTAAGAGGATCTAAATGTAATGTATTTATGAATCACATTAATAATGGAATAAGGAATTGATGCATAAGAATGAAAACATTTACATAGCACAAAGAAGCAGCTTTTACTGTAAATTATTAATAGCCTAATAATGACAATATGAAATAATAATTAACAAAGGCACGGCTATTATCACCCAAACAAGAAATAGCTTGACTTAACAAAGGATCCTACATAACAGATATGCTAATCTTATTTTCCAATTTCTGGAAACATTTTCTGTTACTTTTCAAAAACTCATTATCAAAGTCACAAGTAGGAAACTACTCGAACATTGCAATATTTTGGTTGTAAAACAATTTAATAGTTATTATAAAGGCTTTTCTTCACCTCTCTGTGGGAGAACAGGATGAATTCATTTATGCAAGAGTAATTTCTTCCAGAGTCATATTGCGAGATGATTTATTTGTAGAGTGGGACAGACAATAATCAAGTCTCCGATTTAAACAGTGCCTTTCATCCCAGAGGATCCCCAAGTGCTTCCCAGGATCTGTCTCTGCTCAGGAATGCTCCCCCAGCTCTGCAGAGATGGATGGGGCTGCTTAGCAGCGTGCACAGAAAAGCTCTGCAGCAGCTCCAGGCAGGCACCGAGGAGCCCCAGAGACGGCAGGAGCCTCAGGTGGCATCAGAATCCGCTCCTAACCAGCGGATTAGGGTGAAAAAACAAAGAGTTTTCCAAGGTGGCACAGCAAACCTGGGCTTTGAGTCCCTGAGTCTGCCTGTGCTGCTGCTGGCCGTGGTTCAGAGAAGCTCCCAGGCCGGCAGGACACACCGCTGCTGCTTTAAAGATCCTTTAAGGCACAGCAGTGCTTTTGGAAATGTCCCCACCTGCCCAGAAGTGATTCTCCCAGCACGGCGCTCTCCCCCGGGCAGGCAGAGGAACCCTCCCTGCACACACTGGGAACCACTTCCCCATCACAAATTCCCAGTTTTGTACGCTCAAAAGATTTGGGGGGAGGGGAAAAAAAACCCCAATTTCGTCTGACCTGTCCAGGCAGCTAATCCCGTTCTTTAGGATAAATTCCAGAACAGCGCAGGTGGACGTGGATCCAAGCCCCACCATGGGAAAGCATGAAGCAGCAATTCAGTGCTAAGCAGCAGGTGACCAGCCCTTTCCTCACTAATCCTCCTGCTGATAAAGTGAGTGTTAAACACCAGCCAAGCGCAGCGACAGTCACCTGTTCCCGTGCTTTTATCCCAAATTCACCGCGGGCAGCCAAAAGGCTTCCAGTGCCTTCGCTGGCTTTGGCCCGCGAGGTGTTTTCCTTTTCAAGTCTTGTGGAAGAGAGAAATTTCTTTTTGCTTTTTTTTTTTTTTTTTCCCCACGTTATCACGCAATACTGGGGTGCAGTTTTTGGCCAGCAGTTGCTGTGCTCAGCCCAGAGGAATCGTTCTGAAGCCCCCACAGTGCCAAGGGCAGAAATGATGGTTGCATGCAGACACCGGTGATTAAAGAAGTTTAAAAACACCAGCGCCTTCGTAGCAGACACTTTATGCTACACTTGATAAATGTTTGGGGTCGTAGGTGGTGTAGTCTTCCCCAAAAATCAAGGAACCGAGCATCTCACACCCAAAGCTGCTGGGGCAGCCAGGTTTCCCACTGAATGACTATTGAGGTCACAAGAATTACAGACAGGGATTAATAAAAAAAAAAAAGCAATTTCCACTATCAGTGTTTTTCAGTATGCTTGATAATCCTTTGCTTTTCATGAGCTCTAAGTGCCCTGGCCCCCGGGTCAGTACCCAAATGCTTTGCATGTGGCCTGCAGAGGATAATAAATTGGGGCTGCCATTCCCTGAGCTTGGTTTAGTCCTAGAGCAATCTGTGATGTGACAGCCCCGTGCCCGATGTAAGATACATCCAGCTTGTTTTACAATTCCTTGTGCAGGGATAGGGAGCAGCGTTTTGTGGGGTTTATTTGGTTCTCTTCTGTAGGTAAGGAATTATCCTTTATGTTGCCAAAGGCTTGTAGAGATAATTGTTCTTTATGAAAGAATTATTCTTATTATCCCCCACTTGTGAATATGGCTGATGATGGTGGAATGTGGCTGGGTTGATGGCTGGAATAGATGGTCCTGAAGGTGTCTTCCAACCTTTATGATTCTGTGGAATATGGACCTTTTTTATTTAGGTATACTTAGATATATATGCATATTTTTATATATATAACATATATATATTATCATATATATATATAAGTTATGTATAAGTCATATATAACTTATATATATGTATGTTATATATAAGAGCTTTTGTATATTTACAGCATGTAATTCAAAATTTCCAATGTCTGCATTTCTTGTTTCTTTGGGCATATCTAAGCCCAGAGAACAGAATTTCAATTCTTTAGCAACTTCTTGGTGGTTTTAAATGTTTCCCTCCCGTGGTAACAAAGAAGCAGCTTCTGGACATTTGGAGGAGCCAGAATGACCCCACAGTTTGTATTTTCAGATTAAAAATTGGAATTTTCCTCACAAGCCTCTCTCTTTCTCCCTCTCCTTCTCAAAGAAAGGATGAGCATTCAGCAGCAGATGTTTAGTAAAGGTCACTACATTTATAAGTATGAGCAGAATCCTCCAGTAAAGGATGAAATTTAATACTAAGTGTTTCCTGACAAAATGGAATTAATTACTGCAGTCTTCCCTGCCTAAGATCCCATTAAATTATTTTTTTTAAATTATTGCAAATCTAAATAAAGCAAAGGTGTGCTAAAGGTTTGTACAAGGGATTGTCAATCAAAGCCCTGCTTATCTGAGGGGCAGCCTAAAACTTGCTGGCAGCAGCTGGTGGGAGAGGATTTAAGGTCAGGTTGAAGTTTGTGGTAACTGGCCATCCCTAAATGTTTATAAAGTGATATATTTGAGTGATTATGCCCAACTGGTGGATTTCTTTCCAGACAACTCATTAGCAACAGCAGCAGACTCTTGCAAGGACACAGAGACATTTCCATTCACGGGGGTTTTTATAACATTTGATTGGCACTTCTGGACAACGTCGCGCCAGAAATATGGAAATATGAACACATTTATTTTTCCATCATAATGGTGCAAAAAAACCAAACCAAAACAAAACAAAAAACCCAACAAATCAGGATTTCTATGGATGTCTTTTCCAATATCTGCATAAAGTAAGGCCATGAGTTCTCAGCATGCACAAATACCATGTGCTGGAGTTCAGGAAACAGGGGAAGTGCACAATACAGAGAGAGGAGAAGCTCCTTTATTAACATATTCCCACTCATCTCTCCAGCCCATTAGCATTCTCATCTCTTGGGAAAACCACATTCCTGGTGGGAGATTTAATCACTGTCAGGCTGAAACACCTGCCCCAAAAAAACCTGAGGACTCCAGCACTAATAAGCTCTTAAAATGGACGGAGCTGCTCTGCAAATTGATGTAAAGTGTTACTCAATTAGTAAAAAACCAATATTATACAATGCCATTAAACGCCCAGCAGCAGAGTAAATCTCTCGATTGCCAGCCGCTGGTTACTATGAAGAGAATTTTTGCTTCCTGTGGTGATTCCCAAGGAGTTTCCCCAGGGGAATGGAAGGGTGGAACCCGGGCAGGCACGCAGGGACCGTCAGTCGCCAGTGTCTGCCGAGCAAAGCTGCCGAGGCTGAAGTGCCGGGGTCGTTAAAAATCCTGAGAGCATCTTGTGCTTAATGGAGTACCACAGACAAAGGAAATGAGCCTTGAGAAGCTGAATGCCCTTTGCTCAATCCCCCGGCATTATTTCCTCTTGTCCTTATGTTCTAAATTAATATCTTGTTTTCCAAGCAGTGTAGCATTTCCATTACAATCACATGGCGCTTTGGCTTGGTGGAAAAATTAACCAGGCTATTTCCATCAATCCCAGGGCAGCCCCTTCTCCCAGGATTGCTGCTCATTCCCTCTTCTGGAAGGTCCTGCTCTCAGGAACAGCCAGGAATGGGGTCATTCCCCATTCTGGAAAGTTCTGCTCTCAGGAAAAGCCAGGAACGGGGGCCATTCCCTCCTCTGGAAGGTTCTGCTCTCAGGAACAGCCAGGAACGGGG
>VWYO01011745.1:0-25741 GCA_013400275.1 Rhadina sibilatrix | reverse complement strand
TTTTTTGTCCCCAAAACCACACCAGAACCCCCAAATTTGGGGTGAAACTCCCCAAAACCTCCCTAAACCCCCCAAATCTGGGGTAAAATCCCCCCAAATAACAACAAAACCCCCAAATTTGGGGTTAAACCACACCTACACCACTGCAGAACCCTCAAATTTGAGCTGAAATCCTGCCCCAAACCACCCCAAGCCCCTCAAATTTGGGGTCAAACCCATAAAAGCTCCCCAGAACTCCCAAATTTGGGGTAAAATCCCCCCAAAATAACACCCAGCTGCTTACTGCCAGAATATGGAGATGTCAAACTCACCAGGCCTGACCCGGTGGAACAGAAACAAACCTTCACTTCCCTTTCTTTTGAGAAGAACCTTCAATTCCCTTTCCCCTGGGCAAAGGCAGACAAAGCCCTGACTTCAGTTACAAAAATATTTTCAAAGTTGCATCATTTCCAACAAAGGCACGGTGGTTATGTCAGGACAAAAATTCCCCAGGCTGAAGAAACCAGCATTCTGAAAAAAACCATAAAAATAGGGACAGAATTCCTTTATATTGTAACTCCTGCATTCCAATCCCTAACTCTGATTGCCTATCTCCGCCTAAAACTCATAATTAAACTTCTTAAAATATAAATACTTTTTGTTATTTGAAATCCTCTATTTTGTATCTTCAGGACTGATCTGTCTTGTTGAATAAAGGCCAGAATGTCTGGCAAATATATTGTGCAGGGCTCAAACTCATCTATTTCTAAAGAAAAGAGAAAAGAGAATGAACTGGGTTTTTTTCCAAATGAAAAATTGATGCTGCCTATCCCTGAGAAAAATTGTCTGGACAGAAGTTGTGAGGCCATTCTGATAATGCTTTAATCCAGTATAGATATATGTTAAATATATATATGTTCATATTTAAATAGATATAATTAATCATGCAAGTAGGAACTGGATTGTTTTGTTTAAAAACAACCCCCACAAATTGTTAATAATCATACAAATATAATTTCTTAATAAAATACCCTGTCCCCCTAAATTTAAACACTGGCATGGCATCAGTTTGCTTCCTTTTCTCCAAACTTTTCCTGTGTTCTAAGGCTGACTGAAAACCAACAGCAATGGCCCTGGGTTTCTTGGCCAACCCTTTAAAAGTGGATGCAGCCAAACCTGATTTGCCAATTTCAATATGACAGCTTTATTGCCTGCTGTTTAGCATCTGCCATAATTAGAGCCATTAGAGGAAAATATTTTATCATTAGATGAGAATTCCTCATCTGTGGAAATATTTCTGCACAGCATCTAGTAAAGTATTCTTACACAGCCTCCAATTATTCAAATTTTTCAGTCTTAATTCTTTCTCTAAATCAATGTGGCTCATAATTATTTTAAGCTTTATGGAATTAGCTCTTTTAAAAGCACTGCTATGCATTCCATGACAGATTTGGACTTTATTCTGTTTGCATATGACAAATATAATCCAGCTATAATCATCTAGTCCTAAAATACGGTGATTTTTTAGTCCTTTTGTTCCCAACGCCCTAATGCTGTGCTAAATGTGCTTTTTGCTTTTCACTTTGCTGTGCCAAGTGCACGTCCCCTTTCAGCCCCTTTTTTTCTGGGTGTGTTTTCCCCTGCTCCACACACCAAGGGCTGCCTGGTTTTTGCACAGGTTGGAGAATTCTGTTGAAACCTCCTTGATTTTCCTACCAGTTCTTCCATTCACGTTGCTCGGTCACCTCCAATCTCTTTTGGTCTCTGGGGGCAAACCCTGAAATTCTGAAGTAAGAAACGTGGATCCTCTGGGCTTTGAGATGGAGCTCCCTCGGTGGGGTCTCAGAGAAAGCAGAATTCTCTGAGAGGATGCCTTAAATTTGGGATTTCACACCTTGCAAACATGGCATGAATTACGTGGCTTTTGTGCACATGAAAGGAAAAGGAAGCAGAAGAGGAAAAGCAAACCTAGGAGGTCTCAGAGGTTAAATCAGAGACTGAAGGTGCTTTGCCATTTTCTGTAAGCACCATGCATTAAGAGCAGAGAAGTGTTGATTTTAAGCTGAGCAATGCTGGATAAAAAATACAGAGTAATTCTTACAAAGTGTAATTTGCTTCTGCTCCGAGTGGTTGAGCAGAGCAAACAGTGACCCACAGTTCCCAGAGGAGAAATGCAAGTTCTCTCCCAGGCCAGAGGAGTTCCATCAAGAGTGTAACATCAATGTTAACATGCTCTCCAGAAGAGGAAAATACTCTTTTCCAGCAGGCACTTTAATATATGTTTCAAAGTAGTTGGCTGGTTTGCACATTTCAGTACTATTGGATCCAAAGTTATGCCAAAATTAGGCACATACCAGCAAATAAAAATGAAGAGAGAGAACAGGCCAGAAGACTGCAAGAGATAAAGGCAAGTGGTCACAATTCAGTGCCTGCTTTGAACTGACAGATTTGTCAGACAAATATAAAGATAACGGGAAAGGAAACCAGCTTGATAATTCTGTGCACTACAAAATTCTGCATGCAAACCTCTCTTAACATTGCTCCTTCAGTCACTGGGGCATGGAACCAACAGGCTGGACAAGGAGTGATTCAACACCAGTAAATAAAAATATGCATCCCTTGGCATTTTGGAAAAAAATCCCCCAGATGTCACATCTAGGCAATTACTGGGCCTCAGAAGGGACCGTGCTGCAAATGGAAATGAGAAATGGCATTTACTTCCTCCTAGTTTTAATAACATATGCAGATATTGTATAATGTGTGTCCAGTGCCATTTGGCTCAGCAGGATCTAATTAATCCCAGTTCTTTCCACCACACCTCCTGCTCTGCAGAGGCACCAGCGTGTGCTGCAGGGAAGGTGTTTGTGGGGAGCAGCAAAGGTTTCAGAAAGCTGTGAAAGGCAGCCCCAGAAACAGAACATAACAACTTGGAATTAGCTACAACTGCAAAGTTTGAAAGCAGGAAAAGTTACAATAGTACAGCAAGCAAGGACACGAGTTTTAGGTTTGGTTAGAATAGACTTTAAGACTGCAGAAAAACATGCTTGGTGAGATAGTAGAAGGTTTTAAGCTTAAGAATGGAATATTGTGTATTGTTAATAGGAAGTATACAAGCAAGTTTGTTTGAAGCAGGTGTCCGTGTGCTTTTAGTAATTAGCTAGAACAATTAGTGCTGTTGGCTGGAAAACCATTAAAATGCCCTGTGACAAAGAGATCTTCCTGGCAGACGTGAGCTGTTACCATCTTCTAATTGTCTAAAACAATTAGCTGTTGCTAATTGTCTAAAACTTTGTTATAAGGCTGGTGTTGCAATAGGGGCTTGAGGAATGTTTTCCAGTGGCCTTGTTCTGTTTGTGTGCAAACTCCTCACACAGAGCTCTGTAGCTGCAGTGCCTGGCTTGGAGAATGTTGAATTTCTCCTGCTTTGAGAGCCCCGGTCATTGTGAGGCCTGATTCAAGGGGAGCACCCTCAGGATCCCTGAAAAGCCTCCACCAACATTCCAATTCCCAGGTGGAAGGGGCTAGGACAGAACTCTCGCTGATCCCCAGAAGAGATGAAGTGCTCACCACCTCATCTCTCTTCATCTCTTCATCGAGAGTGAGTGCAGAACCTCATACAACCAGGCTTTAATGGGAGAAATTGGATTTTCTTTTCCATGCCTGTTGTAGGGCAGAGAGCCTAGCTGCCTAAAATGAAGTTACAGCCATGCCTGCCATGATTTCATTTTCCAGCAGGCAGGCACTGTTGGCATCTTGCTGGAATCCTGGGCTTGGAGTCAAAAAAAAAATTGGGGATGTGGCTCCATTGCTCTTGCTTAACCTTCTGCAAGGCACTGCACTGGTTCCTTGGCTTCTACATCAATAAAAGGAGTTGTATCTCTCAGAAGCATCTGGTGACTTAGGAATCCATGTCCTGCTGGATGTGGAGGCTGCTGGGGCTCTTAATTCACCTCAGCAAAACCAGAACCCAGTGTCACTTGTTGCTCTTCCTGAAGACCTTTGGTAGCTCTGGGCCCTAAGTCCCGTGGAAGAGTTAATCACACATCAAACTGCACAAGAGCTTGTTGGAAATGCAGTAGTTTTTAACTCATCAGTGAAAAGGAACTTGTGAGTTTAAGTTGTCCCACAGAAGGTCTTTGGGTATTTCTCATTTTTCTTACGGTGGTGAGCAAAAGCCTTGAATAACAGAGCCAAAAATAGACGCCCAGCCCGAAAAGCAGGGATTTGGAGAGCCAGGATACACTGCTTTCCATCCCTTCCACTTGGCACCAAAAATGTTCAGCTATTCAAATCAACTTTCAAGGATTTATGAGCAATAAATCATGCTACAGTTAATTTACTTAGGATTTTCTCCTGAGTTAATTTCTATATTATACTTAAGGGAAACCAAAGCATTTATTTGCAAGGCTCAAGAATGTCACATCATATAAGTTCTGTTTCAACCCTATTTTAAAAGAAATAGCAATGTTTCACTTGTATTAAATTTAATTTAGGCAAAAAAAAAGAGAAGTTACAGCAACAGTTTTCACCACAAGAACTCATGCCAGGCATGGCAGGAATCCTCAACTACAGGTCTGAGTCCTTCCCAGGGGGGGATTTTTGCACAATTAGAATCCCACAAATGCTAATTTGTCTTTATAATTCAGCTTCTAATTACTGTAAAAAGCTGAAATATCTCCGTAAATTATTGATTTTGAAACAGATCGTTTTCATCCCGCGCCAAGAATTCAAATAAAAGCGTGATATAAGAAAACACAAGTCTTCACCTCCTCCCTGCTTTAGCTGTGAGGTTTAATAAGAAATACTGTCCCTGTTAGATCAGATCACAGCCAATGATAAACACTGGACTCTGAGCAGCTTTATTTTGCTGTCGTAATTTTAGAATGTGTCACTAACAGTTGCTGCATTTAGAGCTAATTTTATTTGTCTTCAGCTCTCACGGCTGCCCTCCCTCCCTGCTTACATGTGAGGACAGGAGAAGAAAGAGATTTTAATACTAAAGAGAAAGGTAAAGTAGCAGTGAAATGTATTTTCCTGGCAACAACTGTAAGTGTTTCAGACCCCCGTGGAAAGCTCCTATTTTTATCCTGCAAGAGTCTCCTCTGACAGTATCTCACAGTTGGAATCTAAGGAGCCACAAAGCACTTGAAAAGAACTTTGCCCAGCTTTAGGGGAGGGGAAAAAAGTGACTCGGAAAACAGAAAATCATCTCCTTTTTTTTTGGTTAAATAACACTTGAAAAATAACTGCTGACAAATCACAACAGCAGCCCGCAAAAAAAAAAAAAAGTCGCTGCTTAGCAGTGGCTGCTAATCTGTGCCGAGGGACAACAAAAAGAGAAAGGCGTTTTTCAGAGGAGCTGGCTGTGCCTCTGGGGCCCATGTGCTGTTTTCCCGGCTGTGTGCTCGGTACTTTGCTGATCTCACCTGAATCCATCCAGNATTATCTGTATATAAGATAATGAGCACGTAATTATCTGTATATAAGATGATGAGCTGTGGGCAGGCGGGCAGTCGTCACCTGCTGCCCGTGCTGTCCAGACCCTGGCAGAGCTCAGAGAAAAAGTTTGTGATAAGATAAAATAAACAAGAAGAACAGCCTTGAAAAAGAACTTCTAAAGGCTCCTGGTCTTTTCTGCGGGCGGCTCGGGGCTTCCCGAGGGCAAAGGGCAAAGAGCCCCCTGATCTGGGGGAGCAGAGAGCCCCCGAGAGAGCAGGAACGGGGCACAGCCAGACCCAGGGCAGAGGATGCACACGGGGCTGACACTTCTCTCAAGGCAGACGCTGATGGGGAATGGGAAAAGGCTCGGGTGGCATTTGTTAGGAAGGCGAAATCTCCAAAATGTTACTCTGAACTCAGTAAAACCCATCAAAGGCACTCGTTTGGCCCCAGGCACTGCAGGTGAGAGACGCACCCAGCTCCCAAGGAAAGTGTCCCAGGAACATCAGGAGCCAGGAGCAGGCTGATTCCAGCTTTAACTGTCAGGAATTTCCAATGCCAGGCCATCCAAACATGAACTCTCTTAAAATCATTTCGAGGAAGCAAAGGGGAAGAAAAAAAATAAAAATTATCTTGAAATTGCCTTAAGAAGCAAAACCAATTTGCTTCAGTCATGGCCTGCCAGAAGCGATTTGCCCAAGTTCAATGGCTGGAAGTGTGTTTCACTCATTTATGCTCCCTTTGCCACAGCAATTGATGTCAAGTGTGAGCCATTGGAAAGTTTAGAAAGGCAGCAAACAAGCTGTAAACAAGTGACTGAGGGAGAGGGAAATGTTTTATGGCTGGCAGCTTGCATCAGGTCGGAGTGTGGTGTTTGGGAGTGCAGTGCAGCTCCAGTGTACACTGATTTATCGTGTTTATGGCAGCAGGAGTAGATGACTGTGCAGTGTAAAGGAGCGTCAGGCCTGCATTGCAATCGCTGTGCCGTGCTCCGTCTGTGTGATTTACAGGCAAACACATTCTGTCATCAAGCTGCTTTCACTTTCTTCTTTTTTTCTCTTCAGGAAATCTGACTCGAGTTCTGTGTTAAATGATGATTGCTCACAAACTGGAAAGGGTGAACAATTGCGACTGCAACAGAAGCTGAAACCCTCAGGGACTTATAATTTTATTTTGGTATGAAACAATTTCACTTTGAGATGGATGTGCACGACTTGTAAGAGGAGAAGGAAACAAGGAGCATGAGAAATGGAGGAGCTGAAACACAATAGGATCCAATATTCTGTGCTTTTGATCAAAACAAAGATGAATAATCTGGAACCAAGGGGCAACATTAGCTTGCAGCAAGCAGGCAGTGTTATTAATGGAGCTAAATAAACTGCTGAACAAGAGGCATTCCCATGATAAACTGCAGGTAAATCATAAAACCAGGACTGTTTTGGTTTATTAATTGGAGGCATTTTTATTTGGTTTTCCAGGCCATTGGCTTCTCTGAGGCTCTCTTTTGGAATATTTTGAAGTGCATAGTCCAAATTTTAGAGTGCTGAGTGGCCATAAAGCCAAGGACATCCATGCTCCAGCACAGTGGAAACAAAGGCAGAATGGAGGAGTCGGTTCACAACTTTTTTTTTATCAACAACAGAAGAGCTCCACTTAAAGGAACCAGAAAAACAGCTTGGAATCACTTCCTACTGAGCAGGCAAATCATCTGTGAGCAGGGAGAGCTGAATTCTTCCTGCTGCCCTTGCTCTTGGGGAAGGGGGAGAAGACAGGAGGAGAGGAGAGGAGAGGAGAGGAGAGGAGAGAGCTGTGAGTGCCAGGTGCTGGTGGAGCTGGGCAGCNGGAGAGGAGAGGAGAGGAGAGGAGGAAATGCTCATTCCCTTTGCACCAGTGAGCCAACCTGCAAGTCTCTACAACCTGAGCCAGCCAAAACACATGGAAAGGGTTTCTTAAGAGGGTTTCTTATTCCTTTCTGTTTCTTGATGGAAACACACATGGAACGGGATGATCTGATCCTCCAGAAGCCTTCCCAGGGAATACACAGCCCATTTTCACATGGGCAGATTTACAGCTTCCACACAGCTCTGAGTTTCTTTGAAATCAAGATAAGAACTTTAAAAAAAGGGATAACTTGACACTCCAGTGCCTGAGAGAACTTGCTGCATTTGCACAATAAACAGCAGCTGGGAGCTGCTTCCCAAATAAATACTCAAATTTATTTAATTGATAAATGCATCTCTTAAAGGAGGGAGAGAACTGTCACTTCCTGCACAAGGTGAAACCAATTAAATTTCCCACTGTTTTTATCAGAAAAGAAAAACAATCCAGCAACAAGAGTAAGGAGCAATTATAGGTATTTCATGGCAAAAGAGTCACTTGACAAAAAAGCAAAAATAGTAGAAAATTTTTATGAAAAATAAAGCACTTCATCTTCCCTAGCAGGGAGAGTTTGAATTATGACTGCAGCTTACAGGTCTTGTATAATTGTTCTTTTATAATTGTTGGGCTTTTTGTAGCAAACAGTGGTAAGAAGGAGCAAATACACATTTCTGGACATGAACAGAGGGAGGATATGAGAACCCATCACTGCAGACAACAGATTATGTGGGCAACATTTTTTTGTCTCTAGAATAAAGGACAGATGGACCATGGAGAATGGATTCCAGTGACCACTGTGTGATTCTCTGTTCCCACACAGTTCCATTGGCTGCACAGCCTCTAAAGATACTGAACTGAAAATGTGTTGAGTGACTCCTTTTAGAGCTGAGTATATAACATTGCAGCTGGAAGCAACAAGCGTGGGGCTCTTTTCATCTTCACTTTAAGTTCAATATCTTGGAGTCAGCAAAGCCTCATTTTTTAAAGACATCTCTGGCTCCCTGTGTTAAGGAAACTGCTCAGTCTGATCATTCCTGAGAAGAAGGAGTTTCTCAAATACAAGCTCCTCATTAGGAAAATATTTATTTTCCCCTGCCTTCTGAGAAAATGCATTTCACTGCAATTATATCCATGCTGCAAGCACTAGATGTGAGTAAAGATGAGGTTCCTGGAAGGCAGCTCTGTAAACCCATCAGGATGAATTTGCTGGTAATGTTTTCTTGGATGGATCCTGAACAATTGCTATTTGTATTACGGTGGAATTAAGAGGCTCTCAGTTGGAGATCCATCATACTTGAAGCATTAAGTACCTGATAAGATCTCCAGTGGATTTTGTGGTTTTAATTGGGAAAAAAACAACTCATAAGCAGCCACTTTATCATAGGACCACGGGAGGAGAAAACCAGAAAGGTATTTGGCAGGAGACTGCCCTAATCTCCAGCCTGTCAGATCAAACTGTCAGTATTAATAAAATCTTCACCATTTTCTCTCAGTTCTGCAATGTTCCCTCAGCATGTTTGGGTTTTTTGCAGCCTCGCTGTCGCTGAAGGTGGAGCAGGTGATTTGACAGGAGCCTGGAGGGGAGAACTGGAGAAGCTTCAGGAAACTCCTCAGCACTTTCCCCCACGCCAGGCCAGGCCGAGAGAGAGACAAACACTTCAAAGGTTCCAGCCTGTAAAGGGCAGGATTTGGGATGGACAGGACATGAGCTCGTCCCAATCAGCCTCATCCTGGGCCTGTGGCTGAGTGCAAAACCAAAAACACGGGGGAAAGGAAGGCAGAGTGTTCTTCTCTCCCTGCACCATCATCCCTCGGGGAATGCTTGAGAAATACACTGAATTTCCTGCGTCCTCGGGACAGAATATTGGCTGTGCAGTTTCCATGGGAGAGCCTTTTCCCTGCATGTAATCCATGACTGCAAATCCCAACAATAATTTAGAACAGCGATAATCCTCCACAGCATTGACCCTAAAGATCTTTACAGCAACACAAATGAGATCAAAGGACAAATGAAAGTCTCTTAATCCCTCGAAGTGTGAGTTCAACCTAATCTTACATTTCTGTCTTTTAATTCTCTCTCTAAATCTGTTTTTAACTTTGCTTAACATTCATTATCCTTTTTCATGCCCTAATTCTGCGAGGGGGGAAAAAAGGAAAAAAAAAAAAAAAGCCCATGTCCAGGAGTACATTCCACATTTCTGCCCAGGGATGGCATTTTGGACATGCCACTCTGTTTTCTCCTGCCAGCTGCAGGACGTGGGGAGAGGGCAGAAGTGGATGGAGGGTATGCAATGGAAGATAAGATTGATGAATGAGGTGCAAATCGGCTCCTTGGTGATGGCTCTGTCACTTGGATGAGCACAAAGCCTAAACAATTACATTTCAAAATGAGAAAAAATAATGAATAAAAGAAAGAAAACCAAACAAACGAAATCCACCTGAAAGCCACGAGCAAAAAACCCCGAAAACAACAACAACAACAGAAAAATCCTCACCCACCACACGGCTCCCCCAGCACTCCTGAAGTTCCCTGGCACTAATAGACCATAATTAGCTATTCCTTCTACCTTGCTGAGCTCATGTCATACATCAAAGATCTCATGGCTTTGGAGTGTTTCATTAATGAGGTCCTGTACAAATTGTGCAGTGCAGCTATTGCTCAGTAATATTTGGAAGCCATGCCAACCTCTCTGTGTTCTGCTGATTTGTGTATTTTGGGATATTGAAGGCGTTTTTCATTAGGCATTATTCTTTGCTAATGTGTAGTTAATAACTTAATGGAAAAGCTTTTAAACTGCTCTGAGAATTAATCCACTCATACTTGTTTAACTGCTTGATTTCCTAATGGATATAGCGCAGGATTTAATATTCTGCTCATTTACATTACTTACCAGAAGAAAGGAGACCTTTAACTGCCTTTTTCTAAAAACAACAGTAAATCATGTGTAAGTTGATTGATTTCTGCATACATATTAACACGGTAATGAAAGGCACAATGTCTTCATAATCCATCCATTGTGCTCAATGACAGGCTGAACAGTTAGATTATTATTTTTTTTTTAATTTTTACTTCTTACTTAGCCTGGAGAAACAGCATCCCTACAGTCTGAATGTGACATCTCACAGCTGGATTCACTCCCTCGTACAAAGGGTGGTGCTAACTTAAAATGAAATTCCATTCAGTCCATAATTAACAGAGCTACACTGATTTACATCAACACTGCTCTAGCCCTAGACATCTGGTATCATAATTGAAAATCTTTCTTCAAATACATCAGACATAAAAAAAAATAAAATTAAGGATTAGATTATATCCACTTAATTCACTCTGAGGAATACTTTCTCCCCTACCAGAGTCATTGAGATGGACATTGGATGGAAGAGCAGGAATGGAAGCAGCACACAGGGAACTCTCATTTCAGCCCTGCCTTCCTTCCTGCAGTTATTCCAGCAGCTGCATCATGATGGTGAATTTATGACACAGATTAAAATCTCCATCTACAACCCCAGCCTGAAACATCCCTGGTCAGTCCCAGTGAGGATGTAAAAGCTAACAGAGCACAAATCTCCATAATTAACTCTCCAATTCCTGACCAGCACCTCGGAGCTGAACATTCACCCACATCAGGGTCTCCAGCAGAGGAGCAGCTCCAGGCCCCGGCCTGCCAAGCCCTGCTTTCCCAAGCACAAGCATTCTGCATTTGAAAAGAAAAGGCAAACTGCAAGAGGGAGAGGGGAGAGTGGAATAAGGGCCGTTCCCAGGTCGGGCTGATGCTGATGGGTTAACTCCCTGCAGGTCTGGTGGCACTGCAGAGCTTCATTCTCCTCCTTGGAGCTGCCACAGCGCTGCTCAGCAGGAGCAGGGACAGAGCTGAACACAAAGAACAAACTTCTCACCAATACCCCTAAGATAACCCTCTGTCTATGCCTGGGCTTTCTTCTGGGCACAGCCACAGGTAGAACCTTAGAAACCCTGACGTGTTCTACTGAGGGTGCTGTGAAAAACCAGTGAGTCGTGAGTGCTCAAATAGTCCTTATCAAAGGGACTGCAAAGCACTGCCATGAATGCTGCAACAATCAAATCCATAAAGAGCACCAGGACATTTAGTAGCTACTGCAGGCCACATGTCAGGTTTGTCAGATGATGTTCCTGCTGCCTGAGTGGCAGCTGTGCTTCAATGCAATCACACCCCAAACACCCCCACGAGCTGCCAGGCTGACACAAACGGTGTGACCTGCAAGAGCTGCCATCCCACAGAACAAAATCAGCAAAGGTCAGAGAAGCATCCAGGCAAATTCAACAGGATATGTACAATCCTCTTTGGTTCTCCATAAATCTTCCTTTTCCCTTTCTTACGAGGCAATATCCTTGAAGAGAACTCCTCAGGAAATTAAAGAGAGGGATAAATTGCCAGACAAACATTTCAGTGGAAGGATCTGTTCTTTAAGTACTGCAGCAGTTACTCAGATGGATCACACAGCACCCTGAGCTCCAGATGTGCATGGGGCTCCTGTGCCAGGTGAGCCAGGCTGGGCTGGGCTCCAGGCAGGTTCTGCTGGTTCCATGCAGGTTCCAGTGGCACTGGGAGCAGGTGCAGGACACACCCAGGGCACCCTGCCTTGCACTCAGGACACAGGCACGGTGCTTTCATGTGGCCCCAAGAGTTCCACGTGCCAGAGTGCCATCGTGGCTTTAAGCTAAAGGAGGCAGGCNTGTGGCCCCAAGAGTTCCACGTGCTAAAGGAGGCAGGGTTAGATGAGGTATTAGAGAGAAAGAAATACTTTACTCAGAGGGTGGGCAGGGCCTGGCACAGGGTGCCCAGAGAAGCTCTGGCTGCCCCTGGATCCCTGGAAGTGTCCAAGGATGAGTTGGATGAGGCTTGGAGCAGCCTGGGATGATGGAAAATGTCCCTGCCCAGGGCAGGGGGGTAGGAACAAAATGAGCTTTAAGGCCCCTTCCAGCCCATTCTGTGTTGGAGATGTGTTTGGATTTATGCACATTAAGGGAGTCAAGCCTTTCAGTTGATATAAATGCCTCTGTAAGACTCTACAGACCAACAAAACAAAACTTCCAAATGCAAGTGAGTGTGTTCCCCCAAAAGGCACAGAAGGGAAGGGAGGCCCTCAATCATGTGAATAAGCAGCTGAAACACCATAAACAATCCCATTTGAGCCTCAAGTTAATTATGGCACTGTAGCTGTCAAAAATTCATCTGAAGCACTTGCTGCCTAAATTGAAGGTTGGACATCCAAATTGAAATGTCATTTTTATTAGTGTCTGACACTTAGAGAAATAGCCTCTTCTCTTCTGGTAGGCTGTGGCCATTAGCTGCCATTAGTGCTAATGGAGTTGTGCACATACATCACATGCACAGACATCACCCACCCAGCCCCTGATATCACATCAGATAACAGCTGCTTTATTGCAGTGCTAGGAAAGATTCCAGGTGAGCCTGGGCAGGGCCATTAAGGCTGATATTGGTGCTCTCAGTGCCCTGACATCTGGGGCAAAATAGAGTTTTTGGATAGACACTGCAAAGGAACTTCCATCCAGAGCTGCAAAGCCAAAAGGGATTGTGTCTCAAATTTTGCCCAGATGATATCTATAATCTCAGAACTTTTGCCACTTTCCCAAGGGCTCGTTCTCCCTGCAGACCTGTGGCTGATGCTGGCCATGCCAACTCTTTTGGGGATGCCAGCTCTGCCATGAAACAGGTTAGTAAATCATTTTAGGGTTGAAAGAAGCTTTTATATTAATGAAATGGCTTTGTGTTACAAACCTAATCTGGATAACCTGTTTAATTCCTTGTCAATTTAATTCATGAATTTACATCAGGAATTCCCAGAGGTCTGGAACGCTTGCCTGGAAATTGTAATTCCTTTCAAAATCATACATCTCAATCAGAAATCAAAATACAGTGTACCAAACACTCCTTAAACAAGTGGAACCTGCAAGTAAATATCTCTTACAAATATTTAATGCATTTTCCTCTTGAGAAACATTGTAAATATTAAATATATCACTTTAGTCTAAAATTCAGTTAAAGGGATTTACATGACTTAGCAATTCACATGTAGATTCCTTTTTCTAATGGAATTTCCAAACACAGATAATCCTCACAACATGTTCCTGAATGCTATTTAAGTCTCATCATGCTCAGTGTAGAAGGCTTTTCTCTTTCAAGAGGAAATGTCTTGGGAATGGCAAGGAAATCTGGGAATCAGCAGAAATCACAGAATGTCTCTCCAGCCTGGATGTTTTCAGCTCCCAAATGCCCAGCTGGGTACCTCCAGCACAGCACCAGCTTGCTTAGAACCAGTTTTGCTCCTCCAGAACTGGGACTGTGAGATCCCAGCCACCTTCAGCTCTGGCCAGGGTGAACTCAGCCCATCAGTAACTCAAAACCATCCAGAGTTAATTCTCCTTCCCCCTGCAGGGAAAAGCTTTTCAAAGGGACATTATCGATCCCTTCAATCCCCTCAGAAAAATGAACTTTGGCTCACACAAGGATCCTCCTGCATTTTGGAAGCTAATCACTCTGAGGCAATCCATCCTGGTGTGTTTTTATGGGTTATTGCTGTCAGGCAAGGTTGTTCCACACCACTGAGGCTATCAGAGCTTGCAAATGCAATTTTTATTTGTCTTTGTTCTTTCTGTACAGCCGACACAGATAATACCTCAATAGTTTTCTCAGCCAGCACCAACAGAGAGCTGGCTCATTTAAACAATCCCTGAATTGGATCCAATTTGGCTGCAAGGCTGGATTTTTTTCATAGCACAGCACAGGGCAGATAAAGACCAATTTTTTGCCACGGATTTCTATTCCCTCCCAGTTCTCTCTCGCACCTGTATATCAATACATCATTTGGATTATTGCTCAAAGCATCACATGAGAGTTGCTCTTTTATATTTTCTGGGGTCCTGCTGTACTTTCAGGTGCAAAGCAATGCTGAAGTGCCAGCAGTGACACACACAAGGTTTCTGCCAGGCTTGGCAAGGAGAAGGCTGAGGTAACCAGCTTATTTATACCCTGCAAGACCTCAGAAAGACAATTGTCCCCAGTGTGAGAAGCAGGAATAACCCACACACTGTGGGACAGAGCAGAATGGATGGGAATGCCTGCACTGGACACCCTCTGGCAGTAACAGTCCAGAGGAGTTTGATTCCTCCCTGCCTGGTTTCTCATCTGGCTGAACGCTGACAGCAGCTCCAACAAGACACTTTCCTTTTTTTTTCCATTTTTCCATCCCCCTTTTATCATTTCTAATGGCAAATGTATAAACACTTGCTGTATCACGCTTTCTTCTGCCTGAAGATGAAAGGAGGATATCAAAGCTGAGGTGAGGTGGCTGTCTGGTTCTCCTCGTAACAGCAGTCAATAAATTGCCAGAATTACCAGCTCAGAACTCCTGAGGGTTATTTGCAAATACGACACTGGGCTGCATGTGTTTGTTTATGCAATCACTGTGCCTGCAGGTCAGAGAGCAGCAGAGGCAAGGCAGATGCTTTGTGATGATCAGCTTGATTCACTTTCAGGCAGATGAAAACCTGCCCCCCCTCAATCTTTAGAGTGTTTTTGAGAAGAGCCAGGCTGGACTCCAAATTGTCCTGGCAGCCCCACAGTTTAGCATTCTTTAGTGCCCAAATGCCTTCTCTAGATTTGTTTGCTTCCTCAGACTATCAAAGTGTGCACAACCCAGGGGGATTTCCCATCCATACCTGGGTGGGACACTGAGTTTGCCAGTCCATGCTTTGTGCAATGTGTTTGATTCACCAGATCTACAAAAGCTTTACTCCACCAACAGCAAAATCAGAGCAGTTGCCCTGCTGATTTATTCCATTCCATTCCATTCCATTCCATTCCATTCCATTCCATTCCATTCCATTCCATTCCTTACCTACTCTTCAGAATCTCAGATTTCCCCAGTATCTCCCACACTCCTGTGCTTCACCCTGACTTTTCTTCAGAGTTACTCACAGTGACTTTGCACCCTGGACAGCCAAATTATGCACAGACATACAGACCCACCCTGTTGAATCCTGCCTATGGCTCTTCTGGGTTTTCCAGAAGTTTTTTCCCAGCTACACTACTCCAGGTCTCAATCCTGCACGTCTGTTCAGGGCAAGAAAACTGAAATTTAAGAAGAGATAGTATCCATTTCCCATTTTTCAAACTGGGTTTGCAGATTTATTCACAAAACTGACCCTCCACTCCTTTGAGATCACTGGGTAGGTACAGCAGTAAGAAATCCTTCCAAGAAAACTGAGGCAAGTTGAAGCAAATGCTTGCCTGAAATTAAATGTTATTTTGGTACTCAGTTCTGCCTCCTCTACTGGGAATTGTGACTACATAAAAAAAATCAGGCAGAAATCTTTCACCCAATTTACGTGCTATTTTAACATCATCTCAAGCCTCCTTCACAATCAGAAAATATTTTGCTTATTGTTTTCCCTCTCTATAGGAGACACAATTCTGCAAATTGGGGCAATATATGAAATTTGAACTATAGGGAGTAAGTAGCTGATGATGCTAAATGTTATGACTTTAATTGCACTTTCTAGGAGGCAGATTATTCCACTGTTCAAAATTGGTTTCCCAAGACACTTTGGTCTAAAAATACTTCAGCTGTTGTACTCACTTTTCTTGTCAGGCTTTTCAATTCATCAGTGAGTTTCTCAGCAAAACCATCCTGATGGGCACAACCTCTTCCAGTCCAGGCCAGCCTTGGACACATCTCCTGAAGGAGGGGACACAGAAGGACAGACAGTCTGTAGATTTCCCTGCAGGCAGTCACAGAGAACTGACCTTTCCTTTGGTGAACTGAGACCCATTAATGCATTTTCAGAGTGGATAAACTCATTTTCATGGACTCATGCATCCCATGCAGGCAATCCCACAGGAGCTGGCACTTTGTCACCCTAGAACTGTTTGACTTCAGCTTGGCAGCAGATTTTGGCTCTCAGAGCCTCCCCTCTGCTCAGCAGTGGAGGCAACTCTTCCATGTCCCTTCTAAGCCCCACTGGCTCATGAAGAAAACTCTGAAACTCAGCTAAGGCAGCAGCCAGGAGAGAACTCATCAGGTCACAGATGAGGCATAGTTCCATTATCCATATATTTCTGTAGAAAATATCTTTCCTCTTTTCTTTCTCCTTTTTCTTTTTTTTTGTTTGTGTCACTGCCAGGTGTACCTCTCCTCAAAGACAAACTGATTAGCTTTAGGAGATTTTAAGGGAAACATGCACAACACCAATTTTTCTCTTCAAACCTATAATATCCTAACACCAACCTGGCTCTAAATGAAATCCAAGCCATCAGAACATCAGTCATGTAACGACAGACAGGCTCTGTAATGCAGATGTGTGTAAAATAATCACTTAATTAGCAAGTGGAGCTCTGGCAGTATTTTGCCACACTACAAAATGACACAGCATGTAATATGGAGAAGCAGTTCAGTGCACAGATTACTGATTTGGTGCTGCCTGCCTTTGCAGCAAAGCCTGCTCTTGCTGCTTCGAGTGTCAGGGCACTAATTCAGAATGCAGGGCTTGAATTGGCCTTCCCAGAGTACAGAGGGAGCTGTTTAAATCTGACAAGGTTTTTGCCTTCCTTTTTTCCTGCCACCCCCCAGCCTCCACACATAATCATATACCATCGTTTAGACAAATTGTTTCCAAGCAGCCTTCCCATTTCTTTTTTTTTTTTTTCTTTCCTTTTTGATTTTTTTCCCCCTCCCCACTGGTGTGAATTTATGAGGGCACTCAGATCCACCACAGACCAGGAGCTAAACTAACACACTACTTATGCACATGCTTTATTCAGCATCACCTCCGGGAGATTTCCTGCTTCAGAGCTATTGTGCAAACAGCCTTTGGTTCACAGCAGCAGAAATCTCTTTTGTCAACATTAGCATTCCGTGTTTGGATTTATTACAGATCCTGGAAATAATAATCATGTTTTCCTTCTTCGGCGACACCGACCCATTACATAACTCCTTTCATTGATTCTCACTGCAGCAAAGGGATTTCCCAAAACTCAGGCAGACAACCTGTGGCAAAATGGGGTTTTCACAGACATCCCTCAGCCCAGTGAGAATAGAACCTCTGCTTCCTCAACAGAACCCCTCTTTCACCAACAGAACCCCTCTTTCCTCAACAGAACACTTTTTTTTTTTCTCAGCAGAACCCCTCTTTCATCAACAGAACCCTTGTTTCCTCAACAGAACCCTTGTTTTTTCTCAGCAGAACCCTTCTTTTCTCAACAGAACCCTTCTTTTCTCAGCAGAACCCTTTTTTCCTCAACAGAACCCTTTTTTTTTTTCTCAGCAGAACCTCTTTTCTCAACAGAACCCCTCTTTCATCAACAGAACCCCTCTTTCCTCAACAGAATCTCTCTTTTCTCAACAGAACCCCTCTTTTCTCAGCATAACCCTTTTTTCCTCAACAGAACCCTTTTTTTTTTCTCAGCAGAACCCCTCTTTCCTCAGCAGAACCCCTCTTTCATCAACAGAACCCCTCTTTCCTCAGCAGAACCCTTCTTTCCTCAGCAGAAACCCTTTCCTCATCAGTGGCCTCATGCTCCAGCAAGGGACCCCGTTGTGTGGAGCTGAGGTCCCCCAGCACCAGCAGCAGCTCCTCAGCAGCAATCAGCTCTAAGGCACTGGTAGTTTGTCCTGTCAGGAATTGTTATTAATTGATCCCTTCCTCTCCTTAATCCCCACGTTCTTGTCCACATCAAACAAGCACTTCCTGCACACAAACCTCTCTGATCACACAGTGCAGTGGAAAGCAGGGGAAGGTAATCAGAGCGTGGCCTCTGTACTTGAGCTTTGACCACAATAAATAAATCTCCCTGCCATCTCCCTTCAAATTCTGGACTATTTCCTTTGGGAATGAATGTTAGCAGACCATGGCCAATGCCTACGTAGAGTTTTTCCTTTATTTTCCAATATCTACCACAAGAACTGTGCTCCTCTTTACCACTCATGGTGTAATTTTCCTTCCTTCCATTTGCTGCTTTGTAACTTCAGCCTCTTGTAAATCACATTAAAAGGACTCGCTTTCTAATAGTTTTTTTATTGACTAATATATTTTATTTGGCACCTGTTACCTTGGTGGAGATTTCTTCCTGCAGTAATTTACTGTGTGTGCCACAGTCCCCTGAGCACTGGGCAAAGGAAACCGGCGCAGTTAAACAGGAGATTTACGTGATGCTCCTTGGGCTGGGGGTCAAAAAAAGAACTTGTTCCTGTTCTGAAACCCCAGCAAGGGTTCTGCAAGGAGAGGACTTGCCACCCTGAGTGCTTACACCAAGCAGCTGACATGATGGATTATCTTCTACAAGTTATTTAGGCATGCTGGGCCCATTTATCTGTTTAAAATATGAAGTAACTCTTAGCTAACACAGAAGTGTTTAGTGAGACTTAATGAGCTGCTCATGTGTTTATTACAGAGATTCTTAAGGACCAAATGGCAGAATGTTGCTTTAGATATGAAAGATGATTAAAGCATCTTGTGAAGTATCAATTTGTAAGTAAAAAGGGTTCCAGCTATGAAACCACATGTGCTGTTACACTCCAGAGGACATGCCATAATGCCCGTGTGTTTTAAAAATATTTGTTTTATTTTAGTACAATTTTTCTTTATGACCACAATTTGTTTTCATATTAGGGATTTAAGCACTACAGGTTCCAGTGAGATTGGGTTGATTTTCACATATTCTGTCTGTTGAGCAGCATTTGCTCACTCAGGTAGTGGAGGGAAGTGTCAGCTGCATTAACATCTTTGTTTTTCCAGGTGCTGGTGCCTTGTGTTATCCTGTGCAAGACAGATGTGTCAAAAGTGTCCCTCTCCTCCAGAGACACAAAGCAAGGTTTCAGGAATCTATTCCATTATGCTCTGAACCTCTAAAAACTTCCAAATAGTCCCAGAAATAGTTGGCTCTCAGTGCTGTAAAGTGAGGCTTCTGAGAAGAAAGAAAAAATACCACAATCAAAGCAAAAATAAAAAGTTCTCCAATAAAGGAAACTGTGACTAGAGAGAAGTTTCCTGCCTTTGGGGGTGGCTGGCCCAGGTTGCAGAGCTCAGCCGTGTGGGCAGTGCCAGTGGCAGCTCCCCTGCCTGGCACAGGGCTCTGCAGGTGCCACCCACAAGCTGGCCATGCCCTAAGGCAGCACGTCCCAGTTTGGCCTTGCCAGATAACCAGAGGCTTCGAACCAATCTTGGTGCATTTCACAAAAAAGGATCACCAATCTCCCTTGTCCATGGGAGTGTGGGGTGCTGGAAGCACATCCTTCACACTCACCACAGCTGGCACAGGGGCTGGGGGCNCCTGTCCTGCCCAAGGTGTATCCCAAAGGCCTTTTAATAAATCTCTGCTTTATTCTCTCAGCTCTGTGCAGTCTCTGCTCCAGGCCAGCCTTCGCAAGGCAGCAGGAAGGCCAGGCCAAGTCTGAAGCAGTGACTCAAAGGGCACACAGGGCAGGGCGTGGACACAGCTTCACTTTCTGCAGCTTTTTAAACATCATGCATTATGAAAATATTATGGTGAGAAATCAGAAATGCCCTGATATTCCTCTGGCCTGCAACCCAGCACGGACAGCAAGGCCTGAACACAAAAATAGCAGCAGCAGGGTAGGCACACCTGTGACCCAGAAATCCTGCTGCACGTATTTGCACCAACATTGCATCCTCCCGAGGGAAATGTGCCTGAAGTTGCTTTTTAAACACATTCACTTTCACCAGCCCAAAAGAGCAGATCCTTCAGCACAGATCACCTCAGGTTAGAATTGCCCTAGGAGAAACCAGGTTAAAATCACTGCAGTCTCAGGGGTTAGGCAGAGCCTAATGATTTTATCTCCTCTTTTTCAAAGCATGAGCACGGGCAGTACTGAAGGAAACTTCAAGGGGCAGAGAGCAAACAGCTGCCTGTAGTGGATGGGGGAAGGACTAAAAGAACGTGTATTTGGAGGAGTTCTCTTTAACCAAGTTTTTTTTCTCTAACAGTACAAGCAGACAAAATTCGATGGCCTCCCGAGGAAATGAGTTCCACAAGCTGATCATAAAGTCAACAAATTCACGTTTCTTTATGCTTGTTACAGATGAACAGCTCTTTGTGACAACATTTTGTTCCAGAAGAAGAGCAGCCAGCTCATAAAAATGGCTCCATGGTTTAGCAGAGCTTGTAAGCTTCGGGTGGTAACGAGCAGGGTTTGATTATTGAGCATTACTCCAGGTGCTCCTCCAAAGCCACCTCACCAGCTGACCTTCTGAAGCTGGAATATCAAACGTTTTACAAGCCCATTGTAATGAACACAATGGAAATGGGAAACTTGGTGGCTAAGACAAAAATGCTGCCTCCTCCAGCATTGTCTGAGAGTTTTACTATTGTCCTGGTCATGATCTGTGAAGTCAAGAATGGCAAGCAGAAATAAAGGGAGAAAAACGAGCTCATGAAAAAAGAGACTTTTATTACATCCATGCAGGAATGTTATTAAAGTGAAAGAAACCTGGGGGAACAAGAGCTTTGAGCTATGATATTCTTTTCTGTAGAGCTGATGAAAAGAGACTATGAAAGGTCAAACAATTCTAATTCTCCTCCCTGAAGTTAGTCATTCTTCCTGTTGTCAATGTCCCTCTGTAGTGTACTTAGCCAAGGCAGGATTGCCTGGGTTCAGGCTGCAGCAGGAATGAATTAACCAGAGGAATGGATGCATTCCTGCTTCTCATTTCCCTGAAACGCTGCCAGCCTCAAAGCCAGCCCTCAGACCCTCACATCAGCGCTTCTCTGGACAAAGGAAATTCCAGCTGCAGGAGGGAGCTGGGTTTTGTGGTTTCTGCATCCCAAACCTGGCTGGGGAGTGAGCGACTGCTCCGAGCTGTTTGTTCCTGTTCCAAAGCCACTGCACACCACGTTCCCCCTGCTGCCATCCCGCCCACACCTCCTCCAACACTCCAGAGGATTTGGGGAAAGGTGCAGAGCACATGACTGTGGGATAAAGTGTGGAATCCCAGCTTGAGAAGAAACCAGAGGGATTCACTCCAGCATGGTGAGAATTTCCCCCAGAACACCAATTCTACACACAGATGAATGAAATGATGAATAATTTCTGGGATTTTGTGATGGCCTGAATCAGTTAGGTACAAAGGGTTAAAAATGACTGTTTATGTAGGGAAGGAAGAAATGTTTATTAATAGTATATTTAATGAGCTTTATGTGTCCTGCAGATAATATTTGTTTAAGAGCTTAACATTTCAGTGTCGCAGGCATGTGACTGGATTTTCTTTTTGTGGAACACTAAACTGTGGCTAGGCAGTTGGAGAAGAAAATACAGGCTTGCTTCCTTTCCATATTCATGATAATATTTGTCATAATAATTTAGTTTTGTTTCAGTAACAGGAATGTTGGTGTTTTTCCATTTCCCCAATGCATTTCCATTTTCACACTTCCCCATCTAATATTAAATACATCGAAAATGCTGCCAAAATATTCAACAACATGAAAAAGCAGAGGAGAAATAAAATTACAGTCACAGATTTCACTTCACTCCTTTTTCTAAATTAATAAATATTTCATTTTCTTGTCTGAAGAAGTAGCAATGTACCCCAATGAACTTCCACTCCCAAATCCAAATTTGAAAATCTGACAAGCTGAACTTAAAAGCTTGGTTTACCAAGTAGGCTGCCTTGAAAATGAAACCAGGATTATTACAAGCAGGAATCACTCCCAAGAGGAAAAAAAAAAAATAGATTTCGTGACATGATCCTACCATTAAAATGTCTCCAGAGTGAAAGATTTAACAAATAATTTCAGATCACCTCGTCAATGAAAACAGGGGGAGAGTGGAGTTCAGGCTCAGTGGCTCCAGACAGGTGTGGCAAACCACACTCCTCACCTGGATTAGGGTTTCCCTTTCCTGTGTGGAGCTCACATTCATTCCCTTCCCTGCTGCTGCATAGCAAAGCCCATAGTGACACTTGCTGGTGCAGCAAGGAGTCTGAAACAAAACGCTGAGGGAAGCAGAGCCAGCCACGGCTGGTTTTTTATTCCTCCCTTCCCTTGGGGATAAATGCCCTGAGGGGTTTGTTTCCTCCTTGGCCGGGCAAACAATGTCCAGCCCACAGAGGCACCAATTCTGGTGCTGACCTCCAGTGTCAGCGCTGAAACGGCAGCCTGGGCTCTCAGGAGCACGGGGCCACCTGGCTGAACTGAGTTTGCTTTTTTCTCCTTTTCCCAACCCTTTTAAAAAGACATTTGAAGAAGAAAAGCACTCCAAAGCATTCCCTCCCTTTGTTGGAGTCCAGGGTATTCCTCTGGAAACCCTGGACAGTCAGAGACCTGTACAGGGGGGTTCAAAACCTGTACAGGGGGGTCTGAGAAATGTACAGGGGGGTTGCAGACCCTGGCACAGACCCCAGACAGGCAAGGGCCTCGACTGCAGCCCATGGGAAAAGTTACCAACACTACGGGAAGAATTGCAAGCTCTCAAGGGTAATAGAAAGTAGTAATATTTTAACATTAAGAGTTTTAGAATAGGGATGAGCAGNACTTCCCTTTGCCCTCCACCTCTCCTGCCCATCTCCTCGAGCACCCCTGTACCCCTCACATGCCCTGGGTTGTGATCAGCTCTCCTTCCAAAGCAAAGGGGTTGCAAAGTGTCTCCCCTGCTGTGTCTGGTGTTTCTGCAGCCCCTCAGCCTCGCTGGTGGCAGGGCATGGCACTGACCCTGCAAGGACAGCCAGAACCTCAGGAGGTGCCTCCAGCCACAGGAGCAGTGCCCTATAATCCTTGTCCCAGCAGGTTCTCCACCCCGAAGGACATAGGCAGACACAGAGCTGACCTTGTCTGAGGAAGTTCTGCACTCATTTACCCATTTTTAAGCCACTTGGCCTGTAATATACTCTTTAACAGCCCCAAGCTCGTGACAATATGAAAATATTTCAGCTGGGAAAACTCATATTTGTGCAAGAGCAGGAGCAAGTGTTTGTCCTAAATTCCTCTACAAAAGAAACATAGAGTGGGAGATTTAAATAGCTGCATGCAATGAAAGAGTGAGAGAAAATGATTCTTCACCAAAAAAACCCAGGCTTCAGATATTACAGTATTTCTTCTGGGAAAAGCACAAAATAAAGAAAGCCTGAGCTACTGCTTAGGTGATTCTTCAGAAATGCAAGGGGAGTCCCAGTAGAATTTCCCAAGTTGCTGTCAATTTATTCAAAAGAAATACGACTTAGCCAAAGCCATCAGCACAACAAGCTTCTATTTACCCACTCCAGTGTTTAGATCTTGCCACTTCAAGCACAATCCTAAGGAGAATCTCTGTTTGCTGTGGTTCAGGATGGCTGAGCTTTTAAACAGCCAGGCCTGGACAGACACAAGATTGTGTCATCTTTCACAACAGTAGCCCTTGTTCCCAGCTCTCCAGCCAGCCAACCACAAACTGGAAACTTGCTTTTCCAAGACCCAAGCATCAGCTTATCCGTGAACATCCAAAGGCAAAACCAACACAAAAATGGGTTTCTTGCACCTTTTAAGGCCTAATGCACCTATACCTTAGACCTTAGAGGCAAATAATGGTGCCTGGAGTACAGTTTGTATTTTTTAAGCGTCATACAATCTTGTAGGGCAAGTGTTAGGGGCTGCCTTTGGTCTGTAAGCTTCTCCCAGTTCATCAGAACCAGAAAGTGAAACAAGGCAGGAGCTGAAAGCACTGGGGGCACAGGGAGCCCTGCAGCAGGACCTGCCTGTTCCCCTCATGATGCCCTGGGGCTGCCGAGCTGTGACAACAGGACAGATGTCACAGGAGATGAGAAGTGTCCCTCTCCATCCCAGGGACAGATCCTTCACCTTTGGAACTGAATGCTTAAAAACAAGTGGAGAAAGCAGCCCTGCAACTCAGCAGGAGGAGGCTGCCTCTCCCTCTGCTGCCCGAGGTGGGATCTGCCCTCGTCCAGGAGATTGGGAGATTCCAGAAGGCACTGGAGCCTGGAAGGTGAAGAGACTCATGAAAGCAGGAAGTGGAAGTTGAGCAGAATGCCTGTGCTGAGGTAGCAGGCCTTTTCCTTTCCATGTGGGATGTACAGCACACAGGGAATCTTTTTCCCTACAAGTCTGTAATTGTGGCCATATTGTCAACCATGATCCCACCCCAAACACTGGAGAGCAAAACCTTAGGATGAACACAGTCCACAGTTCTTGTAATACTTTGAAATACAGACTTGTAGCAAGAGAAGAAAAGGAATCTTTCCTTGCAAAATGCTTGTGAGAAAGACAAACACCGACCTTGGGATTACAAATGAGGGAATGTAGAACAAATTAAGTGCTCAATATAATGACATTGAGGTTGCAGAGAGCATGAATAGAGGTGAATTTGATGTTAAGAGTTTAAATAATTTGCTCGAGGTCACAATGAAGTTTTCTGTCTGCCCTAAGATTAGAAGCCAGGAGCTATTAAATTCTTTCTTTTGTTCCCAGACTGCCAGACTGGGGAATAAAGCTCCCTGCAGGGAGGAATATTTAAAAACAACAAAAAAAGAAGAATGAAGAAGACTTATTTACTCAGTCCAAGCCCTAGAGTAAGAGCACATATGTACTGTCACCAGTGCTTCTCTGTCCCTCCTGTCCCCTCCCCGACCTCCCCTGACTGACAGAAGTACTGACAGCTTCTCAGGAGCCATCTGTTCCAAACTGAGGCTTAGAGCTTCTGGGCCTTAGCAGAAGGGGGCTGCAGGGTGGCTCCACAACCCCAAGCGTGAGAAATAACCTCACCCCCTGCCCCTCAGACATTCTGGGGAGCCGTCCCTGTTAGCAGCTGCTGTTAGATCCACTGAGAGCTCGACAGAGGCAGGAGCAAAGCAGGGCCCTTCCTCCCAGCCATTGGAGGAGCACGGAAAATAGGCCACCAAATCCTGACGTGCTCCAGCCTCCCACACGGCGGCGGTGGGAGGCGGAAGACGGTGACACATTTCAGTCTGGTCCTTTATTCCTGCACGGAGCTGTCAACACTTCAAAGCAAGCACCTGCAGGATGTCCCCCAGCCTCTGCCTGCATCCTGCTCGGCTGCTGTACTGCTCTGCTTCATGGAAAGGACATGGGGCTTCCAGCCTCTCTTCTGAAAAGCTTCCCGTGAGTTCCACGGACACCAGGAAAGGACCTGGGGTGATCCCCTCTCCCTCCAGGGTTTGTGGAAATGCTCTGCTTTTAGCACACCCTGGGGACCCCGAGGGATTCACTGCCATGAGAGGGACACCTGAAATGCAGCCCAGGGGAGGGAAGAAGCAGGAATGCCCACCTGGACCAGACAGTCCCACCAGGACCAGTCAATCCCATCTGAACCAGCCAGTCCCATCTGCACCAGTCAATCCCACCAGGACCAGTCAATCCCACTTGGACCAGTCAATCCCATCTGGACCAGTCAATCCCATTAGGACCAATCAATCCCACCAGGA
>VWYO01011744.1:378793-415844 GCA_013400275.1 Rhadina sibilatrix | reverse complement strand
TTCCAAACCAAGACACTTTACTTACTTTAATGGTCTGGGAGGTTTTTGAGGATGTGCACAAGAGGCCTTGGGGTAGAGTAAGGTCAGACCTGGATAAGGTTACGGTGCCACAGGCATGATACTACAAAAGGACAGAGAAACATGAGAGAGAAAATCTGTGGAACGTTAGATGAAAATCAATAGCTAGAAAGTTCAAGTCCTTCAGAACATACAGTTCAGAACTAGGTAGGGAAATGTTACTAAATGTGAAAAGTGGTATTCAGTAGTTTAACTGGCAATATGATATCAATGGTTTCAATACAGCTTGGTCTCTGGAGAAACAATTGCTTTAGAGGTTTAACATCTCATTAGAAGATCTGTTCTACAAACAGCAATAATTTCCTTATTCCATCCTCTTCTGAATAGTGATCACGTTTCCACTAATTTAGTGGAACAAGATTGAGCTATATATTTTGGCATATATATTCACAGTATCAAACCCAGCCCCAGAAAATCCAAGTGACATTAAACCTGACTCTTGGTGCTTTTGCAGTGGTATTTGCAGCTGGCAGCATCTCAGCACATGAAAACTAACTGATCTGGTTATGAGTAGATCGAAAAGTTTCTTTTACCAGTTTTACTGTGCATCAGAACCCTTGAAACTGAGGAAGTAGTGCATCTGCTACCTGCTTTATTCCAAGATTATTACACCTGCAGTGAAAAGTAGATTGTCGTTGACAAGTTTCTGCCAAAAAGAAAAGTATAATTGAAGAAATGGCACTACCAGCTCATTATTATTATCCTACACATACATTATTATGAATGTAGTGCTCTTTTCCAGAACTCTTTCAGTGCATACAAGTGCAAAGGTATTTGAACAATGTTTAATGTCTCCATAGATTCTTTCCATCACGTGTAAGAGTATCATAAAGTCTTGTGGTCCGAACCATTAAAAATAAAATTTCATGTTTAGAGAAGAGGAACAATGCTTCTAGTTGCTCGGCTGTGTACAAGTGCTTTGGGGTGATGCTGGGTGTATTTGTGTCTCTGTTCTAGTTGTTCTTACAATAGAAGGGGCAAAATACCTGCATGCATTATTCCTTTTTGAAGCCACGTTATATAGAGGAGGAGCCTGCTGAAGGGAAAAGTGTCCTCAGAAACTGCAGTCTGTGAGAGATTTGCCTGTGCTTGTGCAGAGGATGTGGGGCTTGGATCTGCACTCCTGAATTCTTAAACACCAGTCTTTTAAATACAGCAGTGGAAGATGAGGAGAGGGGACTCCAGTGAGCCCAGCAAAGCACATTTTTTTCTCTTTGGTTAAGGCTTCACATCTCATTTGGGCTAAATTCTGCTACCACACACACAGACAGAGCATTATTTCAATAGAAGCTGTAAAAAACCCAAAGTATTAGAAACCGGAGTTTGACCCTTGTCTTGTAACCTGGAGAGAATCTCACTGCTCATTGGGAAAGTGCCAGTGGGGGGGTGGGGGGCAGGGCTGGTCAGACAACATGTCCATTATCCCTTCTTCTCACAATATCAGTTAAAGCAGAATATATAGATATAAGTTCTGTTTCTTCTCCCTTCCTGATCTGAAAGATCAACAGGTAAAATGATGATAAGTGTCACTGAATATTTTAAACAGAAATACTTTCCAAAACTCCAAAATCTGGCCACAGGGAGAAGATACCTGACCTGAGATGCTGACTCACATTTCTTTTCAATCATTAAAGTCCCTATGCAGTCCAAAAAAACTCACAGAAATGCAGAAACAAAGAGTTTTATTTCTAAATAGAACTTTTCTGAGAAGTAAAACAATATAATAATTGAGTTGCAGGGCTTTTCTTATCCACTGGGAAATAAAACCTAGAAATATTACTTATGCTGTCTATAATAAAAGAAAGAAGCATTTTCTATACCATATAGTTAATAGCAAGAATATTTTGGCACGAAGGTTATAAAAAAATTAGGAGTGATAAAAAATTGAAATTATATTTTCAGAAGGAAAGGTAGAATTAGGGAAATATTAAAAATTTTATTACCTTAAAAAAAAAAAACAAAAAAAAAAACAAAACAAACAAAACATTGACAATGCGCAGGCTATGTTTTCCCTGATTGCAGTTGCTCTCTTGATTAACTTTTAAAAATGTGTTTGCAGTAATACTACCTCAATATAAATGTTATCTTTTCCCTGTGAATTTTTACTGGGATTTGGAGAACAAAGCTTCCTCAGCAGAAAAGTGGAGATAAAACTTATTTGGCTGAAGAGCTTCAGGATGCCTGTCAATTCCATCAGATGCATTTTATGTGATACCCACTCAAAAATAAGCAAACTCACAGTTTCCTTATCCTGATGGAGGCTTGTGAGTCATGAGGCAGACTGTCAAGAACCAAGACAAAAACGGTGTAGCTAATGTTTATTCAAAGAAAGCATTTTTAAAACGGCAGAAGATAAAGACATTTGGGGAAAGAGATGGAGCCTACTTTGCTACAGGTCATTTAATGAGGCTACAGGTCATTTAGTAGAGGCCTCTGGAGGCATAGAGTTGGAGCTCCCACAGCTCCAGAGGTGATGCAGAGCCCTCACCTGTTCTAAGGACGTTTTCAGGTGTAGAAGCCTCCACAAGTGACCAGTATAGGGGACACTTGGAGCCATTGCTTTGTCATTTTTGGAGGCATCACTACCAAAGGCTGCTCTGGGTGGCAGCAGTTCCAAGGATTCCAGGGCTGTGCCCCTGGGACCATCCCACAACAAACAGGGTCCTGAGCTGAGAATGTTTTTCATCTGGGAGATGAGACAAAGGGGAAATTGTGATGGTGTCTGAGGTGATTCTCTCTTTGCAGTATGAAGCAATCCCATGCCTGTCCACTTCCCTGCTTTCCAGACAGCTGTCACACACCTGTCCCAGGGATGTAGGGTTTCAGCTTCTACAAGGCAGAGCATACTTGGGGGTGAGGCAGAAGCGATGCTTCTGTCAGAGGAGAAAATAGATACTAGAGGAAGCAGCCTGCCTGCTGAAGTGTATTAAAGGGCTTTAAAACTTAATTAAAAATTATTCTGTGGCAATGTATGGTCACTATTTTACAAATGCATTCTTGGTTCTCTTGGGAAATCAATGCCACAAGTTCTTCTGTGGCAGTTCACAGCACATCCCAACAGGAGGCACAGGCATACTGCATCTCCCAGGGGATGCTGCACACATGGTACAACCCCTAGACCACAGCAGACCTTCGGCCAGCCCCTCAGACCAGCAGAAGGTGGCTCAGGTGTGCTCACAGGACCCCTGCACTGTCAGACCAGCCGGAGAGCTGGCTGGGTGCCGAAAGCGACTGCCCAGCCCCGGCACCTCCGGCAGGAACGGAGAGGACACGGCCACAGGACTGAAGGAGTCCTTTCAGATGGGCCTTGAATGTCACGCCAGCGAAGGCGTAGATGATGGGGTTCAGGCAGCAGTGGATGAAGGAGATGGTTTCTGTCAGCTGCAGGGCCAGCGCTATCTGGGAGCTGGCCTTGCAGTCATTGATGATGTGCAGGCTCTGCAGGGAGTCGAGGAAGAGCGCAATGTTGAAAGGAGTCCAGAAAAGGAAGAAAACGATGACGATGATGAAGATCATCTTGATTGCCTTGACCTTGTTCTGGTTTTTGCATTTTTGCAGGTTTTTTAGTATCTGAGTGTAGCAGCAAACAAGGATGCTAAAGGGAATTAAGAGGCCCAAGATATTGGCTGCAAACTGAGAAGCAACCTTCCAGGTATTGTCACCTGGGGGGTATGTGGGGACACACTGCAAAGCCTGCTCGATCTCCAGCTCCTGGCTGAACATGATGTTGGGCACAGAAGCCAAGCCAGCCACCAGCCACAGGATCAAGCTGATAATTATGCCACAGGTGGCTGTCCGTATCCTCATGGCGTAGACAGCGTGGACAATTGCTATGTACCTGTCTACGCTCATGAGGGTTATAAAGAAGATACTGCTATAAAAACCTGTGTAGTAAATGCCAGCCATTATCTTACACATGGCATTGCCAAAAACCCACTGGTCTGAAGCGTAGTGGGCTTGGAAAGGAAGGGGCAAAACAAAGAGGAGATCAGAGGCTGCGAGGTTCAGCAGGCAGATGTCAGTCATTGTTGTCAGCCTTTTCCTGGTCAGGAGAACCCAGAGGACCAGGGAGTTTCCCAGGAGGCAGAAGATAAACACAAGGCAGTAAAGAATTGGCAGAAAGAGGGATTTGAACCTGCGAAAGTTGTTTCCTTCGTTACACGGAGCAGTGTTTTCATCGTATCCATAGTCATATTCTGTTGTGCCAAGGAACTGGCTGGTGGGATTCATCTCAGATACCTGTGCAGGAAAGAGAAAGGGTTAAAAATGTCAGGCTGTCCTGGCACAGCACTCTCATGGTGGCTTCTGCTTCTGTCTGTGCTGTGTTGAGCCTGTGGGTCAGCCTTCAGGCAGAGGGGGACTGCAAAATGCAGTCCTGGTCTCACTGGTTGGATGAGAACAGCTGTACCACCCAAAGGGCTGCCCTGCAGCCTGCTGACTGTTCCTGTACATGTGTAAGTGTGAACACTGAGATGCTCTCTGTTTCCCTGAAACTGCTTTAGTGCCAGTGGACCAGCCCCTCATCATTACGACAGGGAAAAATTCAGGTCTCTGAGTAGTCATGATAAAAAAATACAAACCCTGCATCTGATCTAAGGATCTCAAATTTCTTGTGCTCCCTGGGGTGGGAAAGATTTTTGCCTGTAGCATGAAGACCCTTATAAAAGTGTTTTGCCTGCTGAAGTCATCATCAAGCAGCATAATCTCATTTTTGGCAGATCAGGACTAGGTACTGGTCCAGAGTGCAAAGACATGCAACCTACTTTATCATGGGTGGGTCCAGGGTTGCATACAAAAAGCACTGGAGCAACAAGTTCACTGGGCTGCACAGCAACACTTGCATTGCCAAGCTCTGAGCTTCCACCAACCTCTAGGGCAGCTGGTGAGCAGCTTGGCTGTGCCTTTTGCCACAACACAGCAGCTTTGTGCTCCTGCCTGTTCCGTCCAGCTTCAGTTTTCTAGTGTAGAGAAACTCAAAATATTAGTGGAAGTCGTTTCTTTCTCTCATTTCTGAAGAATTGCAGTGAAGGCAGCCTCAAAATAGTAAAATAATCTGATACGCTCTCCAAGAGTGAGTCAGTGCTTTAGCCACCTTTTTTTATTGTTTCAGATGTCAGTTCATGACCCCTATAAAAGCGGATCGGGTTTCCAGACTTGAGTGTTCACATTTTAGGAAGTGATGATTCTTTCAAAAGAGTTTGGCTTTTCACTGCTAAGACATTTGAAAGTTAAGGCTGTGCTGCACTTGTGTTGCACCTGCTTACAGGTTGACCACATCTTGAAAGAGCTTCAAATAGAGAGTTTCCTGGAAGGAAGAACCATTTGTAATAATCACTGCTGTTAAGATGAAACAATAGCGTGAATGGAAGTGATTAATTCTATAGAAGCAGAGGATGTGCTCTCCTGAATTAAAAATTAGTGCCTGAGGATACAAAATGAGAGAGAACAGTGAAAACTTTTTGTATTGATAGGAAGGAATCACAATTCACCCCTTCTTGCCTGGCTGTGCCACCTGTTGGGGGAACAGAATGATCTGTATGTACAGCCCAGAGGATTGCCATTGTCCATCCTCTGCTCCAGGTATGGATGCTGCTCATGCCTCACTGACCTGCCTCAGCTTTCCTTGAGGCACCAGAACTGTTTCAATTGGTATGTACAATGCAGAGGAAAGTGTTACAAACACAGCATTCAACCCCACAGAATTCCTTGCTCAGAAATCACAAATAATGAGAGAAAAGCCATGCTGCAACCCACATTGACAGTGTAATTCTCTGATTTATTGAGCTCTTAGCTGTAGCTAGGACATCAGCATTATTAATTTTAACTTTGTATAAGGCATAAATCTCCAAATATTTAGCTGATGAGCCACTAGATAATGGCTGTTCTTGCAGCAACAGATAAAGATAGAAAATATTTCCTGCTAACACTTTTGATGTGTTAAACTGACATACTGACTAAGTGACGCAGCACTGGCTCTTGTTTCTTAGTCGTCTGTCGAGGACCTCTTAAAAGCTGTTAATATAGATTCAACTACCAAAACTAAAAAAAAATTCAAAAAATAATTCTGTGTTATAGATATATAGATCTATAAATATGTAGACAGATATGTAGAGATACATAAATCTAGATGTATAGCTATAAAGTATCTACTACCAGCAAAATTCACGTGTTTTTCCTGAGCTGAACAGTGACTGGAGATGCTCTACTTCAGACCACCCGTACACTATTCATGCCTTCAACAGCTCCCAAGCAGGCCACAGCATTTTCCATTTCCCCCTCTCTCCACACTGCTCAGCAGAACAGCCAAACTGATGAAGCAGCTTTACAGAAGGTATCAAGGGAGAAGTGGCTGCTGCAGGTCCCCTGGTTGCCCCAGTCAGCCTGGTAATAAATAGCACACTGAATATGGATGGACTTTACCTTTGACAGCAGGAAGCCTCTACTCTCTCAGACGGCCCTGGCCCCCTTCTGCTGGTCCCCTGCTGCTGGGGCTCAGGGGTTTCCGGGAGCTTTACTTCGCCGTCACTTCACGGCTGCGATTTGGTGATATGTGGCTGTCGAATGGGCAGCTGCCAGGTGCAGGATAGGCTTGGAGGCAAATAGAAGATTTTTTTATCTGTGGTAAACAGGAAAAGAGTGAGAGGGCTATCAGGCACCTTCTGTGAAACAAAAAAAATCAAATACATCTCTTCTTTAACACGGTAATGGGTAGCATTCTTTTAAATGTGTTTGCTAAACCCTCCTTCTTCACAGCCTCCCTGATTTAAGTGAAAAATTCAAAAGTTCAGATGTCTTCATCCCAGGAGACACCCTAATAAATTTGCAGCTTTTTACTGAAGCTGATATATAATTTTCACTTTCTTCAGCTAGTAACAACTTGTATACTGCAGTCTGTTTATATCCCTCCCCACTAAAAACTTGTTAGCATTTTGAGCAAAATAAGAATGCACGGCTACTGATACCACTTCGCCATAATTTTTTAATCAGTTCTTATTTAGTGGGGATATTTCAGTTTCTTTGTTACCTTGGGGTTTTTTCAAGTTTATTTTAGTGACTTGAGGATGGAAAAGGACAAAATATTGAAACAAAGACAGGCTTGAAAATTTTTATTTTATTAATTTGCTTTAAATTACTTATGTTTAGTGGAACAATAAAACTGTAAATTGTGGGGGTTTATAAGTCAGACAAATGATTTTATTCATCATTTTAATCACTTTCTATTCATTAATCTCAACAGGCACAATTTTCCTGATTTTTAAGAGCACAGGGAATACCAGAGGTTCACTCAAGAGGTCCCAAACAAGTATGTGGCAGATCCATAACACAATTTCTACTGAAGTTATTCACATGTTCTTTGGTTGCAGTTCCAACCAAAGAACCTTTACAGGTTGCTGATTGTTGTTGCATAAGTGAGTAGTGAAAGAGTCTCCAGGAGACGAAAAGTGAGAAAACTTCCTTCTGCAGGCAGAAGGAAGAAGAAAAGTGAGAAAACAGGCTGGAGGAAAAAAGGAGTAATATGATGAAGGATCTGGGATTAGCCAGTAGCACAGTCAGAAAAAACCTGTCCCATGAGGTGCTCAAAATACTAACAGTGACCAGAGCATCATCCTGCCTCCAAGTACCCAGCTGGTCTTATTACACAAAAGACATCAGCTCCTCTTTTTCTGTACATATTTTTTCAGAACTAATTTTTGAGAATTGTTGCTTTTTTTTTGCTGTTGTATAGAGCTTTATTTTATTATGTTCTCTAGATACTAATTATATGATTAATAATATGTCAATAGTATGGCCTCATGTTACAGACACACAGTATGTCATAATGTAGCTTCATTCTATTTAGGTTTCTTTTGTATTTGTTTAGAAATCAGCTTTCATTATTTTTTAGGAACAAAACATCAATAAATTAAAGATGTCTCCTCTTCCATCATATGCTTTTTTTGCATTAGTTTGGTTGATAAGTTATTAACACATAAAAAACTAAAGCAATCATTTGACATTAAACCAATACAAGAATAAAATATTTCTGCATTTTACGACACTAGTACATATTCTAAAATTGAAAAGGTCTTGTATTTTTTCTAGAGTTATTTTCTGCTGCACAAATTACAATCTTGCAAAAAGATTTCAGTTCATTCAAAATGCGTATTTTTAACTGGGAAATCTCCCAGCTGTGTACTTTTACCAGCCACAATTCTGCACAGTCAGGCAAAGGGAGGCATGAAGCTGGGAGAGGCAGTAGGGAAATGCTCCATGAGTTGGAGAAAATTGGAGTAAGCAAGAAGATGCAGATGACCAAAAAGGTGACGAAAAGAGCTTGAATTCAAGACAACAAAAGCTAAAAGAGAGGTGAGCATGCCTGGTGATTGATATGGCTGGAGGATGGCTGGGCTGGCTGCTGTACTTGGGCAGACCGAGGTACGTGGATAGCAGCTTGGTAGTAAGGAGAGCAAGGGAAAAAATGTGGTGGTGTGCTTGTTTTGGAGAAAACAGGAGAATTATGGAGCCTGATGTAACCTTTCCAAGAGTAGCTCTGCTGTGTTTTGGGAAGTGATATACAAATGTGCGTCCCTGGCCCTGCCTGGCTTTCAGGAAGGTTTATGTGCCTGCTACTGCTTCTGTGGTGGTTGGTGTTCCTGACACACAGCCAGAACCTGAGCTTTTCTCAGCAGAGAAAGACAGTTCATGAAAGGAGGAAGAGGATGTGATTTGTCAAAAGCAGTGGAAGGAATGGAGTACAGAGGAGTTTAGGAAAGGTGCCATTTCTCACTGGCAGGTGTGAGGGTGGGTGGGAGATGAAACCCACAGGGGTGGGCTTGAGAACTGAAGAGATGATAATGGCTGAAATGGAGATAATTACAATGATGAAAACTAATAGGAGATGCCTGTGTTGGGGGACAGGGAAAACCCACAGACAGATTTTATTCTGTTCCCCATGCTGAGCCCTACTTGCTCTCTTACAGGTAACCCAAGAGGGACATGGGCAGACAGAGCCCTGCTGGGCTGAAGGGCAGTACAGATAAACAACCACCACTGTTTACAGATGTGGTGTGGTGCAAGATGCAGGTGTGCTGAACTTCCCTTGAAAGCACAGAGGAAAGTATCTGGTGGAGGGAGGAGAAGAGGTGCACATTTCGAATTTCCTTCACATCAGCTATGAGCCAGGCTTTAATGACTCGCATCCTTCTCGACACTTTTTCAGTCTGTGAGTAGCAAACACCAAGCCCTGAGTTACACGGGCTACACAGTCAAACCTGAACTTTCTACAGCCCCTTGTAGTTCACCTGAGGAGGATAAAAAAGAAAATGTGGTAAACCAGCAAGAGTGGTAAGATAGGAACACAGAAGTTAAAGGTCACTTGCACTCGAAAGTGCTCAACGCTAGCAGAAAGAGGTGCAGAGAGGCTGCAAGGTGGCAGGATGAGCAGTGCAAGGGCTCAGTGTGGTAAAGCAAGATCATGGCAAGGATTTGTTTGCTACATACAGACAACCCGGTGAAGACACGGCCAGGGGAAAAGAGAATTGTCTCACCTTAAAAGAGTACAGCCACATGACAGCAATATTTACCCCCTTGAGCACAAGTGAGTTTGTGGCTGGGGCACTGGGGCTGTGGGGCAGGCTTGCTGTGGGAGAAGAGACAGTCAACTGGTGTAAAATGGTCCTTGGTTAAATGCCTGAAGGGGATGACCCAGAGGCTCTCATAGCCAGGGATAGGACAGCTGGCACCAGGCAATCCCCTCCCAGGACCTCAGGATTTTCCCAAGGTGCTGGGTGGGACCTGATTAGCAAGAAGTTCTCAAAACTGTTTGTTAAGAACTTATCCAAAATCTACCCCAGAGCTTCCTTTGCCAGGAGCCCTGATTGCTGTCCTGCAGTGTCCCTCCAGGTCAATTTTAGCTAATTTTAGCCCCTAATACCAGGGCTAGCAATACTCTCCATACTCCTGTGGGATTTCCTGTGAGAAAGAAATACCTTACAGCAAAACAGAGACAGCTGGCTGTGGGTTTCTCTGGTGCTCCAGCCTAGGGCCATTTTGGGTCCATGCACCCACTCAGTACTGTGAACTAGAGGAGGGAAGAGCCATACAGCATCACCACTTTGCGAAAAGGCTGGTGCAGGCAGTCCCCATTCAGATTTAAAAACATAGCAAAAATATTGCTGTATGAGAAGCTTTCTGTTTTGTCTGCTCATGTTTTGGCAGTGGCTGTCAGGGTCAGTCTGCAGCAGCCACCACCGCCCCAGACAGATGGCAGGGCTGGGGAAATTCCAGTGTCTGTGCACCACAGTGCTCATGCTTCCCTTTTAGCTGCCACCACAGCCGTTCCTTTATTTGAACTCAAAGTTGCAGTTTCTGCTGCTTTATCTTCTGTCAGAAAAGTTGCTTCAGTGTGGAAAAAACTCCCATGCAACCCTTCATACACCTGAAGACCACATCAGAGTAATGCAGACTTTCAGTCCCCCAAACTACACGGAGCCCCAAGCATCAGGGAAGAGACTTCACTGAAGCCCTCTGTTACATGGAAAGACTGTGGCAAATGCTGCAACCAAAAGGAATCTTGATGTGAGACAAACAGCATGGCCACATCTCCAGCTCCTACAGCCAGAAATGTTCACTGCCAGTGGAGACACCCCGTGCACACCAGCTCAACCTCTGACATCAGTCCCAGAGGGTTTCCTTATCCTGTGCCATCCCTGCAGTTCCTCAGCCTGGGGGTGATGGTCAGCTGAGCTGCTGCAAAACCCCTCTGCCTGCTCTTGTAGGAACTTCTCCTTCTCCCTACAGATGGTCTAGATGAATTGAGTTTGAACACTGAAAGGAAACTGTAGCTGCCATCAGCAAGAGCTTGCTTTGGCCTCAGGAGTTGATACCACAAGCCCTGGTATTGCTCTTGTTGCTCTCTAAGGTGGATGGGAGGCGCCTTTCTGACACCACGGCACAGACTCTGGTGTTGGGATAGCAGACATTAGGAAAATATGGCAAAAAAAGCAGAGTGAGAGAGCCTATCTGATAGGGTATTTTACAAGAGAAGGTTAAGTATTTCCTGGATCTGCTTTGCTATCATACCACCCATCTAGAGAATGGAGGACATGTTTACCTCAATTCAATGCTCAGCTCCCATCGGTCTCAGAGCTGTGGTAACCAGCCAAGTCAGGTGCTGTTATCCAAGAAGATCACTTTCCTCTGCCTTTGCTCAACAGCAAAATAAAAGAAGTTTTAGTCAAAAGGAGGTCTTTCCCTTTCAGATCCACTCTCATTTCACTTCTCAGAGAGCTTACTGAGTCATATTGGAATAGGGAAGAGGTGACTTACTTCAGCAGAGGAAAACAAAAAGGATTAACTGCAAAAAGGGTTATGGGATGTTCAGAGATGCTGGGTTGCTAGGCTAAAATGCCTTGCAAAATACCAGCCATCATCACTGTTGGTGAGAAAAACATTGAGGACAGCTCAGTTTTGCAGAAGGTAGCAGTGGGGGGTCAGGGTGAGCATGTCCTCTGCAGCGTGAGACCAGCTTGGCAAGCAGTGTTTTGATGAATGTCCCACCCTAGATTCCTCCTCCTGGCCATCTCTATGTCCCAATAAACCTCTCCTAAGTGTCTCTGCTGCCTGTTTGGACCAGCAACTGCCCTTCCCCAGCTGCAGCACCCTCAATGAATCCAGTGAATCCCTTGCACCTATCTTCTTTAGGGCAGGAGGAACTGGCAAGGGGGACACTGAGTCCTGGATGTCTAGGGATGGCAGTCACCTGTGGGGTACAAGAGGAAATGCCACAGAGGAGCTATCTTTTGAAGAGTCTTTGCCTGCTTTAGTTATTTTCACAATGTTTGGGTCTATCAGCATCAGCTATCAACACACCATATTAGCAGGACCTGAGTGTCTTAATGAAAATTCATTTCATCAGACCACTGCCAGTGTCGAGGTAAAAGTCTATCATATGGCAGAATGCTTCACTTCCTTTTCTTGATAAGACTNGGTTCTGAGTGATTGTTTATTTTGACATCAAAAAAGTATATTTTTGTTGATTAAAATATCTCTGAAAGTCTCAAGTTGTTTGGGGGAAGGATTTTCCCCCTCCAAATCAAGAGGGAAAAGAAACCAACAATTGCACTACTTTATTCTGAGAAGTCCCAGACAGAACACTGCCATTTTTCATTTTCAAATGTGTAAATTTCAAATATAGCATTTTGTTTTATAAATAACTTCTTCTTCTAACCCTTCTTCCTCAAACACAAGCAAACTTCAAAGCTTCAAAAACTTTCCAGTAGAACTAAGATGTGCCTGTTCTGCTGATAGCCTGCAGAAATTTTTATTTTTCTTTTCAGCTTGATCAGCAAAAAAACCTGACACCCTCCACTAAAATGTGGGGTTGTATTACCGTAACAAAGTGCTTGTGTATGCAGTCATGTACAAATGTGCACCAGAAAAACCTACTGGGCATTGTTCTGCCTCTCTCTCCTGCAGCAGATGCTCAGTGCAATAAAGAAGGCTGTGAGCCAGAGAAGCCTCCAAAAGCTGTGGCTGAGTTTGTGTAGGAACAGCAGCTGGAGGTGTTTGGTGAGGCCGGGACCAGCTCACTCTGCTCCAGGCTCTGCTTTTCGCTGCCGGCACCGAAGCCACGAGGATTATGGCTCTGACAGCTGCAGCCTTGCACAATCGTTTGGTTTCACCCAAGCAGAAATCAGAGCGTTGCAAAACTCCCAGCACAGTAACTCATTCATAGCAGTGTCAGCAGTGAGTGGGATTTTCTCACCCAAGTGTTACGACAGGGTAACTGTGGGACACGAAGGAGTAAACAAATACAGCTCTTGCATATGGAGTCTTTGAGAAGAAAAATCTTCTCCATCTGTCCCTTACTTGATGCTTTTTCTTCCCATCCTGGAGCACTCAGGTTTTTAAACCTTTGGTTTACCAGTGCACAAGCACCTCTCAGATTAGCATCTGACTGCTTTGGCTGAGGGTGGAGAGCAGAGAAGGCTGCAAGCAAGAATCAGTTAGAACAGAGAAATCACAGAAGACAGGGCTGCATGGGACACTGGGAGATCATGGATTCCTTCCCATGTCTTGAAGGCAGGGGCAGCATCCCCCTGTTACTCTTGCTATGCAGTTGTTCCACCTGTTCCTACAGCCCCTGCTTTCCCCCAGCTTCTCCTTATGAACCATCCTAGTGCTTCTCCAGATTCATTCCTGGTAAATTTGTCTTCATACAGAACTCTCCTGGTAGAGCCAGTTATTTACCTTAGTCATGGAGGAACAATTACTTCTAGCTATTTTAAAACATTATAACAATGTTTTCCTTCAATCTTAACAGCTCACAATTCATGTTTTTTTTTCTGCTGAAGTCATGCTTCCTAAATTAATAACTGTATTTGCTGCTCTTCTTTACTGACTGTCCAATTTTTCTTAATCTTTTTTTGCATTGCAGTGCCCCAAGCTGGCAAAGCAGATGGGAAGAGTCTCCTGTCTGGGGTAGCTGTTTTCTTTTGCAGCCACGTAGCACTGGTGATTCACAGTTGTTTCGTGCTGGATTTCAGCACCCAGATGCTTTCTCCAGAAGTGCTGCCTTCCCCATGCTGCGTTTGTGGCCTCAGCTGACCTTGCCCAAGGGGAGAAGTGGTCACTTGTCCTTAATGCACTGCACTGCATTGCTACCAGGCTTTTTCATCTGTCAAGGTCAATTTAAGCAGTCATCCTATCTCCCAGTACCCCTTCCCAATATGATGGCATGTGTAAAAGTAGCAAATCATGCACCAGAGCTTCATCCAGAGCAGCAAAGTGCAGCAAATGCTGGTTTGTACAAGGGCAGGCTGCAGACATGGATGCAGGATCCTTCTGGGCAGCTCTCCTGTCCAGCGGCAACCACTCAAGAGTTTGTCTGAGCACTTGTGCACCCACATAAAGGCTGTTTGAAGTGCTCAGAAAGCTTGCTAGCTCTGAGGTATGGGATACCACTGCTTTGCCAGAGGTATGAGCCTCTAATTAAGGCTCATTTGACATAGCTGCCTCTTGGCAAATCTATATCAGCCCCTACTCTTTATTCTCATGCAGCCTGCTTATTCCTGCTAGTGTTTTCCAGCAACTGTAATTGCACTGACTGGCACATAATTCCTTCTCTGGGATAACCAGATGGCTCCCCACCATGTGTCCCTGTGCTAGCTGGTTGCCCAGAGCTCACCACCACACCTTGGCACTGGCCACACGGGCTCAGAGCAGAGGGGGCCACCAGCCACCACCACCACTGCTGAGTGGCACCAGTAGCACCCAGCTGCAGCTGCCCCACCCTGCCCAGCCCAGCCAGGGCACAGCTCTGATCCCAGCCCTGAGCCAGGCAGTGCCTGTCAGAAACCACTGAAAGCACAAGTGGTTGCACCACTTCTTCCTCTCAACTGGCCTCAGACCATGCCAGCTCAGTGGCTGTGAGGAGCCAGGAGGCCTCAGGGTGGGAAACTCCCCATGTGGGTACTAGGGCCCATGTCTCTCTCCATTTATGCTGCAGGAGCCTCCTCTGGAAGAAACTCCTGATGACTATCAAATTTTTAAAGGAAAAAGGTAAAAAACATGAAATCATGCTCTTAAAACAGGGCAGTCTGTGTAGTTTAAAGTGGGGTTGATGACTCAGGGACCCTGGACTCAAACCTGCAGGCTGCTTTCAGCACAGAAGCATCATGCACTGAAATCCAGGCATCTGGCACTTCCCATCTTGACCATGGTGGCTTCAATCTCACATCAAGCACCTGTGTGGCATTGTCCTGTCTGCCTCAGGCCTCTGCCCTTGCCAGGGGTGAAAAGAGGCTGTGTTGGAGTAACACACACCTACGCTGCTGCAGTATGAGCAAAGGTGTGAGGAGAGCTTGGCAACGCCACTGATAAATCTTTATCTGAGCTGCTGGTAAACAGGAAGCTAATGAACAGCTTTACTATTTTTCTTCGTTTTTTAGGTTCTTTTGGTCTGATTTTCATAGCTATTCTTTTTCACCTACCTCATCTCAGGAAACACATTTTTCTGCCACCTCTTGCAGGAAATGTGCAAGATACCAAGTGCTGAAAACCTCAAGGTTTGCTCTCTATGAGAGGTGATGAGTCAATGGCCTGGCAATGAGGGCATCAGAATGTCTTTGGCAAAAGCTGGAAGTGTGAGGGTCAAGCTCACAATGATAAATATCAGGCTAAAAGGGTCTGGCAATGCAGAATGCAGAATGCAGACACTTACACACTTCTGTGCTATGTTCAACCCGTGGAGGCTTTTCACTGATATCAGGGAGAGAATTTTAAACCTCTCTGGTCAAGACATCCAGGGACAAAGTGAGGTATGGCACCAGGCTCTTGGGAACTCATTTTCCACACCAAAGACCCACCCTGATGTCTACACCAGGTACATCCACCACCCACACCACTGCCAACAAGCAAAACAGGCACAGCTGCTGTGCTGGATTCATGAGGCAGAGCATGTTGGGGGAGAGGGAAGACCCTTGCACTCAGTGTCCAGACATACCATGAGAAGCAGGGCAGACTGTTCTACTGTACATCAGATACCCCTGCCTCATCTGAAGCTGAAAGCAGCAGTGTGGGTACAAAACCTGTAGGGATCAATGCTCACCACGATTAAACTCTCTTCTCATCTTGCCCCATGCAGCTTGAGAGAACAAGCAAATAATCAAGTCCCTGCTGCTTACAGGGAGGCATGCCAAGGTTTGCCAGCAGCAGCCTGACGTGCAATATGACTTTGGCTGACCATGCACTGACAGAAAGCAGTTTGCTCATTGCATTCAACTTTTTACCCTCTCCTCATCAAAGCAGTGAGGAAGATCCCTTAGGCTGTACAGGGTAAAACAGATTCCCATCACCTCCTCTCCTGTGGGCTGTGGATAGACATGCACAGCTCAATGAAGATTATAGATACAGCCTAAAATGTTCAAAAAATAACAAATCCAGCAAGAAGCTGTGTTGAATAAGAGAATGACGAGTCACTTTCCAGTATGCAGATGTGTGGGTCGCGTTTCCTTCTTGATATCAAACTGCAGCTTTAGTTTTTTCTGGTGTGGGTTTCAAGTGAGTGGGATAAAGCAGATTAACTTTTCCACTGCATAGTTAAAATCTCTATTTCCTTTTACAACACACAAATTTTCTTTTGCTGACTTTCTTCTGATAAGCTTAAATAATCCAAGGACCAATTCAAGACTTCCTACCTTGTAAGTTGGTAGGAGAGTAAACTGTCAAAACTTTCATTAGCCTTTTGAGGGTCTTTCTGAGCAGAATCTAACTTAAGACTAGATCTAATTAATAGACAATAAAAATGGTAATGTGTCCATATTTCTTGGACAGAGCAAAGGACGTCTGAGAAATCCCAAAGTCAAGAGTTGAGTCACAGTGCTTTAGGCCCTTGTTAAATAAAAAGAAAGCTCATGAATTAATCTCAAATAAAGTTCGAAAGAAAAAAATCAAACATTGGATGCTTATACTTCCTTAATCCAAAATGCTGTCTGCTTGCTTTACCTTTATTCTATCAAATATGTGCAAAGTGAGTGATTCCAAACTTGGAAAACTCTTCCCAGTGTCAGCTTTCTTTAAAGAAGAGCCCAGCATGTAGGTGGCGGCAGTCAGCACTGGGAAACCTTTGCATCTCCCTTTGTCAATGATAGTTGCCATAAGCTGGGATAAAGTAAGCTTGTCTTTTTGGCTGTTCAGGACTTTTATCATAAAAATGGGTCTGAAGATGGAAGAAACCAACCCTCGTTTGTTCCCGCTCTTGCTTGTTTCAGCTTGGAAAATTAAAAGCAAATTTAAACCAGAAATTCTTCTCTGTAACATAATAAAACAGATCCACAGTCCAAGGCAACAAAGTGAAATCACATTAAAAAAAAAAAAAAAAAGATATACAGTATTTTGGGGTTTTCTTTGCCCTTTGAAATCTGATAAGACATCAAACAGCAGCTGACCACATAAGCCAAGGGAGGTTAATGCTTAATGTACTTCCCAGTAAGGCATGCTATTGAGCAGGGCACTGATAGTACACTACCAGTGTACTCCCATCACAGTTTCATTTATGCTCTTGCTGTTTAGCTTGGTATAAAACACACCTCTCTGCACAAAAGAAGGAAGTGACTGTGCAGGAAAATTACACATTGGTCTCCAGATTCTCTAGAAACCTGTGACAAAATAGCATCATTAAATCACTGAGGATGTTAAAAACTCAGCCCTGGGAATATCTACAAGTCTGGCATCCAGTCTTGCTTTTAATATAGAGTTGGTTTGTAGTTAATCTTATGTCTAGAATCCTAAGCTATGCTCTGTATTAAGGTGCTGGCAGGTAACAAGATCACACAAATGGCCTTCAGGTGTAACACAATCCTATCAGAAGCAGCATTCATCACACTCCATCCTGCTGATCCCAAGGGTGCTCGGTGGTCCTCCAAGAAACTCTTTGGGAAAAAATGTCACACAACCAATACAAAAATAACAGGAACCTGGAAAGTATTTGGAGAGGTTGGTCTAGCAAAACAGCCCTAACTCCAGTTAGCACAGCTCCAGCTTCAGCATGGCTGTGCTGTCCTGAATCATTACAAAGGGCATAGCAGGAAGGTCTGCCTGCTCTGGCTGAAAATTGATCTTCTTCAAAAAGCAAGGGCATCCAATATTCCAGGAAACAAAACGTTTTCAGCAGCATCAGCAAAGTGACTGGCTCACTGTGTGGTGCAGGGCTGAGCCACAGGCTGTGGGGAAGAGGCAGCTGGGCAGGCAGCTGCTTCCTGCTGCTGCCCTGACATCCCACTCCATCTCTGTTGTGGCCATTGAGTGCACATTGCACTGCAAGAAGGAGGCTCACCTGTGGTGTGAGAACAGCGGGCAGGGAATTGCTCCATGCAGAGAGAAAGTCCTGCCTGCCACAAAAAGCAGCCAACCCTGCTGACAGTGAGAAACACACAGGTCTTACCCTTCATTTGAAGTGTTTTTAGACAACTTAGAGAGAAAGGATCAGCTCTTTGGCCATCACCAAAGTGTGAACACACAGCACCTGAACTGGAAACTTCCTCAGCATGCTTGTGTTTTACATCCTCTCTCACCTCCAGCACAGGCACTACAGGGACTGGATTACCAAAGGTGAGAAGGAGCTGCAGAGCTGACAGATGCTCCAGGTTATCCAGAGCCGTGGGTGCAAAAACACAGAGATCAGCCAGGGAAGAAGGAGTGACCAACTTTCAACATAGCCTCTTCCAAGCCAGTGCAAAGGCAGCTGCAGGAGCAGCAATTAGGCTTCCTGGAGTACCAAAAAGCAACAGAGGAGCATCAGAAAGAAAACAGCAGGCTGTCCTAAAAATAAAATACCACCACTGGTCAGCCCCCTTGTAGCAAAGTGCTAGGGCTTGGGAAAGTTCTCCTCAGTGCTTGGTAGGTAAAGCAAATTCCCATGCCTTTGAGCTTTACCTACCTCTCAGCTTGGCTTTGCTTCAGCGTCCTCCTCCTCCTCGGCTGCCAGCGTGTGCTTTAGCAGGACCCGTGCAGGAACCCGCGAGGGAGCAGCTTCCAGTGCTGTGGTGTGCTCAGCAGTTGCTGGCTCCTGAGGCTGTAGGGATGCCCAGATGGAGCTGGAAGCTGGCATGGGGACAGCACTGGCTGCCTTTGGGCATTGAGGTTCCTCCCCTAAGCAAATAGTGAGATACAGTCCAGTTTTCTGGAAAGGGTGTTTCTGTATGTTTCAATATATGCGAGCTGCTGTCTCCCTGGCTGCTGCAGCTGTTACCCAGCTTCTCTGTCTCTAATTGTGAATGTGGTCCTAGACTGCCTACAGATTTCACGGTATATGATTAAAACTGGCAAAATGCTCCGTGCTGGAGCAATGCCGGAGCAGGAAGCATGGTGTGCGTTCCTCGGTTCAGACAGCTACATGTTAGGTGTTTCCACACTTGCACAGCCTCTTTCCCTGTGTCCCGTCTACTCTGAGCAGTCCTTTCATCTCTGCTGGACCCCATCACAGGATGTCAGGGCAGCCTCAAGCAGAGAATGGCAAGGGGTATAAAGGCACTCAGGGAAGAGCCAAAGGAGGGATACAGACAGCTGTATGGCACCTGTTCTGGGGGTCACCAGCCCATGGCAAAATGCAGCCTGGTGGTGCCTCTGCTGCCCACAGCCCTCCAGAAAGGGATGTCTCCACAGCATGGGGTGACAGTATGGAGTGCAGCCATTCCTGTGCCAGACCTTCACCCCTGCATACAGCTGCTTGTCTGCCTTTTCTAGCACGGATTCAGCAATGGAGCACAAGTCTATGGCATGCTGAGGGGAGATCTAGGGAGGCCAGAGACAGACAGAGACAGGGCAGAATGCTCAGTGCAGCACTGAGAAGGAAACAGAAAACAGGCAAAGAGGAGTAACATCTTGCCAAACTTGAGCCAATCTTTCTTTTTTTTGTGCCCTCAGATGCTCCAGTGCCTCTTCCTCTTCTGCTGCACCACACTGGCCCAAGGAATCAAGCTCTGCTGCCTACACTGCCAGCTGGGTGTGGAGCTGTCCTTCTGCAACTAGCTAACCCTTAACTTTAGCTGCTGTAAACAGAGAGCAGGATCTGGGCCCCGAGCACCTGGTTGGTTGCCCTTTGAGCAAAGCCAGTTTGTCTGTGTGCCCCGGCTTCCACTTTTGGCACGGCAGCTGTGCAGCTGTCTGGCTCTGCAGAGCTGGTGGCAGGGCTCCCACACGCCTTCTGCTCTGCTACCAGCTCTTGTCAGTTCCTCCTCACATGCCCTCCAGAAAACAAGGCAAAAACACCAAAACACACATGCTTTCTCCCGTTGCCCTGTAGCTCTCCAAAGCTATGTGGGCAAAGTACTATGAAGATCAGACCTGCTCATCAGAGGAAGGGAACCTGAGCCAGGTCATGGTAGCCAAGGGTACAGACAATCCTGTAAGCAGCCAAACTCCCCCCATGCACCTTAGCCCAAGTTCTTTGTCTTCCCACCCTGTATTTCACTTTCAGCTGCCCATTCTGCAGTGTTATTTTTTGACACCCTTAAGACATGCTATTTTCTCAAAAAGAAAGAGAAAAAATAAGCTGAGGTGTCTCAGGAAGAGATGAATTCAGGAAATCTTTATGGGCGTTCTGCCTTCTAGGGACAGTTTCAGCCCACACCTCTATCAGTATCCAGTCACAGCCCCCCTAAAAAAGAAGATATGGGGGCTCCAGCTCTGATCCTGGTGGTCCAAATTAACTAAAGAAGGAAGAGATGGGACAACCCAGGTCAGCTACAGCAAAGCTTGTGCTCTAGCATTACTCCTGTTTTGGAGAGCTTTCCAGAGAGCCAATAAAACTAGTTTTCTGAGGTAATTCAGCTGGATTGGGAACCAGCATCTGGACTGAAGTCCTGATTCCAAAACTTACCCTATTTAAATATCCTGACTGCTCACCATCATGCATTAGGCCCTGATTGTCATCATGGGGCTGTTTGTGCTGTGGCATACAGTGCAACAAGGAGCAGGGGTTGCAAAACAACTTGCGGGAAAAAGAGGGCCAGAGCTAAAATTGCAAGGGGAGCACTGGGAAGAGGAAGTTGCATGAAGGTCCAGATTGTCCCTGCCTAGATTTTCCCTGCCTGGTTTTAATTTTTCAAGACTATAATTAAGAATAAATATTTTTAGTCATTATGATGGCTCCAATTCCACAGCAGAATGCCAGTTCAGCCTTTCGTATTTCTCTTCCCTTTTCATTTTTTCCCAATGCAGCTCAGCAAGACAGTGACCCACAGGTCAAATTTAGTCCCACAAGTGCAGTTCCACTGACCACAGCAGGGCTACTGCACAAAGCACTGGCTGAGGTGCCCCAGTGGTGTTTCATACTGACTTAGGTAAAAGTGCAGGAAGTAAACAAAACTGTACCAGTCCCTGCTCCAGGAACACGTAGTGATGCTTTGACTAAGTTTCTAGAAAAGATGAGTATGGTGTTTTGTCTTCAAGGCAGTTTAAAAACAGGTTTTAGAGAAACTTGCATTACACTGACGCTGACATAAATGTGGCTTATGTTAATTTAGCTTGCTTTGATGGGAGGAAGGCACAAAGCTGTACAGAAATACATAGATGCAACGAGATTTAAACTGAGATTTCATTTGCATGGTTTTGTAGTGCTTTAGCTTTATCAGCTCATGAACACCATTTTGTGTATGGCCAAACAAAGCTTCATAACTTCTTTTCCAGCAGCTCAAATGCCTCCGTCCAGCTCCCTGTGCTAAAGCAACCAAATGGGACGCTCAGATATTGCTGGCAAAGGTAGGCACTAGTTTTAAACTCTCTTTCCTTTAAACCTGTTTAAGCTTTGCCTTTTGCACAGATGCATCAGAGATGTGAGCATATATTTAATCCCATCAGGGGATGCAAAACTTGCCCAAGGGTTGGCCGAGACCAGTATCACATATATAATGCTCCATCCATCCTCTTCTGATGGAATGTAAGAGCCCCCAAGAGCTGGAGCAGCTAAAACCTCACCTGGAGATTTTGGAGGGTTGCAGAAGCTGCTTTGGTGGTGTTTTCTTCAGGAAAGTTTATTTTTTGTTTTATTTTTGGCTTGCTCTTTGTAGCAGGAGATGTAAACCTGCTGCCATTTTAAGTTTTTCAAGCTTCCTCACTCTCTGCCTCAGCTATACTGGGATTGAGAAGTCTGGTTTTAGTAGGAGAGGTCTCTGACTCCTTATGGTCAATGCTTTCCTCCGTTCTGAATTGGAAATAAACTCAGAACTTTAACAAATATGTTTTCTTTGAAGTGTTCCTTTACTATTTGAGGTAGAGAGATATTAAATAAATCAATCTACCCTCAGGAAAACTAGTCCCACAATTAGTCATATTTCATTTGCCAGGTATCACATCTTCACACTAAACTGTGGTTTCACTTCAGGAAATCCAGAACAGTCAAATTTGTCATGTGCAGTGGCACAGGCAACATTTCCTCATCTTTCTTTTTTTGCACATATTTAAATTTCTTTTAAACTATACTTCCTTTACCTCTGATAAGGATATACAAAGCCAGGGTGCAAATTTTGTCATCAAGTTTTTCCATCATTAGAAAAGATGGACATTGCTCTTTCAGCATAAAAGAGCACAATTATACCCTGTTGCTCAGACATATCCAGGGACAGACTTATAAAATCCTAGATGAAGGGTTGAAACAAAAATACCTGAATTTCAAATAGGGTTTTGTGTGCATTACAAACTGAGATCTGTCATTAGAGGTAAGTAAAGGTTCACATAAAGTGTTTCATCAGTTTGTCTGATGTCTCCACGTGAACGCCAATTGAGTGTAGCAGGATTATTTACTTGTTGTCTTGGAAGTGTCACTGAAGCCAAGGGACTTGTCCTTATCTGGTAGAGAAAGCCTTAATGATTGCAGTTTTGGCATAATCCTTTTGTCTCTTTCTGCTGTGTTCTCCATGCTTCAATCACCTGCCTTATGGAGCTGTTTAAGACCATTTTAAAGAATAATTTAGGAATATGTTTAATAATTGTAAAGAATGTCTTAAGAATAGTAATTTTTTTATTATAAGAATAGTTTAAGAGTATTTTAAGAATTTTAATGTTAATTAGCAATGAGGATACACCCAGGTTGAAGCCAACATAGAACAAAGTATATGGGTTTCTTTGAAAAAGGGAACATTGAAACATATTTACCATGTTATCACATTTTGGGATTTTTATCAAAGTGTGAAAGTGGCTGTTGGTGGGGGAGCTGTGATGAAAAAACATGCCATATTCTTGTTTAAAATTCAAGCAAAACCACATTTTTGCCCAGCAGATTTGGGCATATGGTGCCTCTCATACAAGACTCCTTCTTTGGAAACACTGTGGATCTTCTAGAAACAATTTGTCATTCTTCTTGCCCAGGGGCAAGCTGGGTACCAGGACAGATAAGCTCAAGGATGCATGGCCTGGATGCTGGAGCAACAGCACCTTGCACCTCCCATGGGGCCAGGGTGGTCTTCACCTGCTCTGAGGAGTCCCTGCCCTGGAGAGGTGCCAGTCCAGCCTGAGCAGGCAAAGGTGGTGGGGCAGTGCCCAGCCTGAGTCAGCAGCATCTGTCATTGCCCAGTCACAGCTGTGTCCTATCAGCCCTGTGCATACCTGAGTTGTTTCCAGCAGCCTTTGGGAAGTGGGGAGCATTTAGGAAACAGCTTCAGCTGGAAAATAAAAATAATAAATAGGAAATAGGAAATAAAAAAATGAAAATGTTGTGAAAAGTTGACATCCAAGACTTCATCTTCTAAATGCAAGGCTTGCCCTTCTTCATGTTCTCTTCTTGTGGTTTCTCTTGAAAATGTTGCTTGCACTTTGAGAAACAAGAAAACCACTGGGGTAATTAGAATCCTCATCTGCCTCCCCCCATGAAAGGTTTGGTCCCAAACAGATGTGTGTTTTTCTTACTTTTTCACTAAGACCAAACCTCAAGTATTTTCATTTCCACTGTATCTGAAAATACACTATTGCTGATGAGGTTTTAGTCTGGCTTCACAAAGTGGACTATAAATTACCCATGCATACGCAGAAAATGCCAGTCATGCTTTCCAGAAGAGACTTGGCCATCTGGGAAAAAACACAGGTCCTAGAAACATCCCAGCCAGGTGGTTTGAAGGCAGCAGGGAGGGAGAAGGTGAGGCGGCAATAAGACAGCCAGCTCCAGGCTGCTGTGATGGAGTTCCAGACTGGATGGGAGATGAAGCCCTGCAGAGGCTCACCGAGAGTGACTGAGGGGAGCAGGGGAGTGGAGAGGGAGACAAAAGAAAGATCTTGTCCTAATAGCATTGATGGACAGCACACCACCAGCACCCCAGTGCCCTGCAAACAGCGCAAGAGACCTGGAGTCACCTGCAGCCACATGCAAGATCTCATCAAATCTGGCTTCCCAGCAGCTGTGCTTATCCGCAGCTGATGTAGGTGTGGGTGTATCTGCTTGCTGAAGAGTAGATGTTCATCTAATCCACCCTCCAGAGGAGAGCTCTGTCTGTCAGGTCCTTTACCAGGGATCTCGCTGGCTGCCGAGGGAAGCGTGTTCAAGCGTGCCACCTATAGCCAACCATGACCAATGCATGCAGCCCGCGCCCTGCTTCCCTCGGCAGTCGTGCCAAACCTGCCGGTCCTAATGCAAAAACCAGACAAATCGCTTCAGGTTTACCTATAGATCTAAACCCCCCATAATATGCAATATATGCAGTCAAACTTAAATAGACACCCTTAAGCTTTGTAGAGAAGAGCAGTGCTGCTGCTGGAAGGGCATGAGCAGGGTGAGCTGCTGCCGAGCAGGATGACGACCAAAGCTAACATCCCAATAATCATTTTGGATCTTAGGGTACCTCCCACAACATGCATGTGCTCTAGGGAACTGTGTTGTACTTCAAGTCATGGAATCATAGAATGTTATGAGGTGAAAAGACCATCTAGTTCCAACCCCTCTGCCATGGACAGGGAAACCTCCCACTAGAACAAGTTGCTCGTAGCCTCATCCAGCCTGGCCTTGATTGCTGCCAGGGATGGGGCATCCATAGCTTTTCTGGACAACCTGTTTCAGTGCCTCACATTCCTATGGGGAAGAAATTCTTCCTAATATCTGTCAGCCAGACTTTACCTGCAGCAACAGGTTGTATCTTGCTGAAACCAGAGATATTGATGGGAAAAGCAACAATGGGGTGGATGAAGCTGAGATATTTGATATCTCAGTCATAGAAGAAAATCTGAAAAGGAAGGACTCACTGAGGCTCCTCTACCAGCTGTCAAGCTCACCAAGCATCTTGGTTTTTCTTTCTGTGTTATGTCTGGTCTTTAAAAACCTCCTTCTGCAAACCTCACTTTACTCATATCAACCACAGAGTGCTACTGACAATTTTATACACCATGGGTGCCAGCAACCTGTGCAGGACTCAGCAGAAGTTGGCCTTTTTGGTGCTGTGGGAAACTCCAAAGTAAGGGAGAATTTAATTTTGTTTCTGGAAAAGAAGCAGTAGTTTGTGACAAAAAGGAACAAAACACAGACATTACTCTAAAATAATGCAGGTTTCAATTTTGATTGAGATGGCTATGCACATTTAGAACTGAGGTCTACACTTCAAATGGTGTCTGGCATTCAAAGCTGAACAGGAAGTTTGGTGGTGCAGGGTCCTGACCCTGGTTATGGCAGAGTTACACAAGAACAGACACGACGCTCAGGAGTAGTTCACAAAGTCTGCTTGCTGCATTTCACACAGTCATCACTACACAAGGCTTTGGCTACACCTTCCAAGACAGACAGGCTGCTGCAGAGCCCCAGGGCCAAGTGCTTTGCATTGCCCACTTCCTTTGTGCTTGGCTGCCTCTTGCCCAGTGAAGAAGCAGCCTCAGCAGGAACACCAGGTGGTTTTCCAAATGTGTGCTTGATTCTGCTGCGCTGCACAGCCCTGCCAGTGCCTGCTGGAAGACCAGGGCTGAAGGTTTGCTCTTTGCATCTCAGTCAGCTCAGCTGCTGGAAAAGAGGCGTACATAAGTAGCTCTGGCCAATTGGGGTGGTGACTAAAAAAATACACAACAGAATTCAAGGGTTTTGTCTCTGAGTCTTAAAGCCTTTGCAGGGGAACTTGAAAGCCTTGTGCTCCCTGGCACTGAGATACCATGGAGCTGCTTTTTTTGGACTGGGAGGGGATAGGTGGGATCACATCCCAGTTTTGAAGAAGGAAATGTGTTTGTTAATTCTATGTTCTGAGTGTATTCTTCATGTCATCCATGATTAACTAGCCTGAATTTCCTTATCATCCACAAATGTATTTTAAGCCTGTTTTAAGTAAGGAATAATTTGAATAGGGAAAGGGTCCAAGGAGACCATTTTTCTAGATTATTTCAACTGTATGCAGGCCTGGAGACTCGTGCTATCAGCTCCTAATTGCATTACTGCCTTCAGCTTCTTGTCTTTTGAATTTTTGCCCTTTAATTTGTGGGAAGGAGCTGGCCACAGTTCCCAGCTCACAAACTTGCTTTTCCTTGAAAGACACAACAGTGGTTGTTTAATGTGGTTTGAGCATAATATCAGTAAAGAAGAAGACTATGCCTCTGCCAGGTGGATTGAACAGGACAGGTGGCCTGAGTGACTGGAGCTAACTTGGTATAAGCGTAGTGCAATCCAGGAGCTGGGGAAGTTTTGGGAAGAGCATGCAAACCCTTGTTGCATAAAGTATTGTTTGCCCTCACTGCACTTACCACAAGATCTTGCCAAAGGACAGATGGCCAGAGACATTATGAAACGCCTCAGGAACTGGAATATTAAGATTTTGTCTCGGTTCACCAATGCTTGACACACAGAGCCCCTGATGTTACCCCCTGCTGGGGAATGTGGGCTACAGCTGACTTTCTGCTAAAGAGCCCGTTATCTGAGTGAACTTGCTGCTGCTGGCCACCTGCTTGCTCATAGGCTGGTGCTGAAATGTGTGTACAAGCAACATGGCATGGCAGATGGAAATGTGCAGATGTCTTCTGCAAAGTGATAAAGCATGTTGAGATGCCTCTTGAAATAACAGCGAATCTTCAATATAAACAAATGAGCAAAATGCTAGAGAAAAAGATGTGGGAGTGTGAGACCAAGCCAGGTCTAGCAGGAGCTTAAGAATTTCTGGGCTCAGACTGAACGTTTCAGCCAGCGGTATCACAGCCCAAGTCTTTGAAAGGAACACCTGTGTTCACAGAGTAGCCAAATGAAAGGATTTCTCTGAAAAGCCTATTGAGAGGAAAGCATGCACTCACTCTGCCAGGAGGTGGGTTTCACCTGGTGGCACAGACCAAATGCAGTCCAGGGCTGTCTGAACTGCAGTCGCTGCAGCATCAGCTCAAGAAATCCTTGCTGCTGCAGTCGTCCTGGGGGAACTGGGGCAAGATATTTGAAGAGATGCACCATGCCTGGCTGTGCCTCTAGCCTGTGAGCAGGCATGGCACACCAGGAGGAAGTGCAGGGGTTTGGAGAAGTAGTAACTAAAACAGGACAGGGATGTTCTCGGTTGTGGTTGATTGTTTCTGGTGCAAGCTATTTATTGCCTCATTGTTAACGTAAACAGTGCTCTGAATGTACTATGTTTTGGGGTTGTTTTATCAAACGTGATTTATTTTCACTCGTCAGACAAGGAGTGTTGAGAAACTGGCTGTGGTCTGGAAATGTCCTTGCACAATGAAATTTCTCCAACTCTGAATTCTGTAGAAAACATAATTTTAATCTGAAAACGCTTTGCTTTCCCCAGTAAGGTCTGTTTTCCCAAAGTCTGACTGAGCCACCTCCTCATTGAGCTACTCGCTGACCACCATTTGAGATGCCATCAGGTTGTCAACCCAATAAAGCCTCAGGCCATTCTCCTTTGCAATCTTTTGCTTCTCTCTTGCAATTCTTTTTTTTTTTTAAAGATGATGTGGTCCTGATGACCCTGCATCCTGCACCTCTTTTCTCCAAATTTAACCCAAAACCAGCCCCAGCCTTTGGTTCTCTCCAGAAGTAGATGGCCACCAAGGGCAAAGAGAACATATACATACTATATATATATATATACACATATATATATATACACACTATATATATGCAATCTGTGTATAATCTCCTCCAAAACTCACAGGAAATGAGTGGTCAGTGGCGAGCAGAGTGGTTTCTTTTGTCTTCCTTTATTGTTTCATTTGGTTTTCTAGCATTGCCCTCTTCACAGGCTGCAACGCAGAGTGGCAATTTTGGCAGCCAAGTAGTTCAGATGAGTGGCAGCAGAGGGGGCAGCAGAACAGCAGAGGTGTGTGCTTAGATATCCTGTACCTCCATGGCAGTGGCAGTGCTTCAGGTCTGCAGTGTCAAGAGATGTGTGCCAAAGATTGCCTCATCCAAACGTCTGCCAGAACACAGAGCAGCTGCCACTCTGAAAAAAAGCAGGGACAACAGAGCCGCCAAGAAATTTGTCCTGGTGATATGTAAATGCCATACTGTGACTTGCCTCATGCTGAGGTACATTATCCCTCTGGGCACAGGAGGCTGCTTGTAAATCAGGTTTTAATCTTCATGAGAGCTGCAGCATGTCCATGCAAGAGAGCAGATAGCAATTCACACCAGCAGAGGAGGGACCATCATACAGCCAGTGGAGAGGGGGATACAGAGGTGTTTCATACATTGACCTGACTGCAGCCCTTTGTTCTTCAGTCTTGCTTTTGCACCCACATGAAAAGGCTGCCTCAACTGTGTTCCACACTGGGGAGAGGCATGCAAGGGCTCCCAGCCTGGCCAGGGCAGTCCACTGGGAGTGGTGGAGGCAGACAGGGTGCTACCCAGCTGGGTCTGGGTGCCAAGGAGCCATCCAGGATCAGGGTAGGGAGTAGTTGATGCCAGTGAGTACAAGTGGGGTGAATAAGGCAAACTCAAACTCTCTGGTGTTCTGCAAAGCATAACACATGTGATGAAGGGGAAGCAAAATAAAACTGGTTAGAAAGTGCTGAGAAGACAGCAGTGACATACAGAGGTCTGTGATGGTTGATAAAGAACTCAACATGAACCAACAGTGTGTACTCACAGCTCAGAAAGCCAAATGAATCCTGGGCTGCATCAAAAGGAGAGTGGCCAGCAGGTCAAGAAAGGTGATTCTGTCCCTCTACTCTGCTCCCACCTGGAGGCTGAGCACAGTTCTGGTGTCCCTGACAATAGAAGGACATGGAAGTGTTGGAGCAAGTACAGATGAGGCCACAAAGTTGATAAGGGGGCTGGAGCACCTGCCCTATGAAGGCAGGCTGAGAGCATTGGGGCTGTTCAGCCTGAAGATCTCATATGTGGGAGATCCCATAGCAGCCTTCCAGTATCTGAAGGGGGCCTGCAGGGAAGCCAGAGAGGGACTCTTCATCAGGAGCTGCAGTGATAGGACAGCGAGTAGTGGGGACAAATTGAAAGACGGGAAATTTAGGTTAGACATTAGGAAGAAATTTTTTACTCTAAGAGGAGTGAGACACTGACACAGGTTGCCCAGGGAGGTTGTGGATGCCCCAACCCTGACAGTGTTCAAAGACAGGTTGGATGAGCAAGCTGGTTTAGTGGGAGGTGTCCCTGCCTGAGGCAGGAGGGTTGAGAGGTCCCAAGGAAGGACCAAGGAAGGGAGGAGGTCCCTTCCAATCCCTTAACATTCTATGATTCCACGTTGTTTGCTTCCCTACACTACATCCAAATGTGCAAATATGGCTCAGTGGGTAGGATTTCCTCTCTTCCTCTTCTTCCTCCCTTTGGTTAAAGCCTTGCAAGTCTCTGGGGCTTCAGCATCAGAATGGCTTCATGAGTGGGAATGGTGTGATGCGGGTGAGCCCATTTAATAGTCAATAAAAACAGATTGTGCCTATAGTGCCAGGGACAAGGACAGACTCCACGACAAAGATGGGCTCCTTGCAGCGACACTGCTCATCCATCTCTCCAGAAAACACACCTCCCTCTGCCTGCACACACAGATGGTGAAGCTGCCTCCCCCATCTCTCCCCAGGCCACATCCCAGGCCTGCAGTCAGGAGCCTCAGGAGCTGGGCAGCACCCCCTTGTACATACTGGTCACATCAATGGCTGTCAGCACAGTTTCCATCTGTTTCAGCATCATTCCTGCAGCAATGGGCCCAGCAGGAACACTGGAAATCCCACCCAAGATGTGGTACACAAATTCTTTAGACATATGGCTTATAATCCTCTTGGGGGAAAAAAATAAAATGGGTGATATAGCTTAAATACACCAGTAGAATGGAATTTTGTAGAAAAATACGACCCTATTCTTCATGTTGTCTCTGAGCCATAAAAATGAGTTCATGAACTTTATGTGGAGGCTTGAATTTTGCTAAGCTTTAGAGAAAGACATGAGGTTATTCCTCCCAAAACTGTGATGTGCTCCTTTGTCTTAATAACCATCTTTGGTTTTTTGCCTATAACAACCCATGAGGGAATAGAGTCAGCTTCTTTACACACATTTTACTTAACAGACTCCTTATTCAGCTCTAAGATTGCTATTTAAATATAGTGCAGTGAGATCTCTCAAGGACAGCCCCATCTTCCAGTATATGGTCAGGAGGATATGTGTACATCTGCACACGGAGACAGGGAGAGGTCAACATTTTATTGGCAGCAGAAACCTGCAGATATGTTCTGCTTTAGCAAGAAAAATAATAAGAAGTGGTTTTGCTTGGTTTCAACTGCCAAGAAACTCAGCTACTAAGAAACAAAGGGATGCTCTTTTTCACAGCCAAATAATGGAGCATTTATGTTCTCTATGGAGCAGATGGGAAAGCAGTGTGCCATGTCACTGCTGTCTGGCAAAGAGAAATGGGCTGGTGTTCAGGGCCTGTCAGGAGTGCTGATATTAAGAAAAATCAGAATTACACATCAGACACAGAGATCGGTGCAAGCTCTTTGCTTGCAAGAAACGCATTTAAACTCTCACCTGTCTACACTGTAGAAACAAATTGACAAATTATCCACTCAAAAAATCCCAGACAGCTCCTGTTTTCTGTTTCCTCACAGCCAGTTATTGTTACCAGAAAGAATACTTCTTATCATCCTGCAGAATTGCTTACTCATCCCATCCTCACATGAACTACCAGAAAAACCGTGGCCAAACCCTGCCTGGCTGCAAGCAGGGAGCGATGCTCTCCTTTGCACCACCAAATTAAGGGGCTGGATTTCTCCTTGCCCTAGGGGAGAATAGAGAATACCTAGAGCTGCAATGCTGCTGGCACAAAGCCTGTTGCAGGAAACCACTGGCAGGATACCAACCACCTCCACTTCCACACAAGCCTCTTTAGCCAAGGTTGCTCCTGCCTGTGCTCTGTTGTACAGCTGCTGCCCATCTGCTGACCAGCTGCTGGCACCGCGTCCTTTTTGATCAGCCTTAGCACAATAAAACTGCAAATTTGCTAATGGTAGACTGAATCCCCTCACCCAGATCATCAATAAAGATATTAAACAGGATTGGGTCCAACAGAAATCTCTGGGGGACAGACACCACGAGTGAGTGGATGTGGCACCATTCACCATGACTCTCTGGGCCCAGCCATCCAGCCAGTTCTTAACCCAGCAAAGAGTGCACCTGTCCAAGCTGTGGGCTGCCAACATAGTATGGAAATTTGAACTCAAATGTGTGTTTCAGGATGGGCTCCAGACTCTTCACTTGGGATATTTCTGCTTCCATAGATTGTGATTATCACAGGACTGATGTCAAGGGCTGAGAGGCAGAGCTCAGGGGGAACAAGAGGACACCAAGATTCTGGGCTGACAGTGAGTGTTGTACCTGCCTTGTGAAACTCAGGGGGCACAAGTGGAAGCATTGGTCTCAGAAAATGATCTCAACACAACAGAAGGTTTTGCTTTAAAAATAGGGTAAGAGATTCCTTGATGAGCTGGGCTTCTTGAGGCTTTGCAGAACTGAATTGGATAAGGGAATTCCTACTGACTTTTCAAGTTACCTTGACCTTTTGTTTTATCCATGTCCCGGAAGAGTTTGTTACCACATGCTAATTTCCTCTAAGGCAGACAAAAAGTTCATCTACCACACTGTCTAGAGTACACTTGTGCTTTGGACCAAGTCTACCTGCCAGTCATGACTTCCAGGATTTCCTGTCCAACTCCTATGTGTGACTCTGAGGCTGTGCTGCAAGACAGATACCAGTCATAGTTAGGGAAGGAGAAATGTTATTTATTGTGCTTTAATTTTCTTATATTAAATGGCTGCTCCATAAACTTGTTTGAAAAATTAAAGCCTCTTTCTGCCAGAAAAGGTCACATTTGGGATTTTTTTTCTTGCTGTCTCAATCTGGAACAAGAGATGGACAAAGGAAGCAGCTACCAGATAAATTTAGTTTAGGGGAACAGAAATTTATTTTATATGTCAACGTTTGTTGCCTGTGTAAACCAGCCTGCAAAAACATCTAATTTTTTTTTTTTTTTTTCCTCCAGGAACATGGAGAACAAGCTGTGAAGCCCAGAGGCTTTTTGAATAAAGTGAATAAAAAATGCCATCAGTGCATGCCTTATGGGAGGGGCTTCTCTCTACTGCAGTCCCCTTGTCTTTTCCAATTAAGGTGAGATTAACCTCAGCTTGACTGTGTAAATGCCAAGAATCTTCTAAAAGGGGGCTGTCTCAGCTGCCTCTTCCTGGGGAGGAGACTGGTAGAGCGCAGAGTGGGGGCTGATGTGGCTCCTGCCAGTGCCTCTCTCTCCTTCCACCGACTGCAAAGTCAGCAGACAACTCCTCCCAGCCGCTCTTTCAAGTGCTCAGTTTGAAAATGAAATAAACTGATGAACAATATGTACCTTCAGCTGACAGAAGTCTAACTGCATTTTCAGAGAAAAGGAAAATTGAACAGGAGATCACTAGTAGTATCATTTCCCCATTTCGGTATTAGAATCCTTTTTAAATATGATTCTCCAGGACAAAGCACAGCCCTGCTAGAAAATGAAGGCTTCTGGAGAAGCAGTTTTTCTGGACAAGAGTGAAATGAATGTTGAATGCCTTGCTGAGTCCTTTTCAGAAGGGCAGGAATGACTTTGAACTGTATGATGTGTTTTTCCTCTGTTCCTATTTGTCCTGACAACTGAAATTAAGGTAATTTCCATTTTTCAACCAACTTCTGCTCTCACTTGTGCCATTATATATACATTGAAAACAGTTACATGATTTGTATTTCTTGTGTGACACTGACATTTTTTACCTGATCAATCACATTTGATTCAATCACATAATTTTTTATATCCTTTGCATATATCTTAACTGAAAATCCATACACAGCTTTTCTTACTTGTAGAATTGAAAGGGGAGAGATAAAATACAGTAGAACAAAAATACGGGGTTTTATTTAAGGAGTTTTGAGGTAAAGAGTAAAAGATCTAAGTGCCTTAGGTTCCTGCAAGGTTCTCTTTACCATCACTGACGTGATGGAGGGTTTCTCAGCTGGTAGAAACATAATACCAGAGCATATAATCCTGATCAACCATCCACAAGGCCTGATGCTTTGTAGGCTGGAGCATCCATCTGTAATTCCATTGAGCCTGCACCAGGTCAGGTGGCATACGATGAATGAACTCATTTTGTGAAATGCAGCATTATCCAAGAGCTAACTTTGCAGCATTAAAAATCAACCAGGAACAAGCTACCTCACAGAAACATTTTCCTACCTTCTCTGGAAATGCTGGACACAAAATCAGAGAGAGGACACCTGTCTCCGTGTAACCAAGCATTCCTCTGGCTCCTCCCAAAGTACAAGACAGAGCCTTTTGAGTCAGGTGGGTAAGACGCCAAGGCACATGGAAATTTGGAGATGGAAATAGCAAGAGTTACTAACAGGGTTTCCAATCACAGCTATCTGCCAGCATGAATCAAGTACCTGCACACTCAGCATCAATGTTCTTGGGGAAGATGGAGAAAAATAGTGTTTGGACTGCAGAAACTATTTACCATCTCCTGTCATCTGAACTGTGAAGAAAACAGATGTGTCTGTACACTTTTTTATTTTGGCACTTAACTGCTACCTTATATAGTCTCAAAACACCTTTGCACAAATGGTGCTTTCTGCCTTGCAAGTATTGCTCAGCTCCTGACAGCAGGCAGGATGATGAGTAAAGCTCCCCAGCAGACACCTGCTCTCTAACCACTGCCTACCCTGCAGCAAGGGTGTGAAGAGCAGAACAGCATGATGTGATGAGGGGTAGGACATGTGCAGGTCAGAATACCTCCCAGGCAGAGGCAGTGATCAGGACTGAGGTGTTTGTGAGAAGGTTCCTGTGTCAGGGGCCAACAGCAATTGTCGTGGATATCAGGGGCAGTCCATGAGCAGCCCTCCTGACTGTGTAGCTCCTGGCCTGTAGCCAGACCTGCCCTGGGGCTTGCTGTCACTGAATGGTCAGCATGAAAGGAGAGAGTAAAATGGTGAAGACACAGGTTAGCACTGTCCTCTCATCCCTGGAGAACCTTGATTATTCACAAAGAGGCATCTCTTCTCCCTTACGACAGCTGCTAAGGAGCAGCATACCCCAGCCTCAATTGAAAAAGAACATAGTGATGGTCAGGACCTCAATCTAAACTATTCGGTGCTTTAGGTGTTGTCTGCACTCTCATGCAAAACCAGAGAGGATGACTGCCTTTGCAAGGACTTCCCTGCATGCCTGAAAACTGCAGCATTCTACAGATTGAGGGCCACAAACATCTTTCCGGTTAGAACTGTGACTCTGGTGGCAAATGTTCCAGGACCATTTGCTGTCACACTACTGAATCCTACACATCCCTTGCCTCCAAACTTGATCATCACAACCCACTGGATAGATGGTCCCTGTCCTGTGCTGCCTGTGTCATGTTCTGGCTGACCTGAACCACCTACCCCCATGGGATGGCATTAAATTCTGGCAGCCAGAAGTGCCCCCTGACATGCTTTCCTGGTGTAGATATAGCTCTCCTGTCCTCCAAAGGCAGCATGTCTTTGTCTGGCTGTAGCAGGAAGATTCTGCCTCCACTAATTAAATTGAAAATGTCACTAGCACAATTTTGGCCCAACCTGTAGGGTTTCTTTCTTGCAACTGTACTTTGAAGGAACTCAGTGGCATGTCTCTCACTGGCTTCAGTCAGAACTGGATCCAAACATGTTGTTGCAGATAAGTCTTCTTCTAGGATAAAGTGAATTTACACTTTCAAACCACTGGTCAGAGGCATTACTGATTTTTCCGTACCTATTTTTAAGGGTGAAGAAAAAATTCATGAAGAAATTAGGCTACTGTGACCTGACTGTATGGTATCTTCCCAGTCCCACTAACTTTTGATCCTATTGGCCAGTTTCAACTCACCATCCACCCGGGATTAAATTCCTGCCTGCATACAGACAGACAGGCCGCAGTCCCAGGAAAGGATTGCAATGTGACTTCTGCTCCTGTTGCATCCCTGAGAATCATCAGGCCACGGAGGTACACAGAGCACCCAGCATGATGATGCTTCTGCCACAGCTTCGCGATGTTTCGATATCAACAAACCTCAAGACAAAAACCCGTCAGAAGCCTGGCTCTTAGTGCTTATTATTGTTGTTACTGGTACTGCTCAGCTTTTTAGGTTCATGCAGTGTTGAACTTTGGTGACAAATAATCATCTATACAGTGAAGTGCTTAGGAATTGGATACCATTCCAGAAAACTGAAAAAACAGTAGCATATTTGAAAGTCTTGGCGCCTGAGATATTTACATCAAGAAACAATGCACATTCATATAGTAGAAACTTAGTAAATGACAGTTGTCCCCAAACATTTTGGTTCAGAAACATCTGTGTTTCTGACTTTTTAGGTATTTAAGAATTGAGTGCTTTGCAGTAAGTTTTTGGTATCTACCTGTTCATGTTCTAGTCATAAGAAGAAATGAGTCCTTTGTCTCCCCAAGCCAGTAAAAATTACTAGTTTCACTGCTGCTTTTTTTGTCTTAAAACAGAAGCCTCCACAGTGGGAGTTTAGTTATTGGGTTGATTTTCACAAAAAGATTTCATTTGATTTGTTGCCGTCCTTTGAAGTAGCTGCTGGAGAACAGCATAAGATTTGCACAGACAAATGGATGAAGAATATTATTTAGATGACAATTCCTCATATGAATACCCTCATGAAACCAACGTCTGTGAAATGGGTGACTATTTCACATTTAACATCTATCTCACTGCTGTCCTCTACATTCTGGTATTTTTGCTCAGTCTGCTAGGAAACACTTTGGTGTTATGGATCCTACTGAAATATGAAAACCTTACATCTTTAACAAATATCTTCATCATGAATCTCTGTATCTCTGATTTAGTCTTCTCCTGTATGTTGCCTTTTTGGGTAGTGGACCAGTCCTTTGGATGGATTTTTGGTGAGTTCCTTTGCAAAGCATCAAATGCTGTTTTCTCCGCTGGCTACTACAGCGGTGTTTTCTTTTTGACTCTCATGACTATCCTGAGGTACTTGTTTGTAGTGAACCCTCTTTCAACTCTGAGATCCCAGACACAGTGCTGTGGTGTTCTGGTGTCCTTGGCTGTTTGGACTGTTAGCATATTAATTGTGGTTCCTGAGGTGATTCACACCACAGTGCAAGAAGACTTGGAAGAGCACAGGTTCTGTGATGCTGATGGGAATTGGAAAAAGGTGGACATTTATGTGAGAAATGCACTCTTCCTGCTTTCCTTTGGAGTCATCGTATTCTGTTATTTCAAGATACTCTTAATCTTGCTTAGACCAAGGTCTCGCAGAAAGCACAAAACTGTGAAGCTCATCCTCATAATTGTGGTGGCTTTTTTCCTGTGCTGGGCACCCTACAACATCCTCAGCTTTCTGACTACTTTTCCACCACCTGCCTGTCAGTATGCGAAAGACACCAACCTTGCCTTTCACATCAGCCGTAAAATTGCTTTCTCCCACTGCTGCCTCAACCCTGTGCTCTACGTATTTGTTGGAGTCAAGTTCAAGAGGCATTTGGCACAGTTATGCCGTTTGTGTTTACACTCCAACAATGATCCAGTCTCCAGCCCCAGGACCTGCCATGAAGGCAAATTCCAGCATGAAGGGCCATCCATCTACTGAAGCAAGACCTAACTGTTAGGACTAATCCTGAATGAACTTTCAGATTTTGCCATGCCATGGATAGCCTCTAACTCTTAGAGGAACTTCCCTGAGAAAGAGACACACACTTACTCTTTGCAAACATGCTGTGTATGGAAAACAACAAAATGTATTTGCAGCTGGATGAAGAGATGAGAATGCCAAGAAATTACTTCACTGGCCTGGAAGTCTTAAGTTCACAATTTTTTTGCACAGTGAGATGGATTTTCTCTCATTTATAGTCCCTTTTGAAAAGAAAAAAAAATGCTGTTTCTTTTGGGCATTAAAACATCAGGTTTTAACATAAAAGTTGTTGCATATCTCTTTCTTACCTGACTTTAAATACTTGGATTGTATTTAGCAATGGACACATAGATATTTTTGTAAATTTTAATGCTTCTCAGTGTTTATCAGTTTACTCATTGATC
>VWYO01011744.1:360924-378779 GCA_013400275.1 Rhadina sibilatrix | reverse complement strand
TTTTTTTTTTTTTGGAGGGGGGTGTGGTGGGGTGGGGGAATGATGTCTCTGGATTAACTGTCCTGACAACAGCTGCAAGACCTCAGAGTTTCTGAAGTTCTCAGGGCAAATGTTCTTTTATCTTTTGGAAAACAAACATATATAAAACTAGCTTTGAGTAAAAATAATCTTTTGGGTTTGAAATGGAAACTTTGGGAGAGGCCTAGAAGGAACACAAGCTGTTAAACAGGTACTTCAATAGGATATCAGTTTTCCTTCTGTTACTGCTCTTTGCCACAGGATTCTTCCAGTCTTTGAATATAATTTCAGATGATTGCAGCAGATCAACAGCTTGATGGAAGCATATTTGCCTGTAATTGCTCTTTCCCTCCTTTTCTCCCTTTGCTATGGTGCGGAGAACACTTAAACTTATAAAGATATTATAGGGCAAGAAGAAATGGCTTTTAAAATAGCAGGATAAAAATGGCTTGCTTTATTTGTAAAATCAATGTTTGGGCTTCTCTCTCTCTCTCTCTCTTTTTTTTTTTTTTTATAAGTTGACATCCTTCTTCATTCTAGCTCAAAAGGTATTTTTTTACCCAGGCAGTGTAACATATAGTGCATATTCCAGTGTAGCTGAATGACAAAGTCTCTGGAAAGCATATTTAATTTCCCAGCACTTATATGGAAAGCCAAGGTAGTTTTGCAGTGGCACCAAGCAATGGTTTAGCAATGGCTCTAAGCAACAATTTGGCTTTTGGGGCATCTGTCTTAAAATGTCTATGCTGCTTCCACACTTTATTTGATCTCTAAAGATTATCTGGAGCAGACAACAGATTCTTCACAGCTGCTGTGTAGTTTACAAAAAGCAGAAACTCAGATGGGCCCATAATACAATATCCTATTTCTGATTATACTCAGAAGCAAGAATACCTAAGGAAAGGCATAAGAATGGGGTGAAAATATATGACATAGACCCATACAGTCATCCTAGGCTTGCCCACAGTTTCTAGTTTGTGCTTCAGTTTCGTTGCAACAACAAAGTGTTCATATCATGCCCCTTGTCATCAGATGCACCTTTCTGAACACATCAGTCCTGGTATCTCACTTACTAGTTACTGCCTAAATGTAAAAAATTAAAAAGAGGACTCATTAATTCTACAAGGTTTCCATTCACTTGTGTTCAGACAAACCATGGAAAGATAGAAGCTGTCATTTTTTATGGCTGTGGTAAAGACCAGCCTTTTGCTATTGCTTCCTGACAAAAAACATTTGAAATTAATGTGGTTTCAAAAGACTTCAGGCTGGGGACTGAATAGTGTCAATTATTGAAAAGATAACTTATTGAACAAATTAGTCCAATTTCTTCTATTCTGGTAAGCCAAGACCTTTTCACTGGTACCAGCAAATCTCCACAAGAAAATACTGTGGCATAAATACCAAGAAGATCTCATGCACCTATATAATTTCAACAAACTGTAATTCAACTCATTGTCCTAGAGCCACATGACTGTGAAATCTTTACTGTTCATATTTTTTACATCTGTTTAAAACAAAGTTGAGAATTGTAATAGAAGCACAAAGACTGAAATGATCCTGCTCTGCTAGTTTCTAGCAAATGATTTAAATTTGTTTGTAATTTCAGCATATTTTGTTACAGTGTGTCTGAGTATGTAAAAAGTGTTCTTGATATTACCCAACTGTATTGCTGCCATTACCAAAGTAACTCAGAATATAGATATGAAGCCTCCTGATATAATGAAGTAGTACTAATAAACATCCATAAATTCAATGAAATTCTACACTGTGACTATTGTTCTCAGCCTCTGATAACCACCTATTAAGGTATTTCCAATTGAAGAAGTAATTGGAAGAATAAGTTAATTTAGAATGGAAGAGACTTTTGGAGGTGATCCACTGCTCCACGCTGCTCACAGAAGTTTTATCTTCCTGGTCAGACAAGGTCACTCAGGGCTTTATCTGGTCAAACTGATAATCTGCAAGAACAGGGACTCCATAACTCCTCCAAGTCCTTGTTCCAGTGCTTAATAACTCTTATGGTGGATGTTTTTGCTTTTACACAAACAAAAATTTATTTTGCTGCAACCAGGTGATGTTGCTTTTTCCTCACATTCTCTGTATCTTCACATTAGAGAATGGAAAAGAGCCATCAGATCTTCCCTAAACCTTATTTTTTTTTTTCTGGGGCTAAACATATCCCAGCCAATTTAGTGTCCTCACATGGAGGGCTCCAACTCCCTGTCCATCTTGGTGATCTTCCATAGGGCTGACTTCAAGTCAGTCAATGTCTGTTTCTTACAATTGTGGCCCTAAAACTAGATATGTTATTGCAGATGTAACCATGAGAATGTCAGGCAGAGTGGAATAAAGGTTTTTCTCAGCCTGAGGAGCATAAACAGTCCTCACTGCTGCAAGGGCGTATGCCTGTGTTGTGTTCAACTTTTTGACCACTTGAAATCCAAGATCTTTTCTGGCAAAGCTGACCTCTAAGCAGATGTTTAAGGAAACACCTGTTTCCACTAAAATCAATGATAATTTTCCTTCTCATCATAATCAGAGCAAGAATCAGACTCATAAATGTGTGTAATTTTGGCAAAGTGCAGCCTGTACTTCTTTACTGCCAGAAGTGTTTTCACTGAGAGTCAGGATACCTTCATATTCTCAATGTTTTGAAATACTGAGTTTATTGAAATCATAAATAAAATTCTATTTTATCTTCTCCTCCTTATCTTATGATTACTCTGCAGCTGAAAATGCCCTTGCTCATCTAGTGAAGCAATATATTGAGATGGATAAAGAAAAGTGTCCTTTTCTTTGAAAGAAAAGTGAGAGGAGTGGACTACTCTCTCCATATTCAGGAACTGCTCAGGTAACAAAACATATTTGAGTTTGTTTCATTCCTCCAAACAATGCTGCTTGCTTCCAACAAAGAGAAGCAAAGAGAGTATACTCTTTATCCCTGTACCACCCATAAAGATGTTTATATAAGACTTTTCATCTAAACTGCTCAGTCCAGAGTCTGTCTTGGCTGGTGCAGTCTGTCATTGCTGGTGCAGCTGAACTAGCACCAAACCAGATAAAATTCTTGGTACCTACTTTGTCCACACAGGAGTGAAATGCAGCCAGTTCTGATTAGTGATAGCTCCTAAACGTGATGTGCTCTGGTGGAAGTCAGTCTCAGAAGCTGACCTGTTATTTAGCAGAAAATTCTTCCAAGCTCCTCAGCCACTTTGTCTAAAATGCCATATTTGCTTCCAGATGTTTTCCAGAGCTTTGCTGCTTCTTTTTATGTTGCCTACTCCCAGCTTTATATCTACTGACAATTATTTGTCCACCTATTCAAAACAGAATGCAAACAAATGCAAAAAGTGCTTCCAAAGCTTTCTCCCCACAGTCACAGAAGGTTTATGATGATGAACAGCAGCCTGTTGTTCAGTCTAGTTACAATGGTATGTTAATCCACTGAGGGTGACCAGGGAAACTGGGAGTTAGCTACCCTCATAAAAAATCTCAAGTGCTAGTGGAAGCAAAGCCCTTCCAGTCATTATATAACATCAATTAACTCTTGCAAAAAATTTAAAGAAAACATCTAGCACATATAACAATAACATCAGACAGATGGAAGGAATGCATTCTATGGACACATAGCAGAGACCATCATGAAATACTCACTATGCACAGGAGACCACTAAGCAGCAATTTAGTTGTCTTAGTTGATTGAGCTGGCTACCTCTATTACATAGTGAAAAGACTTTTTTTCCCAGCAAAGGCTTTCCTTTTGGTGGGACGACTGACAAATAATTCCCATCTAGCCCATCATGGTTTATGAAGAAGGTAATCAATAAATTTTATCAGAGTAAAAGCAACATGCATTGATCAGATAATGTGGGATTTTTTTCTAATGTAGTTTCCAAAAAGGAGAGATATCCAGCATCTTTTATTGCTAAGACATGAGGAAATACGGAAAACTCTAAGGAAGAGTTGGTCAGCTATGGACCTAGTTGGAAACAGCATGTTTTTCTCCGAAGACATTGATGTTTACATAAACAGGCAATAATTCAATAATTAACATCAATCATTAAATATTTCTGGAAGCAGCTTGTTACCACATACTTAAAAAGAGCACCAATCCATTCCAATTGATTATTTTTCAGTGAAAAGTATAATTCCACACAGACATTTTGAAAATTTGTAAAATAAAATCCGTGCAGTGAAATTATATGGAATTTGATACACCTTTATTTGTGTCTGATGACCCTGAGATTACTTTTGGAAGACACCCAGTTGCCTAGAGGTCAATGGAAAACAAACACTCATTTTCAGCAGATGCTCCTGGCATTGCTGCATGAATCAGCAAAGCGTGCCAAAAAAAGTAAGCCTGAAGGTTGTTTCCAAATGGTGTAAGACACCCCACTGCATTTCACAAGTCATGTGCCTGCAATGTGCATAGCCCTATTACTGGCATTTCTGAGGGCACTAAAATGCTTTTTGAGTTATTCAAGAAACATACATTAGATGAACATTAATCACCAAAACTTAAGGTCACTTAGTCATTCTTATGTGTGAAGGATGATGGAGACATGCCAGTGACTATGTACTACATATATTTCCTCAAGACTCTTGAAAATTTGATGCTTTGATCTTCAGCTTAAGCTGATATTTATGACACTAACAAAGTCACAAGCATTGTGGCAAGAACTGATGACAAACTGCTTACTCACAAGTTTAATTTAAAATCATTTATTTACCAAAGCAATGTGGAAAAAAAAAGCAAAGGAAGTTTTTCAAANAAATAGAATAGTCCTAAAAGCAGTCAGTACTATGTTAAAAAGTACTAAAGTACTAAAACAAACAAAAAAATTGTATTATTATTTCTTCAGTGTGCCCAGCAACAGGCCAAGGAGCAGTGGCCATAAGCCAATAAACAGAGAAGTTTCACCTCAGCGTGGGGGAGAACTTCACGTTGTGGTAGGGNTACTTCAAGTGCAGAACAAGCATAGCCTATTTCAGGCACCGGGAAAGAAATGTCCTTTCAGAGAATCATATACATTATGGGAGGGATAAAATCTGAAAAGAGGAAACAGTCTGCTTGTAGAAGGGAGCTAGTGCTGGAAGTGTTAGGAACCCTTGCCCCTGTACCCCACCACACCCTGTCTCAGGAAGCAACCGCTTGTTCTAGTTTCACACCCGCTTTCTCCCAGTCTCTTACTTTATGTGGACATACTAATCTCTCCCTATGTCTTTCAGAGTCACAGAACCAATTAGGTTGAAAAAGACCTCTGAGATCGAGTCCAACCCATGACCAATAACCACCACCACATCAACCAGACCATGTCCAGTCTTTCCTGNTAGTCCTAAAAGCAGTCAGTACTATGTTAAAAAGTACTAAAGTACTAAAACAAACAAAAAAATTGTATTATTATTTCTTCAGTGTGCCCAGCAACAGGCCAAGGAGCAGTGGCCATAAGCCAATAAACAGAGAAGTTTCACCTCAGCGTGGGGGAGAACTTCACGTTGTGGTAGGGAGAGCACTGAACAGGCTGCCCAGGGAGGTTGTGGAGTCTCCCTCTCTGGAGACATTCCCAACCCACCTGGACTCGTCCCTGCGTCACCTGCTCGAGGTGACCCTGCCTTATTGGGGGGCTGGATCAGGCGTCTCCAGAGTCCAGTCCAACCCTAACGACTCTGTGACTCTGTAAAAAGCGACCTTGCGTCAGGGCACCAGATACACCAGCCTCACCGAAAGGAAACCACCCCAACGCTGCAACTGTAGCCGAAAGCAGCGATTTCTCCCCCAAACCCGCTTCAAACCCCTCCGCTTTCCCCGCGGCGCTCGACCGCCGCCACCTCCGGGCAGCCCCGGCGCCGCGGGCAGACACCGCCCCGGGTGTGGGGCGGCCCCTCCGCGGCCTCACGGGAGTTGTAGTCGGGCGGGGAGCGCCGGAGCCTCACCCCGGGCCGCCTCAGCGCGACATGGCGGCAGCGGCCGCGCAGGTACCGAGCCACCCCTCCCGCACACCCCCGAGGGAGCGCAGCGGGGCCGGGGGCGGGGAGGCGGCGGCGGGCGGAGGGAGCTGGCGGGGAGAGGGGGAAGTGACTTCGGCGGCTTCCACTTGTTGCTTCGCCGAGCTCGGCTTCGAGGGGAGGAGCCCGGCGGGCAGAGTTGCCGGGCGCCTTAGGGGGTGTCCGGGTCAGCTCAGCGGCGGGGTGAGAGCGGGCAGGGGCACATTAGCCCGGGGTGGGCTGGATGCTGGCTGTCATCGCCTTGGAGATCCCCCGAATGAGGTGTCCCGGTCCGTCGGGGCCACCATCTAGACCCGGTCCCGTGAAGTGAAATCATGTATTATCCCGGTGAGCGCTGACTGTAGGCCGACATCAGCGCTGCCCTCTGTTTTCTGCCCCCCTGCAGCTGCAGGGGGAGCGGAGTCACCCTGCTGTAAACCAAACACCCGCCTGTGTCCGTGCCCTCACCCCGCTGTAAAGTGCTGACAGGCAAATATTTGCCTCGGCCCTAATCCCACTTTGCCCTTGTGTCGGCAAATCTCCGGCGGATGGATAGGGAGAGAGTTTTGCTGGCACACGGGGCGGCTGGGGCTGTCTCCAGAGCAGATGCCGGGTTTGCAGCCGGCCCTCCTCCTCCGGCTTATGTTGATCCTGGTAATCCAGAGTGAGCAAGGAGAAGGAAAAAACCCAAGGTTTTAGTGAAATGGTTGTCTGCCGCCTTTGGACACTGGATTCCACTCGGGCAGAGGTGCTGCGGTGGTGAGTCGGGTGTGGAGGGGCTGTGCCGTGTTCTGGAAGCTGGTGAATCCCCTGCAGCTGCCCCAGCGCAGGGCCCTGTTTTCTGTCCGGGTCAGTGCATCCAGCCTGCTGCTGGTTTTTGTAAGGTTGGTTTGGCACACAGAGTTGGTCAGCTGTAGACTTCACTCTCCTGGTTCTGCCTGCCACTTGAAACCAAGCTTCAGGTTTTAAATTTCAAGTTGAAGCAGACGGAGAAGTACCAGGCCTTTGTCTCTTTAATGCTGAAGAGTGAAAGTGGGTGATTTTATCCAGCTCTGACTTTGTATACTCATGAAGGCAAGCCAGGATGAAACTTTCAGGGTAAAACACGTTCTCTGTCTTGTCAGTAACATGGCAACGTGTTCTCTCTTACTGCCATGCAGCAGAGTGTTTTATGTTTTCCAGATTTTATGGTGTGCAAGGCAGTTTCTTGGAGTCTTCCAATGATCCTTGTGGGAGTGCTTGAATTTAAAAAGTGTTCTAGACGTTCCAAATAGTGTTTCCCAACATTCACATTTAGGAGACTGTGCTGCAGTTAAAAACTTGTATCTTAAGATACTGTGGTGCAAAACAAGTGATAGTCAGTTTTGCTCTGCTCTTTGTACTGCATTTATACGTATCTATAGTACATATATTTGACAACATTTGTTGCAAACATGGTTTCACTACTGCTTCTCAAGAACCTGTTAGTTATGGAGCCTGATTTTCATGTATAAAGGAGTCTCTTACCTACACTGTTTGATAACAGTGGAAGAGTGTATTATGTTTGCAGTCTCTCCACTGCTAGAGGGTTACATAAAAGGAATAGGAATTTGTCCTAATATCCTGGAGGCTAGGTTCCTCTAAGACTTGTCGGATCAAGACCTAAAAACAACTAGGGAGAGAAAACTAGTCAAGATGTAAAGAAAAGTATGTAAAATTACAGAAATTACGTGGTGGAACCAAGGAAAAATGTGCTAAAATTGTTTTTAACCATAATTGTTATTTTTTTCTCTTTGTTGATCACATTTAAAAATTAACTGTTGTTTATTTGTCAGGTAAACACCAAACCCTTCTATTCTTTTTTAAATTATTAAACTTAAGGTAACTGTAAGAACCCTGAGTGTTTTTATTGTTACACATTATAATTTTAATTAATTTATTTATTTGTGTTTCTATGCGTTTATTTGTTTGGTTTTGCCAATGCAAGGGGCACTTTGGCGACTTGTGTCTAGTTTATATTTTGATGTAGTAATTCCATTTTGTCCTTGGCGAGGTGGCTGTTTGTGTCCAAAAATTCTATGATGGTAATAATTTAAATCCTTGGCCCAGATGTATTCTGAAGGTGGTTTTACAGTTTGTAACACTGGTAGACGGAGAAGAACTTTTTATGCAAAGTGCGTGGATCTCAGTGCAAGCACAGGACCTTGACCTGTGTGCCCTCCCTTTGGTTTAATACTTTTGCCCATGTTGGTATTCTGCGTTGGTTGGTGGTATAGTGACCTTAGCAGGTATTTACATTTAATCCCTAAATGAGTCCTGCTGGGAAGAAGGATGAAGACAGGAAAGGCCTTGCTACTGCTACAAGCCAGTTTAGGTTTTGAAAGTGAACTGGTTGGATCAGGATGTCCCAAATAACTGGGTTCATGCCAAGCCTGTGTCATCTGTGAGCCTGTCTCCTCCCAGCCACCCAGCAGGACAGTCTCATGCAGGCTTCTCCAAATGTTTCTAAATCTTTGGGAATTGTAACTCTGAAATTACCCCTTCCCTCCATCACTCCCTCCCAGTCAAAATGGTGCCCTTCACTGGAAAACTCACAAGAAAAGAGGGAGAGAGGAAATATTCCATGCTTCCTGCTACAGAGGAAGGAAAACAAGAATTCTTTCTGTTGACTCTGGGCAGCATGACTCACTCAGTGGCCTGTCAGTTTGGGTTTTCTCAGCATGATTTTTGCTTGCCTCACCCTCTGTTTGGTCCACATGTGTGTGGTCAAAACCTGTAATTTTCAGTGTCGCATGTTGGTATTTCACTGGGAACTGCATATAGGCCAGGAGTTATTCTGGGGAGCTGCTGGCTGGAGGAAGGACACATGAGGTACTACAAGTGGGCAAGACTCAACACCCATCTTGCCAGACTTCCCAAAACCCTTAGCTGCAGGAAGCATTTTCAAAGTACTTCTGAAACCTCAGCTGGGAGGGACAGTGTGCAACAGTAGATACAGAGGTAAAAAATGCTGCTAAGGAGAGGTCCCATTTAAAGCCAGGATGTAAGGGATTGTTGCTTTTAACTATCTCAAAGTCTCAGATATGGCTGAGATACTTTCGTCAGGCAAAGCTTGCTGAGGAAGTTAACAAGGCTCAGAGACCAGTTTTGGAGACCTAAAAAATATGAGATTTTTTGAAGTCTCTAAGCTGGTACAATGAGTGACTTGAGTGTCATGAATCACCAAATGCTCCTCTGCAGCTGGAAGTCTTCTGGTGTTTGTTTCTGTAGGTGTCTATGTGGTGCTCCTCGGAGTAGCACCTAAGTGTTATGTGCCTGGCTTGAAGAATGTGTAAGGCATTTAAATAGTTGTATGAGGTGTAGAGAAAAAGAGCAGATTTTGTGGCAGGAAAGGACACAGTGGGAATTGTTTAGGAGAATGAGAGCATGAAGGGGGAAAAAACCTTTTCACTTTTGAATGAATTCTGTCTTTTCAGCTCACCATACAGGGATTGAGACAGCGGGGGTACCTTTTCCCAGGGGGAGTGAAATAGGATGGGAGAAGCAAGTGTTTGGGAGAATTATGGTTGGGTTAATTGATAGATGTTGTTAAACAAGGTATAGCATTCCTGACATGGGGTGAGGTCTGGCGTGTCCTAAGAGAAAAGGGCAGACAGGTTTGTTAAAAGTGATACTTGTGAAATTCCTGTTATCAGAAGAGAGCTCTTCTCTTTGTAAACTGACTGCTTCCTCAAACAGGGAAGTTCTGTCATCATGAAAAAGGGCTGAGACAAGGTTGCCTTTGTGAGATATGTACTAGCCCATCCCTGTGGTGTTGATGGCAGAAAGTAGTCATTTGAGTTTATGTTGTTCAACAGTTATTGATGTGAAGGAATATCAGAGCAAAACACTATTCTCCCAGACAGGAATCTGTGTCCCTGGTCTGATGCATCTGTCCTGTTTGGCAAAGTGCAGTGTAAGGTTTAAAAAGGTTTCAAGCCAGGTGTTAGACTGGAGATCCAGTTCAGTAGGTGCAGCATTAAAAAAAAAAAATTGTTAGGGTGCCAGGTTTGTCCACTCAAGGTTAAAAATTAACTGTGTCTCATGGAATTCTTATTGTGCCACTATATGCTCTTGTTTATTGCCTGGTTTTGATCTTTTTCTAAGAAGAGGTTGCAAATACAAGGAATAGGGGTGGATTGTAGGTCACTTGTCCACAGAATAGGGAAGATTGCACAAAAAAACTTTTAAAACTTTACTGATTCTTTTGTGTCAGTCTCTTCTGTCAGCTTAAGGGTACAAACAGTATTTTAGTGTTTGTCATTCGTTTGTGTTCCTATGCTGTAAAATGCAAATATTCCTAGAGCACAAGAGCCTTTCCACAAAAAGGTTTTACTGTAAGGAGTCCTTAACTATAAAAATACTCCTTCTCTGCCAAGCATTTGCGAAATGTGAATGTTTTTATGCACTTCATCTAGTTTCTCTCTTTAGCTGCATTATAACACTCTGAGAATTTGTTTTTCTGGAATTTGTTTTTTCTGGAATGTGTGTTTTCTGCAAGGTGTCTTTTATTCCTAATTGTTTATATTCCCAAACCATGTTTTTGTCACTGAAATGTGAAGGTTTGTTGGTGTAGGAAATGAAGGGGAATGATTAATTTAAAAAGAAAATTTCATTTCTCAGAATGGAAACCCTAGCTGTCTTTCAGGCTGTGCCTGTCTTTTGCTTTTAATCCTCCTATTTAATTTAGTCCAGTGTATCTTTTTATCAGTCCCGTATCTTTGTATGCAGTGTTAAAGCACAAAGGGTTGAGTTGCTCGGTAAAAAGCATGTGTGTGCATGACAGAAGAATCATGCTGTCTTTTTTTTTTACCTCAGACCCTCACTTCCAGCAATTAGTTCTTCAGCTTTATGGATGCACAACTCTATATGCCTGCATGGTACAAAATGAGAAAAGCTGCAGCACAGCTGCCGTGAATTTCACCGGGGCTCCATGTTTGCTCCAACAAAGTACGAAGTAGTTTCTTCAGTTAATTACGGGAATGAAATTATTTAACTAAGTCAGTGCTGTTACAGTCCTGAAAGTTAGAAACTTTCCCAGTTCTTCCTTCATCTTTGCCATGAGGTTTGAAATCAGTGGTTTTTTTGTCAGTGTGTCCTGTAGCCAACTGGATGACCAGGTGAGTTGTTTGGGTTTTTTTTTTTCTCCAATGTGCCTTGCAGTTATCAGTCAGTATCTGCTTTTATAGAACATATGTTCACCCTACGCAAAGGAATAATGCAGTTAAAGTTGTAATTCACAAATGTAGGATTTGTCTCAGTATACTTGCTTGCCTGTTCTGTTTTATATAGAATGTTAGAAAAGGCATAGGATTGTGGGCACCAAATGAAAGGTCTTGTGATACCATTTGGGGCCATGTGATAAAGTGCCCTTGTTTGGAATGACTAGACCAGAGTAATCATATTAACAAGAAATATTTCTGCAAGCAGTAGAAAGTAGTGGATCTTGGATTCCAATGAATACTTTTTGTGAATCTGATTTACTGTTTATTTGAATTGCACCAAGTCTGCAGTGTGAGCTCTGCTCTTACTGTACACTGAAAATGCACTTGGTTGGGGAGTGCAATTTCTGATATCAGGCTGTAATGGAGGTCTCACTGTAGCATTTTTAACAATGCAGAGACACTGCTCATGAGCATCCTTCTGCTTCCTGTTTTCATTGCATGTGTAGAAGTGTAATATTTTGAAGATGGCTACCTTCTGTCAAGATTTCCTAAAACTGACCAATTAATAAAAACATAAAAAGCTAGCTGCCGGAGATGCAGACATGATACAGAAAATGAAGATAAATTTTATAGAATCAGAGTAAATGTAGGTCATTGTAGCTACTTCACTAACCAGTTTAATTACAGTTATTATACTTTGTTGCCTGTTTTATATGTGTCTCACTCCCCTTCAGGTAAATCTTTCCTTTTCCTGTATGTGGGCTATTTCCTTTCTGCTTCTTTTTTTAATCTCCAGGATATCCTCCTCTGTAAAGAAGATTGCCACCCCCACACTAGCCCTTATGTCAGCAGGGAAGGCAGGAACCACCTTCAGAGATCAGCAGGCATGGCCTAGGAGTGCAAGGAGGGATTGGTGGCATGCCCTGTCTTGCCTCCTCTGTGCCAGGTCCTTAGGGTAGCTGCACTGGTGTTATTGCAGCTCAGCAGTTCTGGGCAAATTAATGCCATCAGCCTTAGTCCAGTGCTGTTATATAAGAAGTAACAATGCATCATCTAAAAAGCTCTTGACCCACTGCAGGACACTCGTGCCTGAGGAATGTATCATGCTGTTTTCACAAAGCAAATATTTGCTGGTGTGCATAGGAGGGTAGGAAATGCAGGAGGAGCAGGGAATTCTGAAGGAACTAAAGAATTCTGGGCAGAATGTTCTGTAATCAGGAAGGACTAGATCAGGTGTTTACAGAAGCTCTTCCTATTTTGAAACTGTGGGAAACCAGTTAAGATGTATTATCAGCTTTCTTTGCCATAGAAAGTGAGAGCTCTGCATCTCTATGTAGGATGGACTGTGTTTTCTAAGAACACCTCTGGAAGGACCATGAAGGAGAGAAGAACCTTTCTTCCCATTTTGTAGAGGAGAAGGCAAGTAGAAGTTGCAGCACATTTGCCCTATGCCATAGGCCAGGTCAAATGATCACCTCTGGGAAGAGAAGGGGGTAAATGCTTGTCTCATCTGTGGGAGCTGATGCAAGGAAGGGGAAAGCTGTGTGACCTTGCTCCAGGAACTGAGGAAAGAGGTGACAGGAAGCAGGCAGAGGAGTGGGCTGTACAGCTTCATGCCTCCATCTGAGTTGTGGTTTGTTTTCAGGGTTCTCACATTCTGCCTAGGAGATCCAAACAGGAATAAAGATGCACATCTTGGGCTGCTTTGGAACCCAAGATCAACCTACTGGGAGGACAGAGCCTTCTCTTGCACTGTGCCACTGAACTGTTGTGCACCCAGTAGTCCTTTATTTGTGGCTTCTGGGCATACACACTGATTTAAGCAGTGCTAATGGGGCTGGGGAAACTCTGAACTGCCTTAGTCCTCTTCCAGTGAATGTCTGCTTGTGCACCCTGCTGGGAATTAACACTTGACAAGGTCCCGTGCTGTGCCTGGCTGCCACAGGATGCCCAGTGTCCCGTTCCCTGCTGGTTACTGCAAAATAAAGGCTCAGCTCCCAACATCCTACTCTCCTAGGCTCACTGTAGATGCCTGCATTTGGCCTGGTCACTGTTTTCCTGGCATGCCTCTTGCAAAGACTTTGCATCTCTGGCGCCTTGAATGGGAGCTTATTCTGGCCTTTGGGAAGCACATGCAGGATCCCCTTGTTGGTCCATGCTCTTTTCCTTCTTTGTGTGAGGAAAAGCAGTTGGTTTGGCCACACTTCCTGGCTGCCATTGCCCACATGGCACAATCTTCTCACTTAAGCTCCTTTCTGAAACAGTTGCCAAACGGAACAGATAACGCTGATATTACTGTGGGTGCTTAGAAAAGGAAACCTTGACTCCCTGAGTTTGTTACTTTTGATTTTTTCAGTAGTACCCAAACTCAGCAAGTCACCAAGAAGCGTGGTGCTTTGTATGGTCTCTGGGTAGCGTCGAGATAGGAATCTTGGGCATGTCACATTGTTGATTTAAGGTAAAAAATTGTGTTTGGCACCACAGGCCAGGTGGTCTATGCTGTTCTGGTCTTCTGTCCTTGAAGAAACTGCTTGTGGTGGGGATTTTGTAGGCCAAGGCCCTTCCCCAGACAGTACATGGTCCACATGACCATGACTTGTTTCATAACATAAAAACTAACATCAAAACATGCAAACGGAAACTAGCATGTAACAAAACACAGGTATGCAGAGAAACACACAAGTAACTCTAGTTTCAGCCTTCTCTTTATACTTAATGTGCTTCTGTCTCTATGGCCTTGTTTCAAACAGAAAAGAGTATGGGATCACATTGAGATCACTCCCTAGCAATACCTTAATACGTAGGGTAGGAAGAATCATCTGTTTGATTAATTCAGACACCTATTTCAGCCATGCCAGTTTAGCTCTTTTGGGAGTGAAAGAATGGAAAGAGAAAGGTGATATAATAATGTGATGAAATCACATCAGATTCAAAAGTTTGTAAGATTTTAATTACAACTAATATTGTAGTTCAGCTTGAATTATAGCAAAAGCACTGATGTGTAACAGCAATTTTTCTAATGATTCAGTACTGTGGGTGTTGTCTTTGCTTATAACTTTGGCTGTACCTCTGCAGACAGAATTCTGAACAACATTTGAACAGGATGCTTAGTAAGTTCCCTGTGTAGTTTCTATATGGCTTTTTTTCTTTGAATATTTGTTCCCAGATTAGTGCTGGAAAGATTGCATCCCCAGGCATGGTTGTTTTAGTAAAGGTGTTTGAGGCTTTTAATTAATTTTACCTTAAGAAAGATTTTTTGTGAGTGCCAAGTATAATTCATCCTAAGCAAAGAAGGTGGTGCAAGGTATGTTGATCCAGCCGGGGATGCTGTAACAGAGCTTAAAATAAAGTGGTGTCATCTTACATGTGTAGGGAACAGTGGGTTCTGAGAAGGGGTTGAGAGGTGTTACTTGCGCTAAAATCACGCTCCAGTACTAAAGATTTTAATAGCTCTTGCACATTAAAAATATGCTCCAATATCAGAGTCAAGCATTCAACATTTTTGACCCCTGTGCCTACTTTGTGTCTTGAAAGTCTTTCTAAAATGGAAAAGTTGTCCTGTCTTTTTACTCTGCAGCCTGTAGGGAAGATCTGGCAGAGGGTTTGTGAAGGGAAAATCACGTGTCATTGGAACCTCCCTCAAGGTCACAAGATAGACTGAGTGAAATGCCAGCCAGAGCTGAGCTGTACTACCAACTGTGTTGTAACTCCAGCCAGAGAAAATTGCTCTCTGAGGTTTGTTTAGTAGTTTTGAAAGATATAACTGAAGAAATAACTGAAATGGAAAGTAAAAACTAGAAGAAAATATTAAGGAGATCCCTGGAAAAGGGTTGGCCTTGGAATTCATTAACAGAATCTAAAATGACAAAGCACTTCTCTTCTACTCATTTGAGCTGATAAAAACTTTCATTTTATTTTTGACTTTTACAATTGCAGGTGTCACAGAGAAAAATAAGCAGCATCAATCCAATGGTCATCAAGGATATGAACTCTGCTGTTCTTATCTAGATGGATGAAAAGGTGAACAGCCCAGAAGGGGAGTTCCTTTTGTTTCCAAGATGGCAGCAACTAGTGGTGAAAGCCAGCTGCAGCGGATTATCAGAGACTTGCAAGGTACAGTGAGAGCCATGCTGGAGTACCATGCAACAGATATGTTCTGGAGGCTGGCCTGCATCCTCCAGCATTTAGATAACAGAGAGTGGAAATTGTATTTTCAATTGTGTAACTGTTTCCTGCAGCATTGTAGCAATATAATTCAAGATGTGCAGTGTGACTGATTTTTTTTTTTTTTTTTTTTTTTTTTTTTGTGAGACAAGTGCTGTACCTTCTGCAGGACCCTGAATTCTTAAATTCTGTAAATTTAAACATACAAGAGAAGAAATAAGTTTTACAATTTAAAGAAAGGTGTGTGTGTCTGTGAGGTATGCTTTGTGAACTAGTACTTCATTGGCATGCATAGAGCTGTGCTGCTACAAGGCTTCATGTGAAGTAAGGAGAAAGGGCCTAAAACTCAGCCTTCCTAATTGGGGAGCTGGTGTGGGGTGGATGTGCATGTAGGAAGGGAAAAAAACAGGAGGCCAAACCTAGCTGGGAAAGGAGACCCAGAGGAAGGATGCTGGAGAATTACAACTGCTGTTCTTGCTGCAGTGGAACCTATCTTCCATGAGAAGTAGCCAACCTCATTTTCAGCAGTTCTGTTGGAGGCAGAATTGGTATCAGATTCATAACAGTTTTTCTACTCTCTTCCCGTCCTAATCAGCTGCCTATACCAAGATTCTGATATTTTTCCGTTTAATTTTTATTAAATAAAAGATGTATGCACCAAAGCTGAAAATCTAGATCTTTCTGTGACACAAAAAAGGAGATATATGGAGATACTAATGAGAAGAATTTTTAATTTGCAAAGGGTTGAGTGGGACTGGGAGCTAAAGCTCACTCAGTCACCTGAAATAAGTATAAGACCAAGGGGAAAGCAAGCTCAAAATCAGTAATTTCTGATGCTGAGAAGTACATCCTTTTGGGGCTAGAGTGTCCAGGGGGACAATAGATGTATTTTGACTTGAGATTTCCTTACCCACTATGGGTGTACGTTTCATGGAAGAGGAATTGCTGTATGCTTATTTTTTATGTAAATTATTTTTTCATTTGTGTTTGTAACGAGCACAAGCTGAACCTTCCTGAATAAAGCATGGAGAAGATAAATGTGCTGACTGAACGACTGTTCTCGTGTTACTGATCCCCTTTAGCAGATTACATGCTTTGTCCTTTCTAATCAGAATTCTGTTTGTCCTGTGGCAATACCTTAATGTGCACATGAGACAGCAAAAAGTTATTTCTCTTCCCTCTGCTGAGGTAGCAATTAGCAATTGTCTGTTAGCAGGTTTTGCTAAGTGTCAGAAGTGCTAAGTGTGTTTTTAAGAAGAAATTATCCCTACAACAGATTGACACAGTTTGAACTCCTGTTTTCTTATAAGTGGTCTGAAATTGCAAGCTTATCAGCCATTTTTTTGTGCTGTCGTTAAGACATTTCAGCTAAAAGAACATGAGTCCACATGTAGAATGTCCATGAAGAAAGCATTTATTTAGTTGTTTATGGATTCAGTGCTTTGCATTAGTTAACTATTTTGGTGTCTTGTTTTAAAGATGCAGTGACTGAATTAAGTAAAGAATTTAAAGAAGGAGGTGAACCGATCACAGATGACAGTGTCAACTTGCAAAAATTCTCCTATAAGCTGGAGTACCTTTTACAGGTAAAAAGTAATTTACGTCATTTGTAATCCACCAGCAAAGCTTGGCCTTATTTTTCTTGCTGACTCTTCAGTCTGTGGGGTTTAACTCAAATAATCATAAATATCCAGTTAAATCTCTCTTTCTATTTTATTTTGTTGTGTGTAATAAGAGGACTGAAATATGTGCTGCCTATTATACTTATTTCAAGTGAAAATAAATGTAATCAAAAGATATTACTGGAAGTTTGACTGAGAAATGTAAGGTATTTCTTTATTGATCTGAAAGATCTGAGCTTGATTTTAAAGATATATCTTGTGAAATTATCCTCCGATAGAAAAAACTGAAAAAACTATGGTAAGATGACATTTTAATGCAAAATAAATACTAGTTTTGAGTAATTTATAGAATTTTCAGCAATTTTGCTTTGGAATTTATTTTTTTTTAATTGTGTGGAAGGTTTAGGGCAAAAGGCTGATTTTAATATGGAGTGCTGCTTTTTGTTCACCCTTAAGGTTAAATAAAAGAGGACACTGCTGGGCAAACTGAAATTCAGTTTGCATAGTGTGATGTCCACATGTACCGTAATCATGTCACAGATTGCAACAAATAATAATTTGCAACAAATGCTGATCTAGCCTTAATTTAGGCAAGGGAGTTTTAATGAGGTTGCAGAGCAGAAACTGAAAAATCATTTGGGATTTAAATGGTCCAAAGTACAGTCCATACCTTTGCAGCATTGCTGCTCTGAACATGATTTAGCTAGAGCAGATTTTTCTGGTACATACATGTGTGCTACTGCCACACTTAATTGCAGGTCTCTCAGTAACTGGTTGTTAGTGCCTTGCTCTTGAACAGCTGATGAATCTACTGCCAGTCTTTGTGTCAGGAGTTTTGAATAAATGTCTGTATTTTAAAGAGACCCAGAACATTATTATCTCT
>VWYO01011744.1:340086-352720 GCA_013400275.1 Rhadina sibilatrix | reverse complement strand
CCATCTCTCTGCCAGGCTGTCAGTGAGGAGTGTGGGAAAGTAAGAGAGCAACTTGAGGAGCAGAAGCGACACCACCATGCAGTGGAGGAAGAGATTACAGAGTTACAAGTAGGTGCTTGATCTGAATTAAAACCAGAGGTGTTTGTGTCAGCAGGCATTAGTGTTACAACTGGGAAGGCAAGCAGCATTTCTGATGACTGGCTGTGAGTCTGAAAATGCCCTTGTATAAATACAGGTGCTGCAGACAAAATACTGGGCATCTGACAGCCACTGAAACAGAGATTATGAAAAGCACGATGTCACTTAGGATTTGTCCTGCCTTGAAAGCTGGTCAGGTTTTATGTAAGACCTGCCTATGTGTTCTCTTCTTAAATGGGGGTGAGGGTTTAAGATGTGTCTTTCTTGGGCCCTGCATTGCTGTACAGTCACATGTATAGATCCATCTATTTGCAGGCTGCAAAGGGCACTGACTTAGAGAATTAATGTGGCTGAGAAATAACCCAGCCAGAAAAAACCAGAATTTTTGCAATAAGTTTATCAAACCTTCAAGCGTTTGATAAGTTAGAAGGGTTGTAAGGAATCCAGAAAGAAGAAAGTTAATATTAGTGGATGTGGCCTTGCCTGCTAGGAGAAGTACATACTTTTACATGCAATTAGGTAGGTTCCCTGAGGACACCAAGTTTGGCAGACTTCTCTGAAGAAGTCTAGCTGTGAAAGAAATTGGGTTGTTTTCGATTGTCCTTCATATTCCATATGGGCTTTAATAAACAACATTTCCCTCTTATTTAATTTTTCTCTTTTGAAGCTTTTAGGTGGTGAAAAAGCTTTCAGGGTATATTCTTTTGCCATAATTTTTGAGAGATTTTTCTTGATAAGGAGGCAAAAACTCAACTGACATGGACTAATAAGAATTACAGGCTTAACACTGTCTTACTTTAGCGTGTATCCCTTATTCAGTGTGACAGAAGTAATCAGTCACTAGTACACAACTAATTACTGCCTGCTTATACAATAATATCTTAATTGGTCGTTTGGCTGTAACTGATTCTTTTAAAACATTGATAGCTGTCTTGGTAATTGTCCTGTGCATGGTAAAGTCTTGTTTTCATATGTAAGGAAATACAGTAATTCCTTTTACTAGGCTGCAAACACGAGTTTGTGTAAAAAGCTGGATGAAGCAAGAGAGCAGCTGTCAGAATCAGAATCTGCTCGGCTGCAGAAGGAAGAGGAAGTGACTTCTCTTAGAGAACTCTTGGAAAGGTGAGAGTTTGGGTTCTTTACAGAAGCTGGTTATTTGGAGGCCAAGCAAGGGGACAATAATCAAAACATTGAAAATTGCCATGGTTTATGAAGTACCATATGTCAGCAGGGTTTATATAGAACAAATAGCACATGGGCACTGGCAGGGAGTATCAGATTGACACTTCAGATGAGAAACATGGAAATTATCCAGCACACCTGAATGCATGGTTTAGTTTTTACTGTTAATTCAGCTGATATAAATTCATTAAAGACATTTTTATAACCTCTTTTTACCTTATAGAGTAAGGTAAGCACAAAATTAAAACAATATTGGGGTTTTTTTGTAAGGAATGGAAAATTTTTACTTTTGGATAGTTTGTTTTTTCTCTCCTCTTCATAAAGTTTCAGGGAATCAGTAAGAGTTATCTGAATGGGACCACATCCTGCATGTCTTTGTCAGGTTTCTTACCAGCTTTAAAACTCTTAACTCAGGATTGTTTTCAAGGTATGTAAGGTGGGCCTGTGTGGTGTGGATAATCTGGCAGTCAGAAATAGATCTTCGTGAGGCATGGGCTCACACAGGGTCAACTAGGTTAACCAGTAAGGCAATGTATTTTTATATCTTTGTGCTGATATTATCTGTATTATTCCTAGTTGGTAGCCATCATAAGCTTTACTATAAGCATGGCATCCAAGAAATTTCTGTTGCTGACTGTATTCACTAGAAAATGGATCTATGTGAGTTTTCAGTAGTGCAGAAATTTGAGGAGATTCTGTCTAACTCTAAAAAATATGCACACTGAGAAAATTTTGACCGAAACTACCTGTTTATCAGGGTGAAGGAGCCCTTCCTTCCACTGGGTAGACTTAAATTTGCATGAGCTAAAAATGATTCATAATTGCTTTTGATCAGGATTCAAAAAGAAGCTGATGAAGCAAAAGAGAAGATCCTGGATTACACTGAGAAGCTCAGCAAGGTGGCAGCAGACAAAGATAGCAGTGACCAGAAGTTATTTGCTGAACTGGATGACCTGACAAGAACAAAGCAGTTCCTTGAAGAGCGTTTGATAGAACTTATCAGGTTGGCATCAAAATACGAAGCAAGCAGAAATTAAAATCTGTGCTTAGGATGTTCAGAGATACTACTTAGGTCATCCAGGCTTATATTCCCAAATTGAAGATACAAGTAAAGGCCAAATTCATTAGCAGTTGAAATTTTGAATTTCCATAATATAGTCAAAAAATGTAACACCCAATAATATCTCCTTAATTTGCTGTTTGTTTTGAGAAAATATGTAGTTCTCTGCATGGCATGTGTTCTTCTCCCTGTCTTTGCAGAAGCTTCAGTAGGTTTTTTGATCTATCTCAGAATTTTAGGAGCAAAGGAATTTTTACTGTGAAGCTTTCACCAGCATTCCAGTTGAGGTTGGTTAACAATAAACCAACACAGACAACTTCAGTGTGCTTTTTTTCTTTTAACTGTGTCACTGCAGAGATAAGGATGCTTTGTGGCAAAAATCCGATGCTCTGGAGTTCCAGCAGAAGCTTAGTGCAGAGCAGAGGTGGCAGGGGGACACAGAAGTTAATCACTGTCTGGACTGCCAGAGAGAGTTCTCATGGATGGTGCGCCGACACCACTGCAGGTCAGTTGTTGAACTGTATTGCACTGTTCAAAAGTAAAACTCAGTATGATTGTCCTCATGGAGAAAATATTTATTATTGTTCACAGTTCAGTGATCAAAAATGTTGATAAGTGACATTGTAGAGGCTGAAAGAACACATGAGCTTACAAGGGGATAAGACATTATTGGAAAGATCCTTTGATATGTATTAAGAGAAAGATCTAGATCCAACTCTGACTCGGGGAGACAGCTAGTTTTTCATTTCTGGAAACAAAGATAATCACACTCTGTATAGTATGTTTCTTTGAAGGACTGTGCACTGCTCTGTTCTTGCTCTAAACAATATTCATTAGGATGGCTTTGCTACTGTGATGGAAATATTCTGATGGAAATATTCCAGAACAAGTTTCAACATGCTGTGCAATTATAAATTTATTTATTTACACTAATTAACTGATGCAGACTAATCTTTTTTTTTTTTTACAGTGGATATTAAATTACTTCCCTACAGCTAGTATTAGTTATCCAATCTAGATTTATTAAAAGGTATTTAAATTGATACATTTCAGGGTCCTAGTGATATGTTTGGTTTGTCTCTTTACTGTTCCTTATCCTCATGATCTGATTTGTCACTTGAGGAAAGAAGGAAGCACTGGAACTCTTTCCATTTTACGTGAATGTAAACAACATTCTATAGGGATTAGTGAATGGTGAAGTCATTTTGGGTAACAACTTCCAAAATACTAATTTCTGCTAAGGTCTCTGAAAGCTGTTTGTGTCTTCACCCAGTAGTGATTTATGATCAAGAAAAACAAAACCATTAAAATTTCCTGAGTGGCAGTCATCCCTTATGTATGCTTTTCTTCATTAAAATCTCAACATGCTCATTAAAAAGTAGTTGACAAATTTAATACTGCAAGACTTCAGAGTGGAGAGGGCAGGAGGGATGAATGTATACATATGTCTCAAATACTGGATATTTTTTTCCTTTCTGAAGGGAAGAGAGCTCATTATGAATTAGAGACATACAGATGTGTTTTTAAAATCCTTATAATCAAAATAAATTTTGTTCTACCTGTCTGTGAGATCTGGCCTGTGTAGTATTGAGTTCATTTTCTTTGTATGTACTTAATATAAATATTATTTATTTGTATTGTATATTTGTGGACATATGATTGTTTTATATCTTTATATCTAATTTTTTTTTTGTATTTTTAGTTTTTCTGTTTTACCTGTTTATTAAGGTAGCAAAGTGTGAATGTGAATTTCTGTCCTGTGCTTGTCATGAAGACTTGCTTCACTTCAGAAAAGAACATGGTCTGTTATGAGTTCTGCCAATGGGTGTAGCTTTCATGCTTTTTCAGAAAACAAGACCATTATGAGAGAGCCCCAGACTCTGTCATGGAGATGTGTTCCGGCTGTATGTGGTACTTTTCTAACACCTTTGGTTTTGAATCATTTCTAGAATGTGTGGCCGCATTTTCTGCTACTACTGCTGTAACAACTACATGGTGACAAAGCCTGGTGGAAAAAAGGAGCGTTGCTGCAGAGCTTGCTTTAATAAGCCTAGAGTCATTGTGGATGGTACAGATGACTCTGGATCCAGTGCCAACCAGGAAGGATCACCAGCTTCATTGGAATCGCCTGTGTCACCATCTGAGAGGGCTTTTGGTTAGTTTATTGTTTGTATGCTGTGGAGAAATAAGTAGGATTCTTGGACAGTCTCCAATATATCTAATTGTCACCTCCTGCTCCAGTGACCTGCCGGAGGTCATGGAGTGTTTTCAGAGTAGGACTGATCCTGTCTTTGAATTTGATTGGTATTGAGAGAAATGTTCATGTATATTAATGAATGTCAATCAGCCCAAGATTTTCCATTAGTTCTAATAGTTATCTATTGGTTCTGTAAATGAAGGCCCAGGCTTCCCCCTTAAGGGTTTTGCTTGTTTGTTTTCCAGATAACCAGCTAATAATGTTTATGTTTCTTCTCATGGTTTTTTTGGCACAGTTGCAAGTGAAGCCTCTAAACCACCAGATGATGCAGCTTTTGATATAATCACTGATGAGGAGCTGTGCCAAGTACAGGAATCAGAGTCTCTCCACAATGAAAGTCAGATGGAAAGAGACTCTCTGGATCGAAGTGTGACAGATCTGTGAGTAAACACTGAGTCTCGAAGAGTGAACTCTTTGGGATTTGCTTTAAAATGTTCTTCTTTTCCCCCCATTCAGTGAGAACAGTCAACCTTGGTGTAAAGTGAAGACCTCTGTTCCCAGGCCACATGTTCAGTAGAATAACACAAGATAATTTTGGTCTATTTGCACAGTCAGCATTCAATCTAGTAAATCTAAACTACTCCATGCTCTCTACCTGCTTCACCACACCAGTGAGGAGTAGTCCCAGCTCAGTAGTCCCTGTGCTGTCACCAGGCCAGCTGTCACCATTAAAGTCAGCACTCAGGCTCTCTGTGTCTGTAGACTTCTTGCTACCTTAGAGGTGACAGCTTACAGAAAAGAACAATTGTGTAGCTACATCTGGCATAAGTTTGTTCTGTTCTTTCTTAAGAAAATGGGAGTTAGTGAAGATTTCAGTTATTTTTTATCATCTATTTCTACTTAAATTACCAACGAAAAGGATTTAAGGCCATCTGGATATCCAAATACTTGGTTTGCAAATTACATTTGTAGTATTATAGTTTAATGTGTATCCATTTTTAGGCAAAATATTGTTTTGCTATTGTTCAGATATTTTCAAATGTTTTACAAAAAATCTGTTCTGTAAAATATATTGTCTTTTGAGAAGAAAAAACAGAAAGCAATTTCACCTAAATTATGTACTTGCTTTGCTTCCAAGCAGAAAAATAGACAGGATAAATCCAAATTCTAAACTAAAAATAGTCACAGAGTAGTCTGCTGCTGAGAAAGCAAACCTAGACCCTTTTGTGCTCAGCAGACCCATTTCCGGTGTAAACCACAATGACTTGCAGTTTGGGTTGAAGACAAGCAATACAGACTTGTTTATTTGGTAAAAAAAACTTTTCAAAGTTCTACATATTTGCTGGTAAATACCTTAAATGTATTCTGCCTACTTTGTATACAGTTAACACTGACAGTATATTCCTGCTTATCATGTGCTGGGCTGGCATGAATGAACAGAGCTTCACAGTGCTCTTGTGATTTTACTATTGCCTTTGTTTTACAAAACGAGAATTTGTGATGGAGAAATTTTGTTTGTTTGTTTTATGAAGAAAAAAGTGAAGTGTACTACTTCTATTAATTAATGCTATCTGCAGCAGGTATATTACAGGTGAGTTAGCTCTGGAGAAAACAACCAAGAAAAGAGAAATAACTATGGGTCACTGTTTGTTTTAATTTGTGATTAGTCTAAATTCATCTTGTCTGACAAAGTATTCAGGCAGGACAGAAGGATTGCCACTAACCAAGGGGATACTATTCTTGAGGAACACCCATGGAACAGCTTACTTGCACCATGTAAACTTCTAAATGTTGTCCAGCTTCCCCTGTCAAATTTTAAGCAGGAGAGCCAGGAAATAGTGCTTTATCCTCTGTTGCTTTTTGTTAGCAGTTTCATGAGCAGGTGAGAGAGTCCTACTGTGGTTGTACTCTGAACTCAAGACATTCTTTGCAGAGAACACAAATGACACCTGCCCTTTCCCATGATACCTGTAATGTTTGGAAGGTCTCACTAGCCTGAGAACTGGAGAGGAGAATGGCCTTCTTGCATTGCAGATGACTTGAGCATCTCATGTTGATTGTGGGTTTGTGTTGTGGGAGAAATTGATGCGCGAGTCAGATGATGGTGTGGTGCCTGTGGTGCACGTTAAAGAAAAATAACAGGGCACAGTGCTGATTGTGACAGCACACAGGTTTTCTCACCTGTTTCTGTGGTGAGGGTACATGTGTACCCAAGGCTTGAGTGTCACTTAGCACCGGAGCAGGAAGTGCAGCATGTGATATTTTGATTGTTTGTGAGTAAATGTGCCAGAGCCACTGTACTGAGTATGAGCAAAGGTTCTGCCCACCCTCTGTCCTATCTTTGGCAGCAGCGCATGAGAGATGTACTGAAAATTTTCCACTATGTTTTCTCCCACAGTTCAAGGACCTGCAGTCCAGTAACTTTCTGAGCTGTTGGTTTGATTGCTGAAGATTTCTTAGCTGTACTGGGCTGACCACCTTGAACTTCATGTAGATTTACCATCTTTATTCTTTTTTTTTTCTAAAGTGTCTAGCTAAATGTGGCCTGATTACTAGGTGGAAACTTCACATAGTCTCCACTGGCATTCCAGTAATGTTCTCTTTGCACAAAATTGAATATTTGGAGTAGAATTTGCTTAGATATGCTGTCTGGGGAACACACAAAGGATCCAAGGTTGTGATTGCTCAGTGCAGGTCTGAGGAAGGCATACAAATAAGTCAGTTTTCAGGCTAAACTTCTTTATTTAGATCTGCTGAAAATAATCCAAGCTCATTTGGTTTTACCAGAGATTTGAACCAACTGGTGGAGCTTGCAGAGGTGTGGCAGAATAAGAGAGATGATTGTACCAGCGTAACTCTGGCTGGCCTTGAAGTAGTTCTTTCCTAAAGGTTAGGGTTAAGCAGCAGTTACTTCATCCTTTCAGGTTTGTTATGTGTATTTGGACCAACCTCATCAAAATCTTAAATGTGAAAAGCTGAGATTAATTGTGCAATTGTGATATATCCTGCTAATTCAAGGCTCATGGGTTTTCTTTTGAAGTGGTGTATTTTTAAACTCTTATTTCTAAAGCATTCATATTTGCATATTGTGTTCTAAAACAAAGAGCCCCAGGATAAACCAGTGCACAGTGTTTCCATTTGTATGTGTTGCAGGCATAACATGCCTGCACTAAATGTTGCAGCAGCAAAATCAAGATAATAGACCGCAGAAGAGTGAAAAAAACCCAAAGCTGCCACTAGCCTGGTACAGGAACAAAGCGTTTATTCACACCTTGGTAGTGGTAGAAAGAACATCTCAGCCTGTCTACACAGTGGTTGCTTTGGTTTGGATTTTTTTTTTTTTCTTGATGACTCATAATACTCTTTGCTGACCTAATTACAGCTCAAGTGGCTGGGCAGGGTGCGGTGTAGCTGAAAGGGGGAAGTGAATGTGGTCCAAAGCATTCCCTGCCCAGTGCAGAACCAGCCAGGAAGGACAGGAGCCAGGAGCATGTCTTGCCACCCTGTGCTGGCAGAGCCTGCAGTTGTGTGTTGAGATGGCATGTGACATGTAGTCACACCACATTCCTTCGTAGCTTTGTTTTTAAGGATATTTCACTGTGGGAGAAACATGAGATTGTGTAGTAAGGGAAGGATTGCCTAAGCTGATGTTTCCTAAGGGGAAAAATGGTGAGATGGGCACACTACTGCCAGAAAGGGTCAGGTTTCTCTGAGCTGCAGTGCTCTGATAGGAGGGCCTGGATATTGATGGGGAGTAAAGGAGCATCCAGAGAGTGTGGTTTTTCCAGAAATGGTTTGAAGCAGTTAAAATTGGTATTTCAAACTGGTAATGCAAAGGACTTTGACCCTTTGGGCCAGACCCAACCCTGCCCGTATTGCAAGCAGCCCACAGCTACATAAAGCCTTCCCTTTGCTCCTCTGCAACATCCCTTCTTTCTTTTCCCTATTCCAGTCTCCACACCTGGTTTACTACTTTCTGCAAGAGCTTTTGCACACATTTCTGCCCCCTGCACACCTTTTTTGCCTCCAACTGGGAAGCGAAAAGACCAGAGGTGGGAAGGGAGAACTGGTGGAACAAGGCTGGAAAATGTCTAAGGAATCTGCAGTTTCATGACAAGGGAACCAAGGTGCCAGGAAAAACGGACTGGAAAGATGTCATGATGCAAAGAATGTGTGGAGAATCGGGGTGTGAGAGTTTGCATCTACAGAAACACTGCTCAGTGTTGGAGCCCATGTGTGTGATACGTTATCACTGGTGTTTACAAGGGGCCTGGTAACTTGGCAACATGAGCTCTGTTATCAGATATAGGATACAAAGATGTGTATGGGACATTCACACCGTGAGCCTGATATTAGTTGAAAGGCAGATGAAAATATGGCTTTATTACAGAAATTTTAGATGAATGTGAAAGGATTTTGTATACAGACCTTGTCCTAGATGGAAAAAAACCCCAAAACATCCAAAAAAACCCAATCACACATGAAACTCAGCATAAAGATTGCAATATACATGTTGTTAATCCAGGAATTCTCATTAAATGGATGGACTGAACTATAATGTGTAATATATTTGAAACAACTCATAAAAGCTTTCATTAACAAACACCATTCATAGAAAACCAGCGGGCCAGAGGTTTGGGAGTCAGGAAATTCAAATTACTTTTATGTCGTGAAAAATGGAGTTTTATCTCATTGTTTTTTATACTTTTTGAAGTTTTTCTGCACAGTTAACTCAGTTACCAGTTTGGATTGAAAAAGCAGGAAGCAATGAAGTATCATGATGAAAATAGGTTGGTTGTAAGCTGATCACAGTGTTTTTACTAATGGTATTGTATTTCCTCTTTCACTCAGGCTCCCTACATCAGTATTTGCGAACAAAACACACACACACAAAAACAAAACAAAACAAAAAAAAAGGCAGAAAAACAGTTGCCAGATTTTCTAGGCAGTTTTATACTGTGGGTACATGTTTGTGGCATCTGCACTGTATAAAGCAGTAAAAGGTTTGGAGTCTTCCTCTTTGGTGATTTGCCACTGTTGAGCTATAACTTGTCATTTGGCACATCTTGATTTTTTTAGTAATTTTATGTTAGTACTTTCTGATTTTCATTCCCACAAAGAAACAGAGGGTTAAGACAGCCATAAAAAAAGCAAGAGCTTTTGCTATGGTAATTGCATATTCAAAGCTGTTGTTCAATTTAAAGTTCCTGTCTATGATCTTTATCAATCTGAAGAAAGTATAGGGTATCTGGGTAAGAATAAACAGGACAACTACAGAAAACATTTTTACAGATATGTTCTTTTGAAGACTTTTAGCACACAGTAAGGTTTTAATAATTAGTGAGTAGCAGATGAACGTGGCTAGCATGGGAATAAAATAAGAGTTACTTGGATCACTTCAAGAACCAGTTCTGTGCAATAGTTTGGGTACTCTTCCTGACATATTGCCTGATCAAAATTAACATCTCCCAAAAAACAAAGTGGTGCATGTAATTTGTTTGATTTGACACGTGCTTTGGTGGCAAAAGTAACAGCAATAAGCTGGTCAAAGGTGATAGACATTAGAGTTAACATTGAAGTGTATACAAGCCCCACATAATATGACATGCACACTGCCATGTGAGCAGCAGAGTATGCCCAGAGTGACAGCATCCAAAGAAAAACCCAGTCAGCTATGGTCACATTCAGCAGAAGTACTGTCAGTTTCTGTCAGTGTCTTTCAGTTTCACTATGAAACTTAGTATAACAAAGACCAGGGCATTTCCTGCTTGGCCAAGGATGAAAACAACAAAATACATATGTGGCAAGAAGATTTTTATTAATATGAAAATTCCCATTTCTGTTTTTTTTTCATAGGGATCAGTGATGGAGAAGTTATGATAAACAGTTGCTTATCTGTTATAATAAAAGCTAGCAGTTGCCATGTTGCCTTCTTTTTAAAGGCAGCCTGGAAGGAGACATATTGAGATGTTTTTACTAAGCAAATAATTAAATCCTAATGCATCCAGGAGACAGACAAAATCCTAAGTGCTAACAGATAAGAGTTGTAGTAAAGCATCCGTGACAGACAAAAGCAAATCAGTTTATGTGCTGAAGAGGATTGACTTGACAGTCAAGACCCAAACACAACAGCTGGTGGATTTGAATACATCATCTGTTACCAGATCTATACTGATGGGGACTCAAAAGCATACTCAAAAGACAATTACAAAGAGGCTTCTGAAAACAGTATAAGGATTAAGCTTTCTAATACAACAGTGATTTAGTGCTTGGATTGAGGGTTTCTGGGGAAACTTGTGAGAGAAATAGAATTTGTTTTGCCAAATTTCACCATTTATGCTCAGGTTGCAGACTCTGAGCATCAGAGTTGTTTGGCTTGGGTTGGACCTGTCCTAAAAGGCAGGGTTTGAGTCTCAATGAGTACTTCAGAACTTGTGGTTCAGTTAAGCCTCATTTTGTTCTTTAGATGTCAGTCACATCATCAGATGGCAGCACTTCTTCCTTTCCCCATTTCAAGTGACTTACTGAAAAATGGAGAGTTTTCGTTAATGTACTACATTTGTATTATTCTCAGAGGGAGGAGTGACCAATTCTCTGCCAGCCCATTCCATCACACTCCCTCTCAAGTGTTGATGGGGTTTTGCAGTGTCAGCTCTCCAAGTTAAGGAGAGGCAGTCAGGGCTGTTGCCAGCACAAAAGTAACAGCCCTAAGACTAGCAATCTTTGCAAGCTGTTTACCTGGTAAATTAAGTTTTTTGTGAGATAGGTTTATTGGCTTTTTAAAGATTTAGCCCAAAAGCTAAATGCCCTCTCTATAGAGCTACAAAAAGCATGTTTCTATGAGATTAATCCTACTACAGCATATTACTCAGCATAAGATTAGCAGAACTCACCTCTAAATCCTTAAGATTGGCTGAAAGGCCTCACCCAATGAGTTCTGATATACAGCAGTTCGAGCGTCCCTTGGTTCTGCAAGAGAGGGAAACACTAGAGAGAGAAACCAGCCCATGCAGGCAGATCTTTGCAGCAGCCTGTGCTACTGTAGCTGGAGTACTTCTGGGACTCTGACTTGTGGAGCAGTGAGCTTGTATCTCTGACTACTTGAGTTTGGTACCTGCAAATGCATATAAAGAAAAAACAGCACCAAATTCGACTTACTTCTGTAGCATCATTTATTGAAAGAACACTACTCACACAGGAAATGTAAGGCTGTGTAATGCTCTTTAAAAACTGAATTCTCCCTTGTGCTTCATTGCATATGGTAGCAATTTCTGTGCCTCTTAGAAACAAACTGGGAGCAAGGTACTAAATATCCACAAAAACTGTTCCTGTCAAACAGGGGAACAATAGGTTGTGATAACCACCTGCTTTTATCAGTTATTTTCAGATACAAAATAAGGTATGAGGATGACACAGCAGTGGCTAAGCTGTGTGGTAACATATGGGTTGTGTGAATTTATCCCCTATAGGGAGTGGGCTCAGGAAGTTAGCTGTTACCCCGGAGGGATCAGTCTGAAGAACATTTGATTGTAAAGCTGTGAAGGACCTTGGGCGCAGAAACCACTCTGGCTGCAGGGTACCTGCAGACTGGGATGGAGCAGCCTCTGGGGAGGTACAGGGAGGGCTGGGCAGCAGCTCTACTGAAAGGACCCAGGGCTCCTGGTGGATACTGGTGTAAACTCAGGCCAGAAACTGCTTCTGCTCTATCTCTCCTATAATTCTGCCTCAGTTTCCCTTAATTGCCTCTAAAGAATTGTGTGAAAAGTAAGTTCAAAGGTATCTTAACTAGTGTTACCCACAGAGGTGGCTGTAGCATTGGTGACTTACAGGCTGCAGTATTTGGGCTATACTGGCAGCAGCTTGTCAGTATTTTTAGTTTGCTGCCTCCTGCTGGGAACGGGACTTGAAAGCACCCTGGTAATCCCTAATTGCTTGTTCTGAACATTTTGCAAATGCAGTGTTTGAAAGCTGTCTTCATCTCAAAGCCTTTGCCAAACCTCTTCCCTATCACAATATATATTAAAAAAACCCCAAACCAACGCCCCCCCCCCCCCAAA
>VWYO01011744.1:255188-337921 GCA_013400275.1 Rhadina sibilatrix | reverse complement strand
TTTTTGAATCAGTTTTCTTATCTGGTTGTATAAAGATAGTTAACAATGAAATTATTTGTATCAGTAGGTATTTGCACAGATGTTGTACTAACCTTTATGGACTAACATGTAGTAAGTACTTAATTCCTACATTCCTATTGTCTGGTTACAGCTCAGATTTTGGTACTTAATTACAGCTTCGAATCTCCCATGCACATCCCAGCTGTCTCTTTAGGGTATTAACAGTAGTGGTGTGACTCTGAAGAAGTCAAGAGTTACTCAAAAGGCTGCAAGAATAAAAGAACAGGAATATCGAGATAACAGTTCAGGAAATGTATAGACAGTAGGTGCAATTTATTTTGCAGTCATAACAGTAAATTCTTCCTGTTTCTAAACAATAATGCCACTGCACTAAACTGACACGTGATTGCATGTGTTGACACAGTATATTCAGATGCTGCTCATGACTACCTGAAGGAGATATTTTCTCCTGCTTTTCTGCTCACCAGTGCTGCATGTAGAGCAATGTCCCATTGGATTTAAAAGAAAATGCTAAACTGTGCATTGGTTTTGAGAATTGGTCTACAGCAAGTGTGACAGTTATGCTCCCTTGGGGCATTACTGCACTTGATGGTTCAGAAGCATGTATTTTACATTACATTTTATTAGATTCTGCTGGTTTTTGGAAAGAACCAACCAGCTGGTTCCCTGTAAATAAGAATCCTTGGCATTTTTTTCTGGGAACAACAGCTTAATTGTCTCAAATTGCTGGAATGCAGAGAAACAAAGTAAGAATCAGAGAAGCTCTAACTGACTTGGAAACTATCAGTGTTTGTTTCCTGACTCCCAAACTCATCCTCTCTGTGTCCAGCCCTGAAATTCATACCTGGTGCTACTCCAGTGTTCACCCAGAGCACACACCTTTTTTGAGGTAAGTAGTGGACAGCAGGTTCTTCCCTGTGCTTCACTGCTCACTAGGTGTGGAGGAAACATCCTGCTTTGTTATCTTGTAACAGTAACTTTGGTGTATTTGTGTTTGATCATGCAGTATTTTTTGTACTAAAAGAAGACATATAATAGCAATTCTTCAGTAATAGAATGTGTTTTGTGTACAGTTGTCAGAGTAAGGAACTAGATAATATGTCTGTAGAACACCTCTTAGATTATTTTCAGGGAGACAGCTTTTTGCAAGCTTTGTTTAAGGAACAAGTACAGACTGTTTTGCTTGTGTCTGCCCCTCTAGTTCCCACCTGCTAGAGAATCTTCAAAACCTGTCCTCATCTCAATAAGAAATGTATGTTAGGATTGCAGAAAAGATTTTCTGGACATATATATGTATTCCTCTTAGCTCATGAAACCAGGATAGGAACAGTTTTATGTTTGTGCACAGTGAGAAGAAGGGGGCTGCAGTTTTGCCCAGTATTGTCACTAGAATGTGCCAAGTATGAATCCTAGAATTTGGTACCAGGACCATCAAAGCATTTCTATTTTAGGAAGGCATCAGCATGCAGACCGCATTTAATCACATTTTACTCAGAGAATCATGATTTTCCTTCTTTTCCTTATTCTAGAAACAGCACGTGTAATTCTTCAACCTTTGATGAATCTGAAGACTGGCAAGTTGCTCAAGATGCTGAGATATGCTTGTTGAAATCAGGAGAAATTATGTAAGCAAAACAATTTCACTGTTTTAGGTTAAAGCATAAAGGCTGAGCTCAGATATCAGCTATGTGAGCACAAGCCTTGCAGGCTCCTGGAAGAGCTGCGCCCTTGTATACCAAGTAGAACTCGGCCTGAGGAGGATGAGAGGATGTAACTCAACCATGCAGAGCAGCAGCAATGAGCCAGGTCCTCTCTCTTCAGTCCTAGAATACTTCTTGCAGCTAGGGAATAAGAAAGAAAGATGTAGGTCCACATCACATGAGAAAACATTTCCTATTTTTATTGTAGGAATTGCTGTCAGCACAAAGTGGGTTTAGAGAGAAGCCTGTGCAGTTCTAGCAATCTCTGAAAGAAACTGCGAGGGCAGGTCAGAGAATGCAGCTCTAAATGGACCTTTGCCAAAGGGAGGGAATTCATGGTCTCTTGGAGCATATATCTGTTATTTATCCGTGGCTTCCCAGAATCTGTTTTGCCTGCTCTGGTTGAGACATGCCATTGCATAAAAAATTCATCTAAGCCTCAGCTCAAGCTCTGTGTGTACTGTGTGTGCACAGTTCTCTGCATGTGTCCTGCTCTGAAATTCCTAGTTACATGCAGTAGTGATAAGCATGTCACTTGCACAACCAAGAAGGGAATCCATTGTGTGGAAATGCACATGACTTAAAGAAATTCAGCTTTGCTCACTGGCCCCTTGAACCTAGCTTTGAAATTTTTCCTTAGTTATTGGAAAGATTTTAAACTTTTAACTGATAAATCAGTCCATGTTTCAACTTCATTGCTGCTGTTCAGAGATCCAGGTAAATGAAGCAGTAACTAGAATCATAGCTGGGCTGTAAGGCAAAACAAACAATGATATTTCGTTTATTAAAATCAAAGGTCACCTGAGACATGACAGGGCTGTGGTTTACTCTGATCTCATTGATTCACGAACTGTTTATTTGGCCTGAAGAGTGACAGATGAGATTAGTTTTAGTTAGGGTAATGTAGGTGAGATCCCATGGATCTTAGAAATTACATGTTTCCCCTGAAGAAAGTAACCAGTGTTCTCCTGCTTCAGGGCCTCACTGTTCACAGTCTTAAATAGATATCAGAATGAAGTCAGCTCATCTAATGCTGTAGGACTGCATCATCTAGATGCTAAGAATTTCATTTTTAACTGGAAGTATTTTGAGTCAGGTTTTTTGCAACTTGATTAGTAAAACAGAATCAGATGTAGCTTTAAGTGCTTCAGAACAGAGCTGCTGTGCACGTTCTATCCACCTGTACTCCTGATCTTTCCTTTTTCCTGTGCAAATTTTATATTCACCTAAGAAGGTGAATAAACCAGGTAACTTACTTTATCTTTAAAAAGAACAGTAGAGGGCAGCACTCCTTTCTTATTTGTAGTAACTCTAAAAAGCTTTATTCCAGCACTGGTTTTCTTTAGTTGAAATGAAATAAATAAGTGAACAAAATCCACTTGTGCCAGAGCAGTGAACGTTCTTGATATCAGTCAGCTTTTTTGTAGTTTTTACATTCATCTGAGGCTGCATTTTCCTGCATCTTGTGGACCTGTCCCAAATATGCTGTGGAGTCTACCTGAAATAGATGGCAAATAAAAATAAATGATTAGTGGTTTTATCTGAGTAAGTGGATTGTATATTTCTTCAAGTAATTGTATATTTCTCCCTCACAGGATGAAATTACCCCTTACAGTAGAAGAGATCATGAATTTTGGAGAAAGCAACAGAGAGCTGTTCATAAAATCCAGCACCTACAGTATCATTCCCATCACTGTTACAGAGATGGGACTAACAATTAGCTGGATCTTCTCATCAGACCCCAAAAGCATATCCTTCAGTGTTGTCTACCAAGAGTCCGAAGACACACCGCTGGATCAGTGCAAAGTAAGGCCTTTGTCTCCTTACTGCCTTAGAGGTTATAGTGCTCTACACTCAACCAGCCTACAGCAATTGACAAGTATTGCCAGAAGTCTTCACCAGAATGCCAGTTGCATTAAGGACTTGTTTCTCCAGTTTAGCTGTAGTTCTGCTAAAGGCAAAGCTACATCTTTAATGTTGCCTGCAAGAGTTGAAAAGCCCTGTAGCATCTATTGGTTGCCTCTGAAATTCACCCAGTATTATTAAGCAAAATTGAACGTCCAAGTCTGCAAAACTCTTTTTTTTTTTTTCTCAATTTCACATAGTTTGTGAACTCTTTAAGTCTGATTTTGCCAGGCTCATCAGCAGAAGCCACAGGGAAACAGATAAATTTCTTGGTTTACCCACATTTCTTACAATGAAGCATATACTTAAGTGCCTTGATGGTGTGCAAAATCTCTTTGCCAGTGCCCAGGCTACCTGGTTTTACATGTGCTCTCCATATTTCATGAGGATTACACATTAGGTGAATCTATTTTACTCAACTAATTGCAAAGTTTTGCTGAAGACAAGGCAGCTATTGGTTTAATCCACCATGGTAGGGTGAACTCTATGGCTGTGATTTACTGAGGGAATAAGGCATTTATATAGCTTGTGGTAATTCACTGCATGGTTTTTAACTCCATGTAAAATATCTCTCTTAATCTGAAAGCTTAAAGAAGTGTGACTGTTGCTTTTGTCTTGATAGGGTTTTGTGCTTTTGTGTTTTATAGGGTCATCGTTGATCTATGTCAGCTCTTCTGATAGCTGTGCTAAAGTTTTACAGCAAGACACACATAGGCTGTAAGCTCAGATAAACAATTAAGATTTGCTGAGAAAGCTTATTTTATTACACAGGAAGTATAAAAACATACATTAAAAGAAATATTTGGCTAAATCCTGCTCTTGGATATATGGATTTAATGTACTACTTGCTGAAGTTACTGAAGTTTTTTAGATTACCATTTAAAAGTTCAGGATTTGATTCTATCTCCAAAGCAGAGATTAATAGCCATAGGTTAGTGCTGTAAAGATAGAATCAAAGGAAAATAGATGTCTCAAGGTGAGATTTTAGTTTGGGTGAGTTTTTAATGCTAATCAGAGTAATTAGTTTTGCAGGCATAGATGCACTTCAAGAGCTTCAAGGTGGCTGAAATCCAGGTTTTCTGAAAGAAAATGCCAGTTTATAGGGCAAATAGCAAACTTCATTTTGATTTGTATTGAATTCCAGGTTCTTATCCCTATGACTCGCTGCAACTCTCATAAGGAAACTATCAGAGGACAGGTGAAAGTCAGAAACACGGGAATCTACACCCTGATATTTGACAACACATTCTCCAGGTAGGTCCTAGGCAGGTGTAAAAGGTGAAATAAGCTTGGTTTTACAGACTGATCAGATGTACCATTATTCTGCCATTCAGAAGTAAGTTTAAGAAATTTTTCCTCACTTGCCAAGAGATCTTCGAGACTGAGTTTTGGTTCTTGTTCTTGTTTGGGCTTTTTTTTTTTTTCTACCCCCACAGCAGAATTCCACTTTTCTTTCTGAACCTCTGGGAGGGTTAACAGAATTAAAAAAGTGATTTGTGACTCATTCCAATACAGTTTAGTCAGGATTGTCATCTTTTTAAAAACAAATCTGATGGCCATTGCATAGGCATACTACTTTTTGACAACAGTGAATTTTTTGCCCAAGTGTAAACTGAAAGACTGAATACACTTTCAAGGCTTCCTCTCTTGTTGGCTTCAGCTAACATGATCTTTTTGTTTTCTTTCTTTCCTTGACAGGTTTATCTCAAAAAGAGTGTTCTATCACTTGGCTGTTGAGCGACCTGTCATCTATGATGGAAGTGATTTCCCATAGCCTTTACTATACTGTGTATTTTTAATTAATTTTTTAAGATATGCTATTATTTATGTACATGTGTAAGCATTCTGGTTACCACTGTGTTTGAAGACTTTTGAAACTATGCAATAGTTCTAATGCACTTAAGAGGAGACGTGTACACTAAAAACAGAAGCCTTTTCAGGAACACTAATGGTTCTGTACTGTGTACAGACTGCTGAAAAGCCGTGTTGTTTGGTTTAACAGGTCAATAATAACCAATTTTTTTTTCAGTGGAGAGAAAAATAAGTGTGGGGGTGTTTAAATGCAAACTGAAATTCTCTGCTGAAAATTGAGCTATTTTTCTTCCAAAAATATCTTTCAAAAGGAAATGTAAAGAAAAATACCTATCTTTGACCTCTTCACTGAGGTGCAAACATAACCGTCTCTGTTCTTCTGTAGTGCTCTTACAGTCAGAGCAGCAATTATGCAATACTTCAGTCGGCACAGGCAAATATTGTAATCCATATGGAATTCTTTATCTTTTCCAAGTTTTATAAGCAGCAAACCATAGGAGTTTTATACATTTTGGGCTAAAATTTGGTCAGTCTTAACTGGCTTTTTCCAATGCTTTGGCACTGAATACCAGTTACAAAATAATAAACAAAAAGCAGCAACTCCTTTCACTTCAGCTCACCATACTCTGTACGTTGGCCCATGGAACCCAGTTCCTACGGTGAGCACCAGTGGCAGAATGCAGAATATCCCCTGTGGAATAAAGTACTGCTCACTGGGTGATATTTGGGAAGAGGAGCATTCCTTTTTCCTGCCTTAGCACCTTAGTCATCAGCATTCACAAGAAAGCACAGTTTGTGAGGAGATCAGCAGCATCCCTCTCTAGACCATATGGAAGGCAATAATAATGTTTGAACCAGTCTCAAAACGTCCATCCAAAAATGGAATGCATATCCAGGCCTGGTGTGCTCTCCACCCAGTGGTGTTAGTGTATTCTGTCCCTTTCCTAAGCCTTGCAGTTGCCCTATCCAACTGCTAACTTTCCATCTCAGATTTGGGGGCTGTTAATCTGCCTTTTAGGGGAAGATTGGGTTCTCACTTATACAGAATTTCTATGCAAAGCATCTGCTTTCTGTATAGTTTCATCATTTTGTCAAAATACCTGAAAGTGGATTGTATAAAAAAACCTGTCTTCCAATAGAGTGGCAAAACATTTGGTAGGAGAAAGAAGAAAAGCTCTTTCTCCCAACCAGCCCTCCTCATAATTTAAGTGTGTCTGATTTCTCATGTTACTGTTCTCCCAAGAAAACCTCAGACCTTGAGGGTTTTAGTGCAGAGTTGGTAGAAGACCAGCATGACCTGTGAGGAACCCTGTAGAGACTTGGTGGCAGCTGTAGCTAACATACAGGGGTCATGGTGGGAAACAGAAAATAAAGCATGAGGGGACAGAAGAAAAGAGGGCAAGCATAAACTGAAGCAAATGGTTTAGGGAGAGGAAAGGGGCAAACTTGTAAATGTAAAAGCAAGGAGAGGGAATTGGAGGAACAAACTCTGCTAGGGAAGGTGGTCAGGAGAGGCCAGCAGGTGTTTATGTTTTGCTGGTCCAATCCAATATCCATAAGGTTGTTTAAAAGCTGGAGATCACAAACCAAGTGTTGGACATTTACATAGGAGCAGCTGAGGCAGAGGGAAATTTCTGATCATAGAAAAGAAAATAATTGCAGTTAAAGCTAAAGGTTGATCATCATTTGTTCCAGTTGTTAACTACATATAATACAGTGATCCTGAAAAAGATTGTGAATGACTACTTTTCATGGAGCACCTAGGATTTAGGTCTCTGGCTCATTGATACCATTCCCTTGCCTTGGGCTGCCTTTTTCCCCATGGTGGTGGTGTGCTCCCAACCCTCTGCCAGGCAGAATGGCCAGTGGAAGGTGCAGGCTCCTGAAGGCTGCAGTGCACTTAAGCCCTGACCTACTTATGTGCATGAAAATGAGATGGACAAGAGACTGATGTGAGCAATAAACAGCAATAAATGGCATGGATTGGTTCATGAATTACACCATATTTCATTCTTGAAGCTATATTTTATATTTAATTAGGCGAGAAGAGATTATTTATTGCTTAAAAATGGAGTACTGTGTACCATATGCTATGCAATTTCACTGAGCTGTTACTGAAGTCTGCTGCAGTTTTCTTTTAAGCTTTTAGGTGTGGGTTTTAAAAACATTTTGCTGTTTACTTAGAATACTAATTTTACTGGGATATTTCTTAAAATGCCAAATGTAAGGTAAAGGGACACTGTCAAGTACCTTCAGCCAAAATATGACACCTCTGTTAAAAAGTATTTGAAGTCTCTCTACTAAAAATAATTTGACAGCCTTGCTCCTTGATTTCCTCTCCATATCCAGTTCTTGACTTTTTTTTTTTTATTCTGTGGCAAATATTTTTAAGCCGCTGTTCATGTAGCTCTTAAAGTAATTGTCTCCATGTAGTAAGCCAGATGTTTCCCTGGAGGTCTCTCATGTAGGCAGTCCTGAGACTTACTGAAAGCCTGTATTTGGGAGAAGGGGAGTAAATCCACTGGATTGTTCTCATTTAGCATTTGAGTCTGTATGGTCTCTTTTCTTCAGGTTTTCCTGCCCTTTTAGAGTAATTTTATGGCTATTTTTTTTTTTTCTCTCTGAAAGAGGACTAAGAGTGGGAGTCAGAACCTGTAGTTTAAAGATGAAAAGAAAATGTTTGCTTCTGACCAAAGACAGTACTTAAGGAGAAAAAGTTTCAAATGATGAAATATCAGGCTGATAAGGTGCAAGTGGACAGGAGTGCAGCTGTTCAAAGAAGCTTCCCAGGAGCAGTAATCCCATCATAACAGCTGGAAGAGGCTGTGCAGAGACAATAAAGAACTTGATTTTAGAAGAGACCTTTTGTTTAAATATCCCAGATTGTTCATTACTGGATTCATGGAAACCCAATAAAGGACTTTGCACAAGGTCAGGCTTGTGCAAGCGATTATTTCATTCAAGCACCTCATTCTTCAATTCATAAAATGCTTGTTCATGTGAGCTATGCCAGCAATGCTAAAATATCTGTTTATGTATAGATGCTCAGGTGAATTGTTGAAATGGGCTTTTTATTGTCTGCAGGAATGCAAGAAAGAGAAAAATATTTTAAATTGATCATGAAATTAATTGAAGGAGATGTCACATTCATAGGACAAAGATTATACATTGTGGTCAGCATAAGCAAATAGATGTTTTTCTGGGTGCTGGAAAGGATAAGGAGATTTGGAGGGTAAGATTTTTTTGTTACAAAGAGGTTTATGCAAAGGAAAGAATGTAGTTTCTTCAAGAAAATGACAGTGTTCCTTTACTCAACATTACTCAGTGTTTCTTTATGAAAAATATGAGGTATTCCACAAGAGTGTATCACGTTACAAAATAGCAAAGCTGCAGAAGCCTGACTTCTTTCCTAAAACTGAAATTGCACTATAGTTTTAATTATGTTCAGTCACTGAGGTTGTAATTTGTTCAGAAGCATCTTTTGGTCTTAACTGCCAAAGAATTGCAAGCCCTGTTCACATCAAACTTCTTGCTCCAGATATGGGAAAAATCATGTATACCAGTGTCTGTACAGTTACAGAAATGTAAATGGTTGTGTTGGAATGTTTTTCTTGATGCTTTTTTTTTTCTTTTTTTAACCTCAGGAATTTAAGAATAAAATTCTTTATCATTGCGAATGTTTGTCCCTTTTTTGCCTTGTAGGGATAGCTTTGTGTGGAAGATAAATCTGATGATTGTATAATCTACTTGGGTTTTTATGAAATTTATATTGTGCCATCCCCTCATTTCAAAGCTGCAATTACCAGTAGAAGTTTCTGAGCATCTCCCAGAGGCATCTGAAGTCCCGGCTCCACATTCAGAAGCTTCCCTCTAGGAGAGGCTCCAGCAAAGCCAAATTTGGAGTATGAGAGACCTGCAAAATACATGTGTGAGTGACCATACCTTGTTGTACCTCAGCTCTGCAGGGAAACACTGCAGCTGTTGAAAGTCTTTGTGTCCATCTCCAGTAATGCATTTTTATCCATACTGGGTAATACCTCTTCCCTTGGTGCTAGGGGAAAGGCTCTCCCAACCCTACTTCTGCCTTGTATTTCTTAGTCTGTGCCCCAAGAACAGGCCTTGGCACACACAGGATAACATTTTTCTGTGTGGGGACCATGTGAAGCTGCCGCAAGATCATGAGTCCTCGAAGTGTCACAGGGATGCTTTGAAGTCCAAATATAGTAATAATTCCTGTACTTTCACACCTTTCCATCACTTCCCTGCTCTCTGTTTCAGGCAGAGCAGGCACCAGGTAGGCAGGTCTGCCTGCAGAGAATGAACGTTTCTCATAAGCTCTCCCAGCTTCCACCCCCTGTCCCACAAGCAGGCTGGTGCCATGCTACATGAGTGCCTGCACCATGGGTGACAACTCAGCACATGGGGCAGGGATGAGTCCAGCTGCTTCTTCAAAGAAGAACAACAGCGTAGGAGACTACAGCACAAAACTGGAAATGCTTAGAAAAAAATGTCCTCAAAGGGAAGGGAGGGGACCCAAGCTATGAAAGATTCAGGCCTCTCCCAGGACTTCCAGCAACTCCTCGGTGCCCATCCTGCCAGAGCTGTGTGTAAAGCATGAGCAGAGTCCCCTGGGACTGCTCAGGAGACAAGGGAGGCAATACCCTTTGCCTATGAGGAGATCTCCCATCCTGGAAGACAGCATCAGCTGAAGGCTGGGGACACCCCAGCCAGGCATAAAAGGGATTGTGGTAGGACAAATCCAAGTAAAATATCAGGGCAGAGGGACAGAGGAGCCCAAGAGGGGGTTGACCACAAGGAGGTGTACTGCTGGCAGATGGAGGCTCCCAGCAGATGCAAGGGGGAGTAATGGCAGAAAACACCTCCATGACTGAGCTGCGTGCTAACCAACAAGGAGGATTGGTGATGGGGCTGCAGCCAGAGGGGTGCAGGGAGGCAGCTTCCCCCTGAATTTGTGTGGTGAGAGCAGCTTGGGAAGCCACCAGCAGCTGCTGGACTTCAGGCAGCTGTGGTGAAACAAACCCCAAGAGGGAAAACTGCTCTCAGGGAGGGAGTTCCCAGCTTCCTCTGGCAAAGCAGAAGGGAGCAGCCTGACTCAGAGCAGGATGTGCATGACCCAGGGACAACCCTGTAACCCCAAACTGCTGCAAGTTCATTGCTGTTTCACCACCCTCAGCAGTTTCACCTGCTGATCAAGCATGAATATTTCCCGCGGTGTTTTGGAGACTGAAGAAGATATCTGTGAGATGGCCACAAAGTTCAAGTTCCTGGGGCTGGTGAGATGTAGTGCAGGGAAGAGGAGCTTGCAGCAGCTAAGGTTTGCACACTTGTTTGCATAACTCAAGGGCTCTTTAGGGGCCAGGAGAACCTTCAGTGTAAGAGCACCATCACCCCCAGCCTCAGGAAGGGGTAGTGGGACTGAGCTGCTATGGGGAAGTACCTGCCCTCAATGTGCTCCCTCCTCCTCTGCCCTGCCTCCCTAGATTGCACCCCAGCCCTTGCCTCAGGCCTAAACCTGCTCTGGTGCCTGCAGGGCTCTCAGCTGCAGCTTCCACACCACAAGGGTTACATGTTTGGAATAAACCCTCTTAGCAAAGTTTTCATTTGGCCTCTTTTGAGAGGGGTAAATGCTGTGATTGCAAACAGGTTATGTGTATGGATTCAAACTGGGAAGGATGTGTGGGCAAGAAACAACCAGTTCATCCCCTTGGTGTGTATGGCAGTGCCTTTATTTAATTTTGGTTTCTGTTTCCTGAACAGAAATTCCAAAAAACCCCTACACTCCTCTTACAAATACAGTAAAAAATATGTACATCTTTGACCATTTTTCTTCCTAAGGAAAAGGTAAAAAAAATCTTAATAAATGTATATGAAAATTGAACCCTGTCTGCCCAGGTGTACCCTATTAGCTAGAAAAGCAGCACAAAACTTTGCAGAACGCTCTTGTTTACCAACATGCTTTAATGATAAATGCACAATGAAAACCCTTTTTCCCTGGAAGAGCTAAGTACCAGAAGGCAAACCAGGTTAAATGAGATTACTTAAAACAAACTCTCCGCAGCACTACATCCTGCAATTGAAGAGTGGCAGCTGCAGGCTGCAGTCAGGCAGGACAGGCGAGGCCATGTCCCTGTGAGGGGATGAGCAAGGGGGAACAGATAAATGATGCCTTGTGGGCTCAGGTTTTGGGGTGCATTACAGCACATCAGTTCTGGGAATGGCAGCCTCCACAACCTGATATCTGATTCCAAATTTCATTAGGTTTGGCATTTAATTACTCCCTGTCTTGCTGGCCCTAGGTTCAATATATTTTCCAAAGATATCAGTGCCTAACTGGCGGTCAGTTGAATCATGGGTTTGGTTTTTGTGTTCTGGTTTATGACCATGCAGGAAATATCCCTGGGACAGACAACTCCATGTCTCCAAAGCCCTTAATTTTTTATTGTGAGGGGTGATTTTTTTCCAGTATCAAAACAGGAGCCATTGTACCTGACATCACACAGCTAAAATACAGGAGATAGATCACATTCTGCAATGCCCACTTAATGTACATGAACAACTGACTTTTCTTTGCAAGAAAAAACACCCATGCAGCCAAACAGAGTTGCATTTGCCCAGGCACAGAGAGCAGCATTTGCTCACTGCAACAAACCAGTGTCAGAGCTAAAGGCCATTCTCCTTTACATGAGATGGGATCTGCTGTAGGAATCTGAGAGGGCTCTGGAGTCAGGCCACCTTCATAGGGGAACCTGGTATGACAGCAAATGAAGGCTGAACCGCCTCCTGCTGCTTCCTGTGGAAAGAACAGTTCATCTACCTCTGTTGCTGCCATAGCTGGGTTTATCACCGGCTGCAAAACTTGTTATTTCAGGTTGCAGTCTGAGCTGCAGATGGGCCAGCTGTCACAAAGATAGTTTTTGAAATCTATCAGTTCTGTTTATGGTTCCATTTTGCTCCCATCTGCCAAAGGTTTCCTGTTCTCTCAGCCAGCAACCCTCAGTTGGGTCCCACACATCAAAGACAGGTCTCCAACCCTTTCTGCCCCTCTGGGATAATCTTTGGGGTATACCGGTGGTTTCCAAAGAGCTTGGTGCTTCTCTGGAGAGGAGAAGGTGAGCACTGACTTACAGGATGACTTTGCAAGGAGGGGACATAACAGAGGAGGTCCAGTGAGAGTTGAGAATCAGGGAGTTCCTGACCCGTCTCCTCCCCAGCATGGCAAAGGACCAGTTTGAGCTGTGCTCCTGGCTCTCACAGGCAGAGGAGTGCTCCTGGCCCCTGCTCCAGCAGCAGCCACAGCTTGGCATCATCCTGCCCAGCGCCATCCTGAACCGCTCGCCAGCAAATACATAGAGGAAGGGGTTGAGGCAGCTGTGGAGGAAGGCGATGCTCTGGGTGACCTGCAGCCCAATGTCCAGCTGGTTGGCAGCCTGACAACTGTGGACCGCCCCGGTGTAGGTGTTGATGGCTTTGACCAGCAAAACAATATTGTATGGGAACTGAGAGAGGAGAAAAGCGGTGATGATCATGGTGATAATCTTCAGTGACTTCTGTTTTTGGAATCTTTTGGCTTGTAGGAGGGTGTTGATGATAAGAGTGTAACAAATTACCATGACAAGGAGAGGCAGGAAGAACCCTATGATGACTTTCAAGGCCAGGACCGTAACTCTGAAGATCACATTGACATTTGGTGGGTACATAATTTTGCAAACTGTTACATCACCCACCTGTGTGCTCTGGCTGTAAATGATTTCTGGGATGCACAGGCTCACAGATGTCAGCCAGACAGCCAGGCACATGAGCCTGCTGCGCAAGAACCACCTTCGCTTACAAGTTTTAGCTTTCATTGCTTGGACTACAGTGACATACCTGTCAAAGCTGATGCAGGTTAGAAGCAAGCTGCAGCCATAGAAGTTAATCTTATACATGCTGTTGACAACTTTGCACATGAAGTCCTTAAAGATCCATCCATCAGAAGCAGCCTTGGCCCAGAAGGGGAAGGTGAAAAGGAGCAGGAGGTCGGCGATGGCCAGGTGCAGCAGGTAGTGATCCATCATGCTCCTCCTGAGGTGGTATTTGCAATAGACAAGCACGACCAAGGTGTTCCCCACTGTGCCCACAACGAAGAGGAGCCAAAAAAACACCGGCAGGAAGGCTTGAGCAAACTGCCTGACCTGCCTCTTGTCACACATGAAGTCTGTGCTGTTCACTGTGTTTTCACACAGGGACAGCACCATGCTGTCATTCCTGTAGTAATCCAGGCTACCCTTGCCAGAATGTGTGACCTGCAATATGACATCTAGTAAATTTGTGTTGAGAGGCTCAGTAAAGCATACATTTGCCCTTCTCCACCAGATGCAATTGAAGATGCCTAATGTATTCCATTTAAATGAGAAAGTGCAAAGGCTGCCAGTGAAACAGGTCATTTCAGATTGTTTTAAGTGTGCAGCACAGCAGAGTTTTATAAAAATGACCCACTGAGTGAGAAACTCACAAAAAAGAGCAATTCACAACATCCAGCCAACTTCAGTTATTAAAATGGCAGGCAGTGAAAGCATTATCTCTGTCAGATAATTCAAAACACGGTTTGCTTGGCTTCAAATACATAAAAAAAGGCAAAATGCCCAACTTAGAAAGAGGTGGAGAAGAAGTCTTTGTGTTACTGCTACGTTGGGATGGTACCAGAGGCTCGAAAGAGGCAGAAAATTGATGGAGACAAAGAGGGAGGGATGAACAGTGACACAGCTGTATACTCACTACACTTGCAGCTGCCATCTTCAGCCAGATCACTCCTCAGTCCTGAAGGAAGCTCCTTAGCCTGGAAATGAAAGATGGGGGAAAACAACTGATTTGAAACAATTCTGTAGCAGGACTCTGACTCTCTTCCTTGTACTTCTTCTTCTTCTACCTTTAATAAAAACCTCAACTCTTTGAAACAATTCTGGCCGGAAGATGAACAAACCACACAGAAATTGATGTCGCTGATTTGAATTATTTAGTTATTTCCATTTTACAGATTTACATTTAGCCTATATTAGGTCTTCAGCTTCTCTATGGCACTGTGCTGATTAAGTCCTTTGATGCACTACAGTCACAGCGATCTCATTTTAACAAGCTACAGACTCCCCAGTGTGCACATGTAAAAAGTAATCTAAAAGCACTGTATCTTGCAAAAGATTCATGAGAAAAATTGAAATGTTCCTCTTAAATTATCTTGCAACTAAGAAGGAAAAGTACCTGGCTTTAGTAATACTTTGCAGTCTTAAATATTTGCATCCTCTGCAGCAAGTGATTAATCTCTGCCTGCAGCTTCTCTTCCTTATCTGAGATTTTAGGCACAGTGCTCATTGCTGTTAACCTGCAAAGCTGATCATTAAGCCCCAGTAAACAAGAAAATATTGGGCTTTTTCTGCAGCAGATTGCTTTTCTAGTCTGTCCATCATCACAAAAGGTAGCTGAGCCTGGTGTGCTGGATGCGAGACAAATGCACGCAAGTGTTCCACATGTTGTGCACCAGCTTGTCCAGAATAATGCCTGGGGATGAAGCCTGGTGACAACCCAAGGTGGGTCAGTGCTACTGGGGATGTTCAAATAGCACAGACGTTTCCTCCAGACCCTTTCAAAAGCAGCTCATGTAACCGAGAAATCACCTAGCAGACACCACAGCAAAAGCGGATGGAGCCAAACCTCCTCCATGAGGAAATGGCCTATGTTCATGCTCTGACTTCCCTCTGACTGCTTGCTGTGGGCTGACTAAAAGCACCTGTGGCTGGCAGCAGGCAGTCAGTAAGCTCCTGATTTCTCCCCAGAACGCACTTTTAACATGTCATTGCAGTATCTGGTGAAGAGTGCAGAGCTGAGTATCCCCAGGGAGCTTTTTTTATGTTATTCTCTTCTAGCTGTCAGACCTACATTAAATTCCAAATTGTAACTGGGACAGTTTGGTGGGGACAAAAAAGAAAAAAAAAAAGAAAAAAGAAAAAGAAAAGAAAAAAGAAAAGAAAAAAAAAAGGTGATTTGTAATTCAGTTTCTTTTCCACGGAGGCTGCTTGTGGGAAAGAGAGACATGAATAGTGGAGGAGTGAGGGGACCCATTGGGACAGTTGCTGCAGGAATGCAGGAAGGCCAGCCTGGATGTGGCACCCAGGAGTCACACTCTGCATGTGATGTTTGCTCTTTACAATTACAATTACAATTACAATTACAATTACAATTACAATTACAATGCTCTTTACAAATTACAAATTCTACAACAAACATTTTTGCAGACTGAGGTGAGTGTGTTCTCCTCAGGGCCTTCAGCCGGATTAGATCTGTCACGGGCTATTTACTCTGTGGTTTTCATGTTTTAGGTGGCTCAAACACAGGTGGCAATCTTATCTTTCTTTTATTTATTTTTTTTTTCTTTTGATACCAAAACGACAATGTCTCATACCATCAATTTTCTGCTCATGTGCATTATCTAGCAGAGGGCAAATCAGAGGTTGCTTCTAGGTTGTGCCCTGCTGCAAAACACTTTGACTGGGGAGAAAAAAATACCCTTGAACAAGAACTGGGTGCCTTTGGGCAGCTTCCAGTGTCTTTTTGGGAGGCTGGGACAGGAATGAGGAGCTGGGTCTAATCCTGGCTGCTCCAGGTTGACCCACGGTCACAGCTTCCCACTGCTGCCTGTCAAGGCTGCCAGCTGGCAGGAGCCAAGATCGCAGGGTCTTCCTCATGCCCTGCAACACCAGGTGCTTTGCAAATAACAGCAAAATGGAGCAAAACAAAAGTATGCCGCCTTCCAGAGGAAAAGCCAGGCTATTCCTGCTGCAGAAAGTGGGGAGACCCAGGGCAGGATGGCAGGCAGTACCATAAAGTCCCTACTGGTGGCACATCTTTATGTGACAACCATCCAGAAGATTGTGGCAGGGAAGGCAGTGAGAAGTGGTTAATAGAAGTATGAACTTGCACATCTTATGTCTTCTTTCTGGTAAGCTGGCATGCAAATGATGCTGATTTAAGTTCCCCTCTCTGCAGGAAGTCTGAGCACCATGGGGTTTTGCTTTAATGATGGTGTTCAGCTATGACCAATGTTGTTCAATTCACACTTCAAGGAAATTTCCAAATCACAGGCTCAGTTCCAGTTATGGAGAAAACAGTGATTCTGGCTAGGTTTTGGGTTGGGCGCTGCTGTTACTTGGCACCAAGCTCATGTCAGCAGCAAAGCATCTCCTTCCAAGGGGAAGGAGCCCAGGATGCTCCACACTCAATGGCAAAATCTCCCCTAAGGTGTTTGCATATCTCTAGTAATTGGTTCTCATCTTGAAATTCTTCATGAAACAGGCACAGGTCTGTATGATGATACCACTGTACAGGACTTGGCCTCTTGTACCACCTTGGCCATCCTCTAGAAAAATAGAAAAATAGAAGTGTAGATCTCAGCCAAACCCCAAGGCCCCCTACTAAGGAAAGCACATGTGAAAGCACAGGCATAGTCTCTGGGATAAGGGTTGAGTTACCCTGAGGTTGCAAATGGCTGCCTGACAGTGGATCCACGGTAATTATCCTTAATTGAAGGTAGTTTGGTCCTTGGTATAACGCAAGCTGATTTGGCTTTGGGAGAGCTACATTAACTGCAGTAGGATAAAGGCATGCCCATGAGCAAAGCCTCTGATGGAAAGGTTCTTCAGATCCTTTGGTCTCTCCTTCATGAATCTGAGCCCTCATGTTCAGGATTTAAGTGACTTTAATCAGCCTTAGTTTAATCCTCCCTGGAAGCAAAGTAGTAATTTAACCCACCACTTTACAGAGCCATTCCCAGTGTACTAAAATCTCCCAGGGTAGGTAAACCTCCAGATCAGAACACAGGCAGCTGCTCATCTTGTTCATTACTTTCCTGCCACATGACATTTGTTAAGTGAGTGTTGCTGACAACAGCAGCTTTTTTGCCCCCAAGAATGAGAACAGAAGCAGAACGGTGTGAATGTTAGTCCTCTTACCAAATTTCTGCCAAACTGGTTCCTATTTGTATCCTTATTCAATGCCATCCACAGTTAAATCCTCTCAAGCAAAACCAGAGATGAGGCAATCATTTTGCACAACACCAACATGCACTGTGAGATAACTTGTGATTTCCCCTTGGTTCATATTGATGCAAAACTAAGCATCTCTGTTTTCCTTAAAAATATATTGCTTTCATGTTCATCAAGAGAACTTGCAACTGTGTTTTGTTCTGTTTAAAGTGAGAAAACTAAAAGCACCAGCATTTCTTCTGTGTCTTCTTTTTAACTTTGGAATGCTTAAGCACAATTTGGGGATGATTTTTAAAGCTCTTAATTTTTGGCAGGTACTATAAGCAGAGAAGTACATGCCTATAGAGGAGAAGCCTGACATGTTGATCAGATGCTGTAAAAATTTAGATGCTGTAAAGATTTCTATATCAGATGCAGATACAGAACAAAACTTAGGGTTATATCCTCTGCTGAGCCTAACCAAGAAGTTTCCTTTTTTTACAGCGAAAACTGCACTGTGTTTGCAGTAAATCCATCTTTTAACACATCTATTTTCCTTTCCTTGGGTAAAAGGAGGACATTAAGCTGCCTCATTTCAAGCAGGCTGTTTGAGAGGTTCAATAACTACTCAGATGGTCTGTTTAGGGGAGAGGCTGTGTCTGCAATTCACTGTCCTCTATGAGGAGGATATTTGCAGTCAGTGAGTGCCTGGGATTGCAATTCCAGACAGGTTAGTTGCTTATGTAGATTACACACAGGGGTCCCTGGGTCCCTGGGGATTTCCATAAAGCAAACAAAAGGGTCTTCTTTTTCCAGGGTAAACAATCATTAAAATTTTCCTTCTCTTCAGAAAGGTGGAGAGTTAAAGTAAAAAAAAAAACAAAACAACAACAGCTTGAAAACTCTCTGAATAGCCCTGGCAACTAGAACATCCATCACAAAAATCTATCAGCCCAGGCCTGCACAGGTAAACTCCTAACAACAGCTGAAATAACACTTTTGGCCACAAGGATGGGTTGTAAACACAGAGCTTGAAGGGAAAAAAATATTATTTACATTACCCTAAGTGTAGCAACAGTTTTCCTCCACAAAAATAGAACAAGTTTAAAGTCTAGGTACCAAAGATACACAGTTATCCAGTTTCTACCACAAAAAAAATATATATACATATTTCTGTGAACCCAATTCCTGTTTGCTGGCAAGGAATGCTTTAGCAATTCCTGTACAGAGCCATGTCACCAGCAGCCTCTTTTACAGAGCACTTGGCAAGTAGGGACAGACAAACCAGACCCCAAAGGCTGGTTGTTAAATAATCTCATTCCTGTCAGGTCTTCATATTCCTGTGCTGTATATTCTTATTTAAATAATGAGTGGCCTGTGTCTGCTTGCCTAGTACCCATTTTAGAGTAAACATTCTTTTGGCTGCATCTGTTCTCAAGAGATATAAAATCTTTACAGATCTCAGGTCCAAGTGCTATTTTAGGAGAACCACTGGCTTTGTTACTCATGCTGCAGGCTAGTTCATACTGTGACTTTTAACTCCTAAATTAACTCCCTGCAGAAGAGTGCAGGGCAAAGGGTTAAAATGAGGCTCGCCAGGCATGAGCAGAGGAATGGCACACCAAAGATTGAGAGACTGTACGCCAGTGAGATCCTTAGTTGGCTACACGGGGCACTGGGTACAAAGAACTGCGTTTGAAGTTCTTCTACACACAGCATAAGGAACAAGCAAGAGGAGCTTAGAAGCCTTGGCTCAGCCCCAGACATTCACAGTCACTGGCATAAGTGAGCCTCCAGGTAAGGATTAAAGGACAAACAAATAAAGTGGGTGTGATTGTGGGATTCTTCTATAGGCCACCCAGCCAGGATGACAACACCAACAAATTAGTCTTTAAGCAACTAAGAAGTACCTGTAAATCAACATAGCTGATAACACAGGTCCATAAGACTCCTGAAACACCTATACCTCTTGGTACAGGTACTCCGAGAACTGAAAGCACCGACTGGGAAAGGTGCCCACTTTAATTTGTTGCTTGTTAACACAGACCTGTGGGCAAAGTGATGATCTGTGACTTTCTTGAGTGATGATTTGTGACTTTCTTAGTCACAGCAACAATGAAGCAATCAAGTTTAAAATCTCTGCTGACAGGAGGAAAAGTGGCAGCAAAACTTCAACTCTGGATATGAAGTGAGCAAAATTCAGGCCACTCTGGGAACTAGTTAGTGGGGTCCCCTGGGAAAATGCCTCTTTCTGCCTTTCTGCCCAGCCAAGGTGGCAGAGGAGGCTGTTCTGCCATTCCTCTGGGGAGCTAAGGCAAGCCCTTGGCCTTGGACCAGCCAGAGTGTGTGTGGTGCTGCAGATGATGCAGGATGACCACCGGAGGTAAAGGCCAAAGCAGCTTTATGTCCTGGCACTTTTTCTGTGGGAGCAATCTTTGGAGATGTGCTCAGCATTGGAGGTTGTCTCTTAATTCCAGTGCAGGGCTTCCGAAAGAAGATGAACGTGCTTTAACATGGGAAGGAGAGCGCCTAAGGCCCAATGCCTCCTGTCAGTAGGATGGGCTGCCCAGGGGACGTAAAGGTCAACAAGACCTTTCCATCTTGGAAACTTCCGTGTGGGAGAAATCTTGGGATGTATTCAGTATCGGAGGCTGTATCCAAAAGTCTCCTGTGAGCTCCTGACACTGCACGGCAGTGCTTTAACACGGGAAGCAGCGCGCCCAGGTGCACCTGACAGGCTGCCCGGGGGTGTCCCGGGAGGCGAGGGCAGGAGGAGGCCGGGCTCGGAGGGGTGGAGCGCCGCTGCCGTGGTGCCGGTGGGGAGGGAGGAGGAGGAGGAGGGATGCCCGTCCAGCGCCGGCCGTTTCCCGGCGGAGCCGTCAGCTGACGCCGCCGTTTCCTGGCTGCCGCCCGCCATGCTGCGGCTCCTGCTCCCGCTGGCCGCCCTGGCCGCGCTCCTCCGGGCGGCGGTGAGTGCCCGCCTCGCCTGCCCCTCCGCCAAGGACACCCGGGGGCAACGGGGCGCGGCTCTGAGGGGCGCGGGGTCCCGGCGTGGCCGAGGGAGGGCTGGCAGGGGCCTCCTCCCGCCGCTGGAGGAAGGAGCTTCGCCTCGGTCCTTTTTTAAACCGTGAGCGATTTAGGGCTCATGGGCGGGGTGCCGGGCTTGTGGCTGCGCCGAGGGGGAGATCCCGGAGCCGGGGCAGGGAGGGGTCCGTGTCCTTCTTCCGAGCAGGCCGGCCCGCTCCCGGCCCGCTGGAGCTGAGGAAGGGCTGCCGGTGCCGCTCTCCGGGGGTGATGGCCGGCGTGGCCGCCCGGCCCGAGCGGGGCTGCCGGCGCCGGGACTCCCTGCGCGCCCGGAATCGTGGAGGCCTCGCTGAGCAACCCGGGGCCGTGGGGAAACCGGTACCGACACTGCTGGTAGATCCCGTGGGAAAACTTGCTCATCCTGTGGTGGATGAGAGGAGGGAAAGGTTTTTTCCCCCGTTCTCCATAGATTCTCTTGTAGCTTCCTGGTCCCGGGGAACACAATACCACAGCCTAAGGACGAATCCTGAGGCTCCACAGTTCTCGCGGTTTATGCCTCGAGTTTGAGGCAGAGTGTCACTATTACCTTGGTAGATGTTGTAGCTGGACGGGGCCGAGGTGGTTAAAGATGAATGAAAAGTAGAGCAACATCACGGGAGACTTTATGGACGGGAAGACTGGGTCGCAGTTAGTGTGGTCTCTGAGGGGTGAGGTTACGGCTGAGCCGTCCAGAATTTTGAAGGTGGCAGGCAAGAGGAGTGAAGAACAAATGCTCTTCAAACTTGGTAGTATTAGCACTTTCGGGGGGATTTAATAGATTAGTTTCAAACAAATAAAATACTGTACATTTACATAGTTTCGAGAATTTGCTGCCGTGGGAGGTTGTAGAACCAGACATTACTTAACAGATTAAAAGAAAAAAAAGGATTTGCCAAATTTAAATACATCAGGTTCATAAACAACATCCAGAAATGACTGTGCAAGGATTTGCTTTCTAACACCCCTAGTGTAGTAGCTTTGTCAGCTGAAGGAGTATGAGGGAGCAGACCACAGACTGTGACTAGGGTCCTGTCATTTCTTTAAACAGCATGTCTTACTGCTGTTGTCCAGAGAGTATTGCATGGTGCCTAGAGGACCTATGGACTTGAATCAGTAGGGCGTTTCTTGTGCTCTTCTTAGCTCTGTGTGTTTTCTGTAGAGACATATGTGTAAAATAGCACTATTTCTTAAGAGTAGTTTAGTAACAGCTGAGAGGGCTTGAGGGCAGGCACGATTTCACTTACCAGCCCACAGTTCCCTGACGCAGGCAATGAGGAAAGGGGTCTTTTAAAAACTTGGTCTAGTCCTCAAAGCAGATCAAAGGGTCCTGTCATCACAGATGTGCTAATGTTCTTTTAAATTAGCTTGAGGGCATATGCAGCAGATAAGCGACCTGGCAAACTGGTGTTCTCAGGCTTCTGGGCTCAGGCTCACTGCTGAGCCCTACAATGCTGCTTTTGTGCCCTAGTTCTGAGATATTTTTGGCACTAATGATTGCTTACTTTCTCTATCTAAGTGTGGATTGAGAGACAGGAAGTGTTTTGAAAATAAGTATGCTATTATGGGACTGTTATGTCATACGTGGTCTCTATTGTCTATTACAAAAGACTATCCAAACTTCTTTCATCTATGATTAAAACAATAGGTTTCTTCTAAATAGAAATGTGCAACCTGAGCATTAATAGAAACACTGTGACTGAGCAAAATACAGAGCAAACCAGGTAATTCTGCTACCATTCAAACATAACTGATGCTTGCTTGTTTGTTTTCAGTCTGTGAGCAGACATGCTTTAGATTCTGTGCTCCCCTCTAAAGGACCAGGGTGTTACTTTAATCCCTTTTCCACTCGGCTGCATCCTGTTAGACCAGGATATACTAGAACAGGTGTTGAGTCCTGGAAAACCACATGTCGTGGAAGTGAGCTGGAAGTGAGTAGCAAAACAGAGTGTGAGTTTCACTGATCCTGCTGATTTTCAGGGCTTTGGAGAAATCTGATTCACAATGGCAGGCAAGGATATATGCTGATCATCTGCAGTTTCTGGGACCACAGCTGCATCTGTTCCAGTGGGAATTTCACTGCTGCTCTAGCATGTGTTAGTAGAACCTCTTGAATTTGGTAAGAATGATGTACAGTGGTGCCTGCTTTTCAAATGGAGCCAACTGCTTGGCAAGAAGAACAGGAATTATGTGTTAAGTTAATATCAGAAGCAACTTAGTCCCAGAACATGTATGGGACTTACGAAGGCTGTAATGGTTGTTCCCTGGACTCATTGCATCCCCGTTGTGATGTATTGCCATCTGCTATTAGGAAGTCTTGATGAGAAAAAAGCATTTAAAAGACAAGGGTGTGTGGGGGAGAAATAATGATTGAGGGAGGCAGACAAGGAGCTTGGACGGGGACTTCCAGCATCCAGTCTTTTCTGTTGTCTAATTTACTCCACTTCAGGACGTCTCCTTTGTGTCTTTATGACAGTGATCCTGCATGACCCAGCATCTTTTGTAGTACATAGAGTAACAGTCCTTTATTGCAGTCTGGGAAAAAGGGAATGTGTGTAATATTTTAAAGTGGCTCATACTGGTTCCTGGTTGCAGGCTTTGTTGACCCAAGGCATCCGTTCATAACCACTTTATTGACTACTGGAGACTTCAGCAGAACAGAAGGAAACAGTCAGGAAGCAAAGATGATCTCCTTCAAGCAACTGCCCATTGAAGCAAAGGCTGCAGTGGCTGCAGGAGTGGTTTTCTTCTCCATGATGCTATCACGGAGTTACCTGGCGGAAAAACTCGATTTCAGGACACGGCGCTGGCTTCTAAGGCTGCAAATGGCCCTATTTGCTAATACACTCATGTTGATGGGGTCTCTTCATGTTTGGAGAAGTACAGTCACCACGTTCATCAGGTCTTCAGCTGCCAGCTCCTTCTGTTTCATGCTGTGGAAAATAGCTGTGTTCATGTTTCTAGCTTTGGCTCATTCAAGCTTCTTTACATTGCTGTTTCTTGTTGCAGAAGAGCCCTATTTCTTTTCTTTAGCTGCCTACACTTGTTTGGGGGCCTATATTATTCTCATCTTTTTCCTTTTCACTCTAGGCTCTGTAGAGCAGGCTTACAAGTTCTTGGCTGGGAGAGGTGCTAAGGCAGGCACTGGCAACAAGAGCAGAACAGCACTGAAACCAGTTCTGGCAGTCTTGCTGACTGTTGTGCTGACTGTTGTTGGGCTGTTAAATGCTTCCCAGCCTCCTACTGTGAATTCAGTGGAGATTCCAGTTCACAAGCTGCCCTCAACAATGAATAACCTGAAAGTGGTGTTGCTTTCAGATATCCATCTGGGGCCTACAGTTGGGAAGACCAAGCTTGCCATGATAGTGAGAATGGTTAAGGCTTTAAAACCAGATATCACTGTGATTGTTGGGGACCTATCTGACGCTGAGGCAAAGATCATACGACCTGCTGTTGAGCCTCTTGGAGAACTTGATTCCCCTTTGGGGACTTACTTTGTCACAGGAAACCATGAGTACTACACCTCAGATGTTAGCAACTGGTTCGAGCTGTTAAAATCATTTAACATTCAGCCGTTGCATAACGAGAATGTGAGGATTGTTTCACCAAAGAGCACTTCAGACTGGTTCTGCCTGGCTGGCGTGGATGATATTGAAGCAGATGTGTTGCGCTATTTGGGACATGGCATGGATTTGAAAAAAGCTCTCAGAGGTTGTAGCAGTGAGCATGCAATAGTGCTCTTAGCTCATCAGCCAATTGCTGCAAAGTGGGCCCTTCAGGAGAGACCAGACATAAATTTAATTCTCTCTGGCCATACTCACGGAGGGCAGATTTTCCCTCTAAATGCTGGAGCTTATCTTCTGAATCCATTCTTTGTTGGCTTGTACCAAGTTGGGCAGAATACCTTCGTCTATGTCAGCCCGGGGACGATGTACTATGGAATACCCATGAGGCTGGGCAGCAGAGCTGAAATAACAGAGATTATTCTACGTTCTCCTTGAGGAGTTTTCCATTTGACAGACTTCTAATTTTTTTTTTTTTTTTTGGCCAGTATTTTGGCTCTTCTGCTATGAAAGCAAATCCTTTTTCAGGGAAACCAGAGAAGATACGTTGGGCTGAACTTCAACAGATTCTGTTAAGTTTGAGCAGAAAACACTCACTGTATCTTGGGCCTATGAAACAAATTTGGGACATACTAAATTACTGAAGAAATTAGAAATTTGAGTTCATTATTGTTGAGGTTCTACATTTAAAGATAACACTGATGTCATGGAGATAATGTGTGTCCTGTGCATGTTTAGTAATACCTGAGCCCTGCAGCTGCTTACTGATGGATACCACTGTTTGGTATCCTTCAGGCAGCTGCCTTACCAAATATCATGCAGGTGAAGTTCTGAGCTTGTGCAGTGAAGTCACTTATGTATGTTTTGCAGAAAGGCCTGCAAGGATGTGCTCTGAGTATGTAAACTCTAGGAGGCTTATGTTAGAGTTGTTATGGGAAAGGAATAGTTTAATAGTTTAGGGGTTTTTTTGTTTGTTTGTTTTAATTGAGGCTGGATATCTTTATCCTTCTAGCTGTCTGCAGCATGCACCAGGGCTTCCAGTCTGTGCTTCTTACTAGTAGTATAAGTTGCCAGGCATCAGTTCTGAAATTCAGTTTTGTCCAGTTAAAAAGTTGGTGAGACTGACACCAAAAGGTGAAAGTAGCTGTCTTTCTCAGGCATTTTCCCCAGAATAGCTGGGCATCCAGTAATTAAGTACTGAAAATATCTCTAATAAAAATAAATTAAGAAAATTCCAAAATTAACTTGTTGCTGAGCATACAGTACTTCCTTATATAAAGCACTAATTCCAAAGCTTAAATACTCAGTCTTTTGTCTTCAATCTGTATTTTTTATTTCTGCCTAATTTCTCTTCCCTGATTTTTTTCTTGCAGGAGTAAGTAGATGCTATTTGAAAACAATGCAAATAAGTTAATGCTGGAAATTTGTTAAAGGCTTTAATATTTAAGTAAATTATGTCCTCTTTTAGTGAGACTAAACTCTGCAGCAGGTGACTTTCCTGAAGAGCATTTGCGTGTCAGTGTCCTGGTGGTCTGATGGGCACATAGCAGAGTAACTGCTGCAGGATAATGAGGGATGGAGGATTTCTTCCCATCTTTCATAGAAGGGCTTATCATAAATTCCCATAATTATGGGAAATTTGAGGTATTAGAGAGTAATTGATACAAACATTCTTGTTTCTATATCTTTGTGTTCACGTAAGAAAGCCAGGATGTAAAATAATATGTGACTTTCATCCAGGCTGATGAAACAATTTACTTCTGTACATCTTCTCTCTCCTCCACTCTCACCTCATTGTTGCTACATGAAACATCACAAACAGTTGGAGCCTGGGAATCCTGCCTCTGTAATCTGCAGCTGTAGCTGCAGGGTTTCTCTTGCTCTGCCTTTCTGCCCATCAGTGCCCGTGTTCCTCTCAGGCAGACCCACAGCATGGGAAAAAAGGGAGCAGTTCTTATCTGGGAAACAGAGGATGGAAGACCAGAACTGTGCTGTTCAGTCTTTTCCTGTTTTCCTGTGTGATCCTGAACTAGACAATCATAAACACTTGGTTTTGTTTTTCAGCTTCTGTTCTCATACTGAAGGAGATGGATGGGGGTGCGTTTGAAAAGTGATTTTTCAAAGTACCGTAGTCTTTGTCCAGTTGAGGGGTTTTGTAAGTTAAATTTTGAGGTTTGACTTCATCCATTCCAGAGATCTCCCAGGCAGAGTTTCTAATTCCTATGCTGGTTTCATATCCTGCTCCTCTGTACAAACATCTTACATTTTTACTCAGGAATAATGAGAAATACTGTAAATGTGTCACGAGGGTTAGTGGAATTGTTGAAGTCAGTCCTCTTTCAGTCTGAAAACTGAATACCTTACTAGCCATGCTTTCTGCTTGCCAGATTAGATAATTTTAGTTTCCCACCACTTATAATTTTGTAAACTTTCTTTTTTATGATTGAGTTACAAGATCTGCTTAATTATCCTAAAGTTTCCATGTGTATTCAACACTGCCCACTGTCCATGTGGGATCCATCTGAGGCTTTTTGCAGTCGGTGATAGAGTGTCAAATGGTCTTATGAGGAGGGAATTTTGATAGCCTGTAACCCTCTGGTTACTTGTCAACATGCCTTCAGTTAAGAGCTGTGTTCTGGGTTTAGTGGTGCAGAGTATTCTCACCTGGCCAGTAGTCCAGCAGGATTTTTATACTTGTTGCACTGAATGTTCTTACCATGTTAACAAGGCTGATTGTTAAGCCAGTTTCCTCAACAGGAGGCATTTGTGGGACTGATTTTGGATTGTGCCAGTTCTTCAGTGAGTTGCCAGTATTATTTACTTTTTTTTTTCCCACCCTTTTTATTTCTCTCTTCATTCTGATCAAGTATGTGCAAAAATGTAGCTGAAGGGGTCCTTCCTTCCATCCCAGAATTTCTTCATTATTTTGTATGTGCCTCTCTTGGAAGATAGTTATGTACCCTTTCAGAAGCAGATATGCATCCTTTTAGGAGTGGTCATATTGTCATTTCATAAATTTATTGAGTTCTCCTGATTTAGTTCTTGCCCATTTTTTTTTTTGTATCTCTCCCTCTGAAAGGTTTTTTGCTTGGTGATTACTTCTTACTTAAAATGTTTTCTTTCTGTGCCAAAAGACTTCAAAGCCTTTTCTTATTTTGCTTTTTAATTATGAATGGAAAGTATCCTAGATCAACCTTGTGTTTGATAAAAGGAATAAACTATTTCTATAAACTCTCTAATCAGCAATCTCTAACTGTCCTTCAAGGTTCTTTCTATACTTTTTCCAGTCTGATTTGAATGTGCACAATGCAGACCTGTGTTCAGTATTTCAGATGAAGAGAAATTGCTGTGCTGCTTATTTTGTAATTTTTTTTTTTGTAAATTTTCTGTGTGTGTAATGTATTTAATCTGGAGAGCTTAACTAAAAGAATATATATTTCATCCCATTAAAGCCCAGTTCATTGGGGGCTGAGGAGGAGTTAATTAATGTCAGAATTAATAGCAGAATATAATAGTATTGTCACTTTGTGCAAATTATATTTATTATATAATTACTAAATAATGGATTGGAAAATATGTAAATTGTGGTGTAACAAATGCTTTAAATGTTGGGATTTAATAAAACTTTATTCTTATAATCAAGCATGAGGCCTCTCATGACTTTTTCTTTTGTACCAGTATGCATTGTAGCAGTTCGTGCTGAATAGTTTTAACACACTCATTCTATTTACAAAAAGCTACCAACAATAAACCTGGCTAGTTTTGGAAACTCTTTACACTCCCACCAGCTAAATGAGGCATGGTGCAAAGTGAGAATGGAAAGGCCACTATTACATTTGCCTAAAGCATACAAGAAGGTCCAGGCAGCAGTGGTAAGGATGTAATGCAGAGAAAAAGACCACTGCAAGGGCAGAAGAAGGTTACTTAAGAAAATTTTTTGGAAGGAACAGAAGAAAATGAGTGATTTGTGGTTCTCTATTTTGATACTTAAGCTTTGACATAGAGAAAGAGGTATTCTGTGATTGGTCTAAGAGAGGCCAAAAATCTTCCAGAGATGGAGGATCTGTACCCACATTTGTTTGTTTTCTAAATAAGAGAAACTCCTCTAATGTTTTGTAGATTTGGAGAGTGAGATATTTTTGCCACTGATAAACAGTTCTGTGTATTGAAGATGGGAAAAAAATCTTATGTCAAGAGACATGCACATTATAAAATGTTGAATTAGCATTAAGGTTGCAAAAATAAACTCTTACCTGATTTAAGCAAGGACAAATTCTTTAGTTCTTCTCTTTTCCATGTGAGTATGCTCTGAGGATGTAAGGTGCAACATTGTACCATTGCCTGTAAGGGTCTGAATTTTCAGCTGGGCACTGATAATGATTTGATATGAAGGAGCTGGCACCCCAAACAGTGCTGTTAGTGTGTGTTGCTTTCCAAACAAGCAGACGCACTACCCCATCTTCTAGGGAGACAAAGTGGGAACAAATTCCTTGTATATTCACAATGGTGAGTATACAGTATTGGCAGAGCCGGACATAAATTCATTAGGACAACTCTCTTGTTTTTGTTGGAAGCCCTGGATCATCCACTGACAATGATGTAATGCTGAAGAATTGATTGTGAAGGAAGTCTGTTTACAATGAATGACGAATGAGGTGAATTTGAAATACTCTGGTATCTTCCTCCCTCTCCTCACCCATGTAGTAACACTGTGTCAGGAAGCCTACGTGTGGGAAAGGTGATTTACAGCTATGGTCACAGCTTTAAAAACCTGAATTCTAAATGTTATCTGGCTTAATAATAACCACTTTCATAATTAATACCTTCTTTTAATTGTTTTAAGATAAGCACGGTGTCTGCCCCTGAGGGTATGTAAACAGTTTTTCAACATTCATCATGTCAACAGTTTTCTGCCAGTAATGGAAAAAGAGTCTTTTCTATAGGCCTTTTGATGTGGTTAGTCTGAATGAGGGGGCTACAATCCTCTTACAGAGGGACACCACAGCAGTTTGTTTTGCCTCCCCTTATTTCCAGGGATGATAGCCTTTTAATGTGTAAGGCGCTTCTATCCATAGTGATGCCTTTTTTGGTTTCTTTACTGTGTTGTGTTTGGTTTCTGAGTTCCACTTCGTCATGATCATTTTGAAGCACTCAGCTCTGCATTAGTGCTGTGTCACAGTGCCCCAGAGTAAAAACGTTTGAAGAATGTGAAACATCTGCTTGGTGTCTGTAAGGGTGAATAGTTTCCTTCATGAGTACACACAGAACAGTTCCATCCTAGTGCAGCATGCCCAGCCATCAAGATGCAGGCTGTGAATGAAAGATCAGGAAAAGGTAACATATGTTTAAATTGAACAGTAAATAAGCAGCTGTACATACCTGTGCATCCTCTGCAGCAATAGTTTGCTTGAGGTCTAAGAGCCTGGAGTTACTACAGCATCATAATTTCCTATGGAGAATCTCTACTTTTGAGTTATATTTGTTCCAGAGCAGTTGGTTTTTATTTCTGAATTCCATGTGGACCTGATTTTGGAGAGGCCTGACATGCCCATACCTTTGTTGAGTCAAGATTTATTTATCTTAATAAAGTTAAGTAATCTTAAGAATGGGTCCATGATTGTGGAAGCAGCATAAAAAGCTTCTGCTGTGCAGCACTTTGCAGCCCCTTGCTTTTCCTCTTTTCCTGCCAGCTCCTTGCTGTATCCTCTCATATCTGTTATTACATGTCCGCCACACAATTTCTTTCACTTCTTCACTGTTGGCAGAATGTTTTGAATTGCTGTGTGTGTCTGGGACATTTTCCACAAAGTTTTTTAAGTTTTCTGTAAAATAATTCCTTTGTTGCAGATGAAACATGCTCTCGTCTTCCTCCTTGGAGTTTGTAGTCTTGAAATGATTGTAGAGTGTTATCTCAGTTGCTTTGTTTAATGACAGTCTAGGGATAGGCCTAGGTATTGGCTTGGCAATTTCGCCCTCCATTTTTTCAGGAGGGAGTGTGTTTTCTTTGAACTGTATCTGCTGGTTTCCTTGTTCTTTTATTCTGTGACACATTGCACTGGCTCCCTTTTGCTAATTTGTTGTGCTAAGACTCAGGTGGGCTGTAGATAGCTAGAGGAAAGTCATTCACCATCTCTTATTTTAGGACCATTGTATCTTCTATTGTAGACAACCCACAGGTGTTGTATAGCCTGTTCTCTGTGTCTTTCAAGACAGAAAAGAATTATACTGTGTATTTTTTTGTTTTGTTTTTGTGTACAGAATGTACCTGAGAGGAGTTTCAGGATTGATTATGATTCCAACTGCTTTGTCAAGGATGGGAGACCTTTCCGTTACATCTCCGGTAGCATTCACTACTCGCGGGTGCCCTCGTATTACTGGAAAGACCGCCTGTTGAAGATGAAGATGGCAGGGCTTGATGCCATTCAAACGTGAGTAGCTGTTGACTTGCCAAGTGATCTGTGGTCCTGGGAGCTGTATGAGAAGTCATTAAGAGAGATGCTGCCATTGGTACTTATTTTTTCAGTAATGGGTGAAGCTCTGGAGAAGTGAGGAGTAGTACAGGATGAGAGAATAGTCTTCACAGCTCCAGAGAAAGCTCTGGAGGAGTGAAGAGCAGTACAGGATAACCTTTAACCACATAAATGGGGGCAGCTGGGCAGGTTGTAACAAGCAGTTTGTTTCCCTGATGATAGGCAACACCTCTTTCTTCACAACCCAGGGTGCAAATGTGACCTGAAATAAATTGTTGGACTGTGAACTTTGGCAACTACGGAACAATTGTGCATGCTCTGCCTCTGCCAGGGACATTGTACTCCCTGGTCAAAAGGCAGACTAGGTGAGAGGAGACAGCAACTTGTTAATACAGCCTGGATGATATTACCCAGAAGCCTTGAAAATTGGTTGGTGAAGACTGCAATAACATTTAAAAGCTATTTCAAATTATTTCATTGGGAGCATTTAAATTTAGATAAATGGATGGGGAACTCAGTGTACTTCTTTAAAAAAAAAGTGTAGGCAGCTTTCAGTTTTGTGTGTGTGTATACAAAATTCTTAGTCCATTTTTCTTGTCTTTTCTACCTGGTTGTGTACTTAATTCAACAGATGAGGCCCAGATTAAAAAAAAAAAAAATCAGCTTACTCTTATTTTTGCCATAGCTTCCTTGACAAGGGAAGTGGTGGAGAGATGTAAGGCACAGTCTTTTCAGGCAGTGGTTGTAATTCCCAAACAGGTTTGTTTTCTTTTCTTAAGTCATTGCAAGGCTTAGAGCTTCTCTTTGAAACCACCTGCTTTTGTGCTACAAAAAGTGCAGGTTCTGACAGTGCAGAGCCTGTAGGCTCAGTGGAAGTGTTACATGACCTCTCCTTTCTCACCCTTGAAATCTGTATTGTTGTTAGACCTGCAGGTTGCATGGTTGCTTTGTACACTTGGGGATGAGACTAGTCAGAGTTAATATGTGAAGAACAGACAGCAGGGAAAGAAAAAAAGTTGAATTTTTCCAAATTTAGGGTTCTCTATTTTTTGCGGATCTTAAGACTCCTTCCTGTGTTGGGATGATGCAGTCACTCTCTGGTGAGAGTTTTTTGTGGTTGTTTTTGTTGTTTCCTATTAAAGAATCAAGTTCTGTCTTTGCTCACATTAATAAGAGCAATGGGATTAAGCAACACACTTGCTCAGGACCGGGTTGATGGATTTGCCCAAGTAAGTACTTTTTACTGGAATAAGAGTAATTTAAAATGGATCTGAAAGTTATACCTTTTGGTGTCTGGCTTGAAGGTCAGACAGTGGCTGTGTCCAGACAGTGGCTCTGTGATTCCTATGATCCATAGTGTCTCATACTTCCCTTATGTCTCTGATTAATTTTTCTCCTCCTCCCAACACCCATATGTTTTCAGTGCCATTTGTTCATTTCCAGCTTTTTCAAACAGTCCCTTTCCTTTTTTTTTTTTTTTTTCCTTTTCATGTCTGCTGCATCACTGGAATTTTGAGATAGGAATATTTTTTTTCCATTCCCCTCATCACCGTTATTCAATGGCAAAATTGCTGTAGGGCTGGTTTGGATTTTTTCTTGTTGCTTTGTCCCTCCTCTTTTGTGATCTCCCACTAACAAGGTGGATTTTTCCTTCTTTCTTTTCTGCTTTTTTCCTTTATTGAGATCTCTTACTCTGCTTTACTGTTTTGCGTTAGTGTCTTTCTTCTGTGCAGGAAGGAGTGAAGATTTGTTGTTTTGCTGGTGCCAACTCATCTCTGTTGCTCTTGGGAGAGCTGAACTGTGTCTGTTTTGGCACAAAAGGTGCTGTGCAGCTGGCAAGTGGTTATGTCACCTGTGGCTTTAGGTGTTGTTGCTGGATCACATCATAACAGCTTCATTAGTCTCCTTTTGTTTTTCTAACAGCAGACTGAGATTCTTTGACTTTCTCTCCCATTTTTGCTCACCTGTGGATTTCTTCTACTATGGTGAAAGATAAATCTAATGGTGTACTTTAGAAGCAGAAAATGCTCCTGTGCCTTGCATTTTCTACAACAACACATTTTCTACAATATGTCTTTCCATTTGACACTAATCACTCTTTCTCTCCTGATGCTTAAAAAGCACCTCACCGACCAAAAAGCCCTTTTGTTTTTCTTTGAAGTTTGCCAATAATCAAGTCTTACTGCTCTTGATCACTTGAGATAAAGCTATAAATATTCATATTATCCCAAAGAAATCTGTGATTTTGGTAAAAAAAAAAAATAGAAATTGGTCTATGTGATTGGGTTTTTGTTTTGTCTTCTTCTGCATACTCTTTCCTGGATCAGTAATACTGCTAGCAATGGACAGAGATAAAAATGGTGTGAAGTCATTCTGGAATGAATGGGCAGCAGCACTGCCAGACTTTCTGGCAGAATGTGGTAGTTGGACTCCCAATCTTGAGGCTGTCTCCGAAGACTGTGATTTTGCTGCTTGGGATTTTTTTTCCATAAGACTGGGAATGGTCCTGCTATAATTTGAAGTATAGGAGGGAGCCTTCCTTGTTCTTATCAAGGCGTTCCCAGTGAGGTTTACCACTTCAAGGGAAACAGGATCCTTATATTATGGGATGGTGCTTGTAAACACCGTGTGGACAAAGCCAACCAGACATGTTCTCCTTCCTGTTCTCTGCAGCCTTTTTTTCCAAAAGGCTCTCTATGCCTTGATGCATCATTCAGCTCATGACTGAGGCAGCAGCTCCTCCTGGACTCTGGAACAGGTGAAGTCAGTACGTGAATATAACTCTCTGCACCTGGTAGTATCTTAAGCAGTAACAGAACATGAGCAGACAGATGACAGTAAGCTTGAGCTTACATTAAAGCCCAAGAGATCAAGGCCTACCCCTTCTAAAGAGCAGGTTGAAATTCAATGTTGTGGTTGGTGTGACGTCCCAGAAGGTGGTGGAGGAGGATGCTGAGGAGCTCACTCCTCACCTCAGCAGAGGTGTCTGGTCACACGCAGGTAACCGTCCTTGTTTTCAGTTTCTGAACTGTGTCTTTTGGTTGGAAGTGGGTGCTGGCTGACAAAGGCGTCTGGAAAGCACGGAGAGTTTGGAGTTTGTTTTGCACGCAGCAGATAAACGGGTAGCCACTAGATGGGGCTGAAGATGTGCACAGGGTTTACTGATCCATGAAGAGGAGGCGCTTCATGGAAGACTCTGCAGTTACCTTTACAGGCTCATAGAAAGTTAAAGAAAGTTGAGCATTTTATTTGCTTTTCTGCATTTGTTGGCTAATGAGCAGAAAGGTGTGAACCTGTACAAAGTCCTTCTATGAAGGGCTGCTGTTTAGAATATGGAATATTTAAATTATTTAATATTTAAACACAAATCACTGTTTCTAAAGACTCATATATGAGTAATTTAACTAGCATGCTCATTTATGAAAGTAGTACCAATTATTTAATTTTACAGACAGAGTTATCTTGTACATTAGGGAAGTTGAAGTGATTTTTTGCCTATTGATAATCTCTGAAATAGGAGAGGAAAGCTGTGGCTTCTAAAGAAAGGAAGGTTATAGCATGAAACTTAGAAATCGTGTGTAAACGGAAATTAAACTCAAATACAGAAGAAATACCATATTTCAAATTTGAACAAGGATGAGAATTTCCTTTATAAATTCATTACTTTGTAGCTAAAGCTGTACAGGATTAACAACTGACTGTAATGGTATGTAACAATTATACTCATTAAAGATAACAATTTCAAAGTAAAATGATTTCATTTGAGACCATCACTAGCTGTAGAAAATGCATTGGGGGATTAAAGTGTCTCAGTAACAATTTTTAGACCAGTGTTTAAAATAAATTTTTATCATGATTCATTATATAAAAAATAGTTTTGAATAAGGTTTTTTTTTTTTTTCTTATTCTTCTTCCCTTTTTCTCTGCTAGAATCTATTTTTTCCAGTGTTAAGGTCAAGCATGTGACATAAATGAAAACTGTTTCTGGAAGTATTTTTCTATCTTTTTCCATCTTGAGCATGAGGGAGCTGAGAAACCCTTTCATCCTCACCTCAGACAGTATTAAGTATATTTAAACCTTAAGCCATGTTTCTAAACAAAGTTCATTAAACTCTTCAATGAGGATATTTTCACATGATCCATATATTCATTAAATGCACATGTAGTTTGTATTAAGGGTGAGTTATGTATGCTTCAGAAACAATTAGATCAGCTTGACACTGAAATAAAATATACCATGTAAAGGGAAAAATCTGCATCTTTATGCCTGAGTGCATTGCTTTGACTTCATCCCAGTACACAAATTTGAAGCTTTATCTTTTCAAACAGAGGTTTAAATTTTTGGCATTTGAGATGCTATAATATTCACAAATGTTGAAAGATTATAATTATGGTATTTGATGTTCGTGTGCGTGTCTGTCTGTGTATGGCCATTTTAGTACTCATGAGAGGGTTCCTGTTTTCCTTCCTTATTGGAAGGATTGTTTTAGGAACTGTCTTTCCCTCTTGGGTAGTTCTCACAAAATTAAATGTGGAACGCACTAACAACAAACCGAGGCAGTAAGAAAAGTGTTGCCTGAGAGGATCTTTGCCTGACTAGACAGAGTTTTGTGACTTTTAGAAATTTTAGAAGAATGAGTTTTCTCATTCCCTTGAATCCTTGCTCAAGTTGTCCTCATCTCTAATTCTAGTCTGTCTGGGCTAGACTGCCACTTAGTACCATGGCAAACAAAACACAGTTACCAAGCAGGGATCATCAGCTACAACATTACTCGTATTTGGTAGATTACTGTTTCTTTGTTGTCTTGCAACCAAGTGTTTTTTTTTTTTTTTTTTTCCTGTGAGATGTTCTCTGCTGAGGTTGTGGTCTCCTAAGTCCTGGAGGTAGGAGAAAGGTGTTCTTTCCAATGGTGATCTGCTTGTTTGGCACCTTTATTGCTGAGTTGAAGTTAAGCTTTACTTTGTCCAAGCTCTTGGCCACCTTAACATCTATCAACTTAATTGTTCTTTCAGTGGTGGTTTTCCAGAACTTGCATTATTCCTGGTCAATGAAAACTTCCAGGACCTAGAAGCAATATTTGTTTGAGGCTTAGGTATTTTTCAAGTTCTTTGCAATGGCAACAGCATAGACCTGTCAGCCTGGTTGGTGTTTCCTGTGCAAGCTGGGTGATCCATTCATGAAGGGTCATGTGCTGTTTTGGGCAAGCTCATTCTTGGCCTTCTCCTTCAGGAGTGGTTTACCACATTCATCTCTTCATCAACCTCCCACCACTATGCAGCTTCCAGCTGCCTTGCCAGCTTCAAAACTGTTTATTTAATTTTGGAACAGACATCATGGTTTCAAAATGGTACTATGAGAACCTGTTCTTGCTCTGATAGGGACTCCTGCAGACATAACCCTAACTTCAATAATAATTTTAATACCTTCTGCTGTAATACCTGACAGAAGAAAGGCCCTAGAGTTACTCCTGTCTTTTACTGATCCCATGGATCAACAGCATTACTGATCTCTGGGACATGTAGTGCAAATAGTTGTTATTCAGAACTCTGGTTTAGTCTCAGTTTCCTAATGGAAGGTGATTTTCTCTCCTAATAGGTATGTCCCATGGAACTACCACGAACCCCAGATGGGCACGTATGACTTTTTTGGTGGCAAAGACCTAGAGTATTTCCTGCAGCTTGCCAATGACACTGGATTGCTTGTTATCCTGAGAGCTGGACCTTACATCTGTGCAGAATGGGACATGGTATACAACCTTTTGTAACAGCTCACTTCTAGGGTAAATCTAGTGCAAGTATTTCTTAAAGTAGACAAACTTAACTTGGTGTGTCCTTAGACAGGAGTCTTGGTTTGTTGTATTAAAATCCATGCATCCTAAGTGACTTCTTACAATACAAACTTACTCTGTATTTGTTTTTTTCATCAGGAATTACTACTTTCTTGTAGAAAAACAATTTTCATGTCTCAGTATATGTCTTGATAAAAAGCTTAATTCTTCTTAGGTTTCCTAAAAATATCACTGAAGTGTTTCCCTTTCTTTTCCCAGGGAGGTCTTCCTGCTTGGCTGTTGGAAAAGAAATCTATTGTTCTCAGGTCTTCTGATTCAGGTAGAGGCATCAAAAAAGGCAGTCAGAAATACTCTGTAGCAGCAAGACAACTTGCTGTTTGAGGCCATTACTAGATAATTCATATTTCAGCTCAAGTTTTCTTGTGAGTAAAATCTTCAATACTTTTAGTTAGAAGTGTGTATTCAAAAAGTGTGTAGAGCAATCAAAGTAGGGGAGAAAGTTTCCAATGTATTGTCAAGTTGGTGCCAAGAGGGGAATCATTGTCACCCTCGAGGAAAAGAAAGGTAGCTTCAGCTTTGACGTTTTTGGGTTTGCCACAGCCACTCCTAATGGGGATCCCTCTTGTCTGGTCAGTGTGCAGTCCAGGATGAGTCCATTCTCATGGGCTCCTGTTAATGGACAGCACATGGAAGAATAAGATGAGACAGGAGATTAATATGTTTATTAAAGTGCATGTGGGAGGTGAATATATAGATAACATATCCAACTTCTGTTCTGCTGATTGTGGTTAAATCAACTGCTTAAAAAATAATATATAGATCAAGAGTTGAATTTGTCTTCCTGTTGGTATATATTAAAGACAACCTGTGAGACATAATGAAGTCCCTTTGATAATTTTCTGAGTTCATCAGTATTTAAATGTTTTACTTTTTAGTAACCTGCACTGGAAGCATTTATGAAGAAATAGAAGAGCACATTCGCTCAAGTATAGGAGCAATGTGTTCATTAAATGCTGTTCATAATTTATATAATTAGAACACTACATAAAGATGACCCATATGTAATTTAAAACAAAAGTAGAAAAAGGCAGAAAAGTTGTGAAACATTTATACTTTCTGTATCACAGATTACTTGGAAGCAGTAGAGAGATGGATGGGTGTCCTTTTGCCAAAGATGAGGCCTTACCTCTATCAAAATGGAGGTCCAATCATCATGGTGCAGGTAACTTTCTGAAAATCAGATGAACCCAAGCAGCATGAATGCTTACACTGCTCTTGCAGACACTCCATGGGTCTTGGGTGATGGTGTCACAAGTATTGCTTAAGTTTCAGGTAGCTGCAAGATTCTGATGAAATACTTTATTCTAAAGAACTGAATCCACTTTTTCTAGAACTCAGAGAACACTCATCTGCTCTGTCAAAGTTGTTTCCCACAGCCATTTAAAGCAATCGAGGGAACTTGTGTAGCTTTTTAGATCTGAGGTTTGTGGCAGTTCTCACATAAAGCCAAAATTCATTACAGTTGCCTGAAACAATCTGACACAAAAAAGGGGAATAAGAGTACTCTTAGATAGAATCAAAAGCAGTATGGAGTAAGCCTAATTCAGCACCTAACTGAAGCTGTAAATGTTTCAGGGCACAATTTTGTATGTTCAAGGTAGGTAGCTTCTGTCCTAAACTCCTTCTAGATGTATGGGAGTGATTGTTCTATCAGTATTTGATCATAACAAAGCTTTATTTCAATTTCTTTAAACTCCCTGACTGGCATACGATGGGATAAAAGACTCTTCTTGTAATATGCCCAAAATAATTTTGTTGAACAGCTTGTTTTGTCTGTTGAGCAGAAGCACTGAGCAAAATTATTCTTTGGCAGAAATAAGATGCTTATAACAGGATTTTCAGAAATAATATTCAGGACTGGAACCTATTGGATCTGGAGCTGAAAAGTTCATCTCCTTGGAAAAGTGACAAGATGTGTACCTCTTAGTAGTAGCAAAGCTGTTCTCCCTTAAGTCCTTTTGAATCCATTGCAGGGCTTTGTGGTTCATGTGAGCCCTTTGTAGATGTCTCTGTTCCGAATGCCCAGTTTTGTTGCAGTTTTGATCATTTCACAGCCTGTTCTATGGTTTTATTGGTCTGCTTGGGAGGTGAGTTATAGATCTCAGATTTTCATAGAGTTTTTCATAGATTTTCATAGAGAACTGTATTATGATCATTGTAGCTAAGTAGATACTTTGTGGGAGTGGGGGGGTGGAGTTTTGCAGGAAAATGGCTTAGCTCTGCACAGTGATGGCTCCACTGTAGAATACAGGTGAGAGGAATGAGTCTTGTCTTCTCCTACTCCTCAGATCTGGTGTTAAAATGACATTTTCAACATTGCCATCGAAGGAGGAAGAGTGTTGGACTTGTGCTTTCTGTTTTGTTATCAGATGCAGACTGAATTGGCTATGGCTTTACTGGCTTGCTTTTACTCTGCAGGTAGAGAATGAGTATGGAAGCTACTTTGCCTGTGACTACAACTACCTACGTTTCCTTCTGAAGCTCTTTCGCCTGCATCTTGGGGATGATGTGGTCCTCTTCACAACTGATGGTGCAAGCCAGTTTCACTTGAAATGTGGGGCTCTCCAGGGTCTTTATGCAACAGTGGACTTTGCTCCAGGTTGGAGACTGCTGTTTGATTCCAGAAATTTTTGAGTTCTGTGTGTTTGTGGCAGGAAAAACTGACCTGACTGCTTGCCAAACCTGCCTGCTTTGTTTAAATGGGGTAACAGGCATTTATGTGTATTTGACATACTCTTAAACATACAAGAATCACTCATGATCACCAAGTTAGAAAGTCATGATCACTTCCATGCATCTTGAAATAATGAATAACCAATTTACCCTTTTCAGAGTGCATATCTCCTAAAAATTAGCAATAATAGTTGGCATTGATTCCTTGTATTTTTTTAATGTTCTTTTTTCGTGTTGAGGTTTTTTTTAATGTCCTCTTCTGTCCTGGAATTTGTCCTGGCCTGGAAATACATTTTTTTTTAAGCCAGAGGTTATTAGAAAAAAAATATTGTTGAGGATCATCATTAGAAATGTGCACAGTGCTACAATTTGCTGTGATATAGGCCTGAAAAATGGCTAAGCATCAATGGTATTATTAGAGAGTACCCTCTTGACTGGAGAAATAAGGATTTAAATGTTTGTATTCTGCATGGACTTGATAAAATACAGTTAGGGCACAAGAAACAGACTCTAAGATATTTTCATTTTTTTTACTGTGCAGCCTCTTCTGTACATTATTCTCTCTACAGCCAGACATGTGCTTAGCAGGGATCTGTTTTCTTGCAAGTTGAATGAAATTATGCATGTCTTCGTGTCTATCATTTTTGCAGTGGTGAGCCACTCACCAGTGTGGTTATTTCCAGCTACTGTGGCTTGAGCCAGTGGGAGTGATCAAAAGTGAAACTCGTCTTTAAAAATTGTCTGGTTTCTGTTCTTCCCCATGGCCTTGGTAATGTAATCCCAGACTTAGACTTTCCAATGATCAATAGCAATTCTGACACATCTCAGACTTCTTTGTGCCAGGATGTCATTTCTGAGAAAAGCTGGGTTTTCAAAAGATGTGTCTCAAAAGCAAAGACATGTACACAAGGCTGCATATGTCCATGTATATATTTAAAATAAGTTTTTCAAGAATCAAAAGTATTGATTCCTGTGTTTGCTGGAGTAGCTTTCTTGTTGTGGTTTTTCTTAGGCTGGAAGGGAGATAAGACCAATTTCAGTAAAATGATGAATCCAGAAAGTCATCGATACAGCAACTCAATTTTATTTCCTTCTCTTTATAGGTGGCAATGTCACAGCAGCATTCTTAGCTCAAAGGAGCAGTGAACCTAAGGGCCCTTTGGTATGTGTTTTCACTTAAACTTTTTGTATCATTTCTAATCTTGAAGTTGTTAATCAGAGAGGGGTTGACAGCAGTGCATTGAACAATTTTAGGGATGTGTTGATGAAGACATAATTTCCAAGTCAGAAAAAGTGAATAGAGGAGCTTTTCTGTGTGTTTGTCAAATTAATTGCTACTCTGCAAATGCTATTTTAGTTTCAAAAAGTATTGATTTTGTTTCAGTAGTTTTCCTTGCTAAGACAAATGTTTACAAAGCAGAGGAAACGCTAAGGATGGTTAGATGAGTTAGTGAGATATGTGTGTAGGTGGAAGTTAAAAGCAAAATTAAAAGGGCAGTTGCTTCCTGTTTTCAGCTACCCTAGAAGTTTTACACAAGCTGTGGTGGGATGTGAGAACATTGGAAGCCGTTTTGACAAGGGGAGAAGGCCCACTGAGGGTACGATGTGATCTCTGTGCTAAGGAGTTGTTTAGAAAGCAATTTGAAATATTTTTCATTACATCCAGTTTGCTTATGCTATTCTGCAGAGAATATGTTGGTTCCATCATTTATTTGAATGCCAAGCATCTGAAACACATTTCTGTTGACAGGTTCACAGGAAATCCGTACTCTTTGATGCTTAAGCAATTGTTTTCAAAGTGTCCCTATAAAATTATTGAAAGAATCCTTTAATTCCGTTAACTTGTAGTCTGCTGAAAAGGACTGGTTTACTATGTACTTTGCTGTATTTATAGTAGTTTAAAAATGGCTCAAATTAGTCAAGGTGCCTTTTTTTTCCTTCCCTCTTACAGTTAGGAACCTTAATTCACATTGCATTCTGTTCTTGTTCCCTCTTCATGTTTTCCCTTCCTCTTTTGCCCTTCCTCCTTTCAGGTTAATTCTGAGTTTTATACTGGATGGTTGGATCACTGGGGGCACCGTCATTCTGTTGTTCCCGCAGAAACTATAGCTAAAACACTAAATGAAATCCTGGCATGTGGTGCTAACGTTAACCTGTAAGTGTGTGTTCAGTAGAGCTTAATTTTGGGGGGATTTCTTATCCCAGTTCAGCAAAACCTGATTTTTTTTCTTTTTAGGTACATGTTTATCGGTGGGACTAACTTTGCCTATTGGAATGGTAAGAAATTATTTAAATTATGCTAGTGGTAGAGGAGAGCTGTTTATGAATTAGGTAATAATGTATTTTGTGAAAGAATAAGTTGTGCCCACTTGCACATGGCAAAAGACGTGACTGCACTAGCTGTTCTTTGTTTATTGCCAACATGTTTTACTAAACTCACATGGTATTTGTCTTTGCCAAGGCTATATCTGCTTCACTTAGTGCTGTGAAACAGTTGAAACACAGATAAATGTATTTCTCTTTAGATTATTTCACAGGGTGGTGTAAGCTCACTAGGATGTTGTCCTCTATCTGGGAAATTTTTTTATGCCAAATCCCAAACATCAAGGCCTACACTGAATCTAAAAATGTAGCAGAGTCTGGCTGTAATTGGGAAGAATTCTGAAAGTTGATACCTTTGGAAAAAAATCTCTTCCACTGCTTGTATTGCTTTTTCTTTTTTCTCCTCCCCTAGGTGCTAATATGCCTTATATGCCTCAGCCCACTAGTTACGACTATGATGCTCCCCTGAGTGAGGCAGGAGATCTGACAGAAAAGTATTTTGCCTTGAGAAAAGTCATTGGTATGGTGAGTGTCTCCAGGACATTTTCTTTGAAATATCCCTGGTGTACTCCAAACTCTCATGTTCTTGTGTTGGTGTGAATTGCTCCTCAGTTTACTATTTTCTGCAGTTGGGGGAAATGAAATGGAGCAAGACATTAGACCAACCTAACTGCTTCTTTTTACAAAAAGCAAAAGATCTTGCACCTCTCTAGCTATTCTTTCTGTTCCAATGGCTTCCTCCTTCCTTTTAGAGGGGAGGATACTGGTATAGGTCTGACACTGACGAGGTTCAACTCTCCCTTTTTTTGCTATAGTTGTTTTCTCTCAAGGTCAGTAAGCTGAATCAGCTCACTCAGTCGAATGAGAGCCAGTGCTGCCACAAGGGGAGCAGAGGGAGGTGGGAAGGGTTTGGCTGAGGGTAGAGATGGAGGAGGAGTGTACAGAGCCTTTGCCTTGCAGCATCAGTCAGCCATTCAGTCAGCTTAGGCTCATGATCTGCTGTCAGCTCAATGTGTGCTGCAGCTTAGTGCTTTGGCTGTCAATCCCCAACTGCACACTGAGGTTTTGTGCCTCTCTGAGAAAGACCAGGCTTACTCAAAAGAGCACATCTTGGTTTTGTGTTTTCACAAACGATGGCTAGTGGGTGGGACCAGCTTTGCCTTGCTGTAAAAATGCACAGTGTCTCCACAAACTGGAGATTGAAGTAAAACATGGAACCTGTGTCTGGTTTTTGAATAGCCTTGCATTGGAGGCTGTTCATATGAGGCTTAAAAACAGGTTCCATGTGAATCCCAGGGCTCAGGCTTGTAGTCACCATCCTGTTGCATACCAGCAACATTCCTATTCACTAGAAGACATTTTTATTCTGAGAGTAGGTCTCCCAAAAGTGTACTACACTTTCTCTAGGGTTGAGAATGCCTTTACCTCTATAACACTGTGGAAGGCCTGCCATGGATTTTTTTTCTTCAATTTCACCATTATCCCTAAGCCTGATGGGATAAATGGATGGGATAATTTTGATGGCCTTTCCAAGGGGAGTTTCCTGTCTTGATACAGCTTTTCTCACCAGAGAAGTCCACCGACTTCCTAATTTTGAGTTGTTTTCTTCAAGGTGCAAGAGCCCTCTCTGAGATGTGAGTAGTATTCTAGTGCAGTGAGAGAGCCTTGATAAGATGTGAAATGTTCACTATAACCTCAGGTGCATTGGGTAATTTTTTGGTGTGGTTAGTTTGTTTCTTACTTTGCATGTCCATGGATTTTTAGTGAAGTTTTCTTATCACTGCTGTGGATTCTAAACCTGTAACAATTGATCTACTCAGCTGCAGTTTAAGGTGAAGCTGATGAAAGGAAATAAAGTTGCCTGTAACAAATGACTATGTTCAACATGTTAGCTGTGCTACAAGGATAACATTAAAGTCTTCCTTTACAGTTTCCATTTGTTAAAAAATGTAATGAAGAATTTCAGTCTACAGTTTCTTTCAACTGCTGAGGGCATTCTTTTATTTTTAGTATTTGGGCTGAAATTTCCTGCTTTTGAGTTCTCCTCTATGGTGAATACAACTTTTGTTTTCCTTAAATCTGGATATCTTGATTGAGTGTTTTCCAATAAAAAGGATAAGAAATTAACTTCCTATCAGAAATGTAAATCAGACTTTCATCCATCCATAACTGACAGGATAGCATTGGGAATTATACTACTTGTGTTCTGTAAAAAACAAAAACACACTACTTTGTGTTCTGTAAAAAACAAAACACAAACCCCCCAACTAAACCAAAAACCCTTTAAACCCCTAATCAAATTTATTAAAAAACTCAAAAACTTGACAAGGTAAGTGCTCCAAAGTCACCAAATTTGCAGTTGGAGATACTCTTCACAAGGATGGTCTTTTGTGCATGTTTATTAAAATGTAGGCTTGGATTGCTTGTTCACATGGGTATCTCATCTGCAGAAGTTTTTTCTTAATATGCAGACAGGCCATGTCTAGTTAATGAAAGAGCAGATGGGAAGAGTGGGTATTAAGTAATGGCAGGAGAGGGAGAAGGGTGTGATGGCATGGAGAAAAGAAGTTTGTAGGCACAGAAAGCAGAAGGCCGAGGTACTGGGCAGAAAGCTGCTGTCTGGTCTGCCATGCCTCAAAGATATCCAGGAAAGGAGAGAGTGGAGGCCCTTCATCCCTTCTCTCTGCTGATTTCAGGTGATTCTTCTTAAAAGTATAGGACAAGAAGAAAACAGAAGTAGATGGGTGGTCAGAGTGTTTCTTTGTCATGTTTCCCTGTGACTGATTGGACAGTTGTCTAGAACAGGAACAGAGGGAAGCTAAAGATGGGACCTCAGAGGTTCATGGAGCTGTGGTCTCCAGGCCTGTTTCTTGAAGATCCCAGCCCAGGCAGTAATGGAGTAGCAGGTGGTGGTGGTGATGGAATATCGTAACACCAAAAGGAAAAACACAAGAGGCTAATAATTCCTATAAGAAAGTGTTGCTGATGAAGGGTCAGGTGGAAATACTGTCCTACAGATTTGGAAGGGTTCACTTAAGCTCTTATAAACTGGAGAGAGGGCTGCAAAAAAGCTGTGGAAGAGAGTAACTCTGTAGCCACAGGAGGGATCCAAGGGCACTGGGAATTTTTGTGTTCATTACATTTTTTATCTTTACCTAGTGTTGAATAGGTATTAAAATTGTTCACCATATGAGATCAAGTCAGATTTTTTTCTCTAAACAAAAAATCTCCATCTTAAGACTAGATGCAGCTGTAACCTTTAGGGAAGTTATTTACTTTAAAACAAAGTCGTAATTTTGTAAGTTGTGAAGTGTAAAGTGAGAATTCAGTTAAAGTATGTTTGTATTTAACTTGTGTGTGTGCTTTATCTCCTTCTCTTTCTAGTATAAGCAGTTACCAGAAGGTCTTATCCCTCCAACAACACCCAAATTTGCATACGGGAAGGTTCGCTTGCAGAAGGTAAATTAACATCTGTAATACACTGTGTATCTTTTTGTAATGCTCTCTGTTTGCTTTCAATGAAAAATGTTTATGAGGGTGTCACAACAGGCTCTAAATATCCTACAAAATAAAGAGGAAAACCTTCAAAGCAAACTTTGAGGAAGGAGGGAGCAGAGCTTGGGAGTTAGGAATCATGGCCATACTAGTAAATGATCAAATGCATCTTACCTGGCTGTTAAAAGGAAGTATTTACAGTATGCAGTATGTGCCTGAAGCTTTGCTAAACTGAAATTAATACATTATTAACACAACAGATTCATAGTTGTTAAAGATAATTCATGTATCAGTAATGTAGCTGGGGGAATGTTACCATGAGACTTACAAAAACAGTGTTTTTGTAGCTGGTGATGCCTCTAGAGTGGAAGGAAAAGTAGGAAAAACATATTTTAAATATTTCTAGGCATTTAAATTTTGAATGTGGAACATTTGTGATAAATTTGAAAGTCTTATCAATAAAAGTTTCTGACAAAATCTGTAGCTGATGAGAGAAATTAAATCAGTTTCCTGGTCAGGGAAAAGCACACAGAACTAAGCACTCAGAGTACAGCCTTGCTATATGTCCTGTCTGACAATAGTGGTATAGCTGGCCAGCTTACAAGTATCTGGAGTTTGACTGTTGTTTTAGGACCAAGGACAATTTTTTGTGAGATATATTTGAGAACTGGGTTCCTGCAGTGAGTAAAGTGGATGGTTTAATGGGCAACAGAAGAGAACAGCAGGTATGAACTTGGCTATGCTCTTTCTGCTGGGCACAGGCAAGTTTTGAGATAAAGGATTACTGCAGTTGATGTGCTGAATACTGTAACTCCTAATTCTTTGATTTTATATTTTGTAACTCCAATTCGGTAGTTATTTTTCCAGTTAGTGATGTATTTCATCTCTGCAGCTGAAGCATTGCAAAATTTAGTAGCGATAAGGCTTTGCAGGCATTTTCAAGTCATTCCACTCAAGTGGTGGGCAGAAGTACTTTTTGCATAAAAGTGGTTCACCTGTGAAGTTGAAAGAGATCTGTATCACTTTGAGTGTCTTTTTGCCTATGAGATTTCACTGAACTGGCAGTAGTGACTAATTATAGGCTCTTATCTCTACACCCACCACCATGGCTGCTGTCTTTGGCTGCGAGCACTTGGCAGCCCACTTATCAGATTTTAACTCTCCCATCTTGTCGTGGGTCATGGCTCTCAGATAAAGCTGTCCGATTTCACTAGAATGAAGAACTTCTTCTTTCATGCCTTCAAGAAATGCTGCTGAACTGTCACAAAAGAGTCAAACTTACTCAAATATTGTATCTTTGATCTGACCTGCACCTTTTACACTTTCTAATTTTTTGAGAGGAAGTGCTTCAGTCTCCAGGCATCAGTTTTAGGAAAGCAGATGGCATGTCTAAACTGTCAGATATAAGGTTTCTGTCATGTCTGTACATATACTGCCATCTGCACTGTGAGCCTCTGGAACTGTTTTCTTTGAAGAAGGCGGCTTTTGCTCTGTGCCCCAGTGCTTAACTTCAGCAGCAGTTTGCTCTGCTGGGTTAGCCTGCAACACAAGACAAGTCTCCAGTCACGGAGGGTTTGTACTGTGCCAGCCCAATGCCACCTTCCCAACTCCATTCTAGCCCCAGCTGGAGCCGGTTCCAATGCACCTTGTTGTGTGGAGAAGCCTTAATGTATTTCGGTGAATATCAGAGAGGAAATATTCTGAATAATAGCACTTAGCTTTGGTAACAGTAAACTTCCTAGCTATGTCATTTGCAGTGACAGTCAGTGCTAACACAGGTACAGTGTGGATCTTCATTCTGCAGCTGAGGTCCAGCAGTCAGTCTGCCGTGGAGAGCATTGAATCTCCTCCAGTGAACCAACTCCTTTGACACTTTTGCAGAAAGGATGAGAGAAAGGAGACTGGAGTATTTTCAGGGGTCACATCGTGAACTTTACAGAGGTAGATGTAACCAGAGCAGGATGTTCTCTATCTTTTTTTCCCCCGAGATAATCTGTGGCAGTTCAGTCCTTAAGTACCAACTCCCCTGATGAGGCAATTGTTCACTTTGAGCTCTTGATTTATTTTAAAGAATTCTCCTGGGTGGAAAAAATAGAGTTTATTAAAAGATGCTGGAAACATTGACATAGCTATGTGAGAGCAAAGGCAGGAAAGCAGGTGATAAGGAAAAAATCTTGTTGCATAGATGCAAAAGAGAAGTGTTGAAGATGGGGAATGAGGGCAAGCAAAGGCAGAACCACAGTAGATGGGCTCCAGAAGTGTGAACAAGATGATAGATTTTAAGGATTTAAGCCCGAGAATTTGGGAAGCATTCTTTTCAGAGGGAAATAAATTAATCTTAGTTTCTGCAATGTGTCCACATGGCTGTGCAGGCTTGTGAGCAGATGGTAGTTTCTGGTTACCACTTGGGGGGTCCTGAGAAGTGTTTGGTCACAAGGAAGTGCTTGTACACAGCACAAGCCTGCAGACTTAGAAGTTTTGGAGAAGTACTCAGTTCTTAAGATGTGGAGAGCTCAAGCAATAGCAAGTAGCAGGCAGTGCTGGTGTATGTTTGGGCTAGAAAGGGGTTAAGCAAACAGGATTGTTTAACTACTAAGCCTGTAGTTGTTATTCCTGTTGGAGCTATTTAGTTTCCTTTTTCTTTCATGCTTGACCTTACACGTGGATTTTGAAGACTTTGCTTTGGAGGAATAAAAAAGTATTGGTTTGGTTTTTTTTTTTTTAGCTATCATCTGTTGTTTCATAGGTTGTTTCTAAAAATTCCTGGCAATATTTGTAATTTTTAAGTTTACTGTTAAATTTCTCTCGTGGTTCTGATTGTTGACTAAGTAGCAGTCAACAGGAATTTGCAGCAAGACCAGATCTTGTCTTGAAGGGTTTTTTGTATGTACCACCAAAGACTGAAAAGCTGAACAAAAATAAACTACTGAAGTTTCAAAGAAACAAGCTTCCACCAATCCCTAAGTGAATCGTATGTGGTTGACCCATACTCAGAATAGAAGCCCCTTTGGTAGCAGGGACATAAAAAAAAAAAAAAGTCAAACATACACATGCACAAGCTGCTCATACTCAGGCCAGCAAGGCACAAAGCAGCATTCATTGCCATTTAACAGCTCATTCAAGTGACAACCATGTCTTAATGCTGGTTAAGACATTCTGTTATTCATTTCTGATTTCGCTGTCCACCTAGGGCTAAGACTATTAATGCCCATAGGATTGTTATATTCTGTAAATTACCTTGGTCAGTGTTTGTACATCTCTTGCTTCACAGCTCCTGTTGAAGACCTGGTAGCTAAATCTCTCCTGTGGCTTGGCAAGTTCTGCATATTGCTGTAACATTACTGGCTCCCTTGGAGGAGCACAAGATAAGGAGTAGAGCATGTATGCTATCTGGAATCTTAGGGAAATTTTACTGTATGAAAGAAGATTGCTTTTAAACTGAATACATAAGAGCAAACTACTTTCATCAAAATTTTGCCAGCCATGTTTGACCAGCAGTCTTCTTGCCCAAGTAAATACGCTTAGTTAGTGAGGGTGACCCAACCTCCAGATAGTGTTGGTGTTACCTTTTATATACATATGGCATCCTTTTACTTGCTTGTTCCTGGCTAGGGTTAACAAGAAGTCCGTTTAGATCTGTGTCTACGTGGTTGTTGTGGTTTAATCCTGATAGGTAGCTGAGCACCATGCAGCCACTCACTGTCTCCCCCAGTAGGGTGGGGGAGAGAATCAGAAAGGTAGAAGTGTGAAAATTTGTGGGTTGAGGTGAAGACAGTTTAGTAGGTAAAGCAAAAACTGCATGCATAAGTAAAGCACAATAAGGAGCTCATTTGCTACTGCCTTTGTGCTCAGCCTTCCCCAGGGAAGCAGGGCTCCATCATAGAATCATTAATGTTGGTAAAAACCTCTAAGGTTACTGACTCCAAGCTTTAACCCTGCCACTTCTGTGTTCTTCACTAAACCATGTTCCAGAGTGCCACATCATGCACCTTTTGAACAATTCATGTGTGTTGGTTACTTGGCAAGATAAACACTGTCACGCCAAACATCTCCCCTTCCTCCTTTTTCCTCCAGCTTTTATTGCTGAGCACGACACCAGTGGTACAGGATATCCCTTTGGTCAGTAGGGGTCAGCTGTCCTGGCTGTGTTCCCTCCCAGCTTCTTGTGCATACCCAGCCTACTCTCTGGTGAGAGAAGCAGAAAAGTTCTTGACTCTTTGTAAGTCCTACTCAGCAATGACCAAAATATCCCTGTGTTATCAGCAGTCTTAGCAAGAATCCAAAACACAGCCCCTACTACTATCTACTAGCTACTGTGAAGAAAATTAACTGTATCCCAGCCAAAACTGCAGACTTAATTATGTGTACATGGACAATTCATGCTGGCTTCTATTGCATCACTGCAAAATACTGTAGGTACATTTTAATATTTCAGTACAACTTTCATATAAGTTCTACAAAAATTCAGTATTTCTGTTATTGAAGTACTTTCAGAAGTTTGTACTGCTGTGAGTACTCTTACAGTGTAGTTTTACCTGATTTTAAACACCTTTTTTCTTTTATTAAGCATTTGAATGTAAATTTGGTATATGAAAGGTATTTGAAGTCTAATGTGTAGTTACCACTGAACAGTGATGATAATTCTGGGGAAATGGACATCTTTCATGAAAATTTGCATGCAATTGATTTTTTTTGAGCTTGTAAGACACTAAGCATATTGTGTACATTTTGACTAACCTAAAAGTGATGGTGGTGTTTGAGAGAGAATCGTAGATGGGTAGAATATTCCATAATGGTAATAAAAGGCAATTTAATTGTACACATCTTAGTCCTTATTCAGCAAGGTATTAATGTGTGTAACTAGCCTAAACCTTGCTCCCAGTCTCCTTAAAACCAATCCAGCTACTTACATATAACAACTTAATTACAGCCTTATAGTTTCTAAAATCATTTAAGACTAAATAGGGTAAATTAATCTTGGATGTCTCTTGATGGAATTAAACTGTATCCCTACTTAGCTCAGAATGATTTCAGGGTAACTCAGTGGGAATCAATGCCATTTTCCCTATCTTGATTCTAGGTGTAACTGAGCAAAATTTAAATAATATATTGCTTGTATTAATCATTCAGAGCAGTTGTGTTTGTTTATACAACTTTAGTGAGAAACTCCTGGGGTAGTTCTAGTTAAATAATAAAGGGTCACTTTTATTTTTATGAATGCATAGCAAAATTAGAACATCTGTTTTAATTAAAACACTGCTCTACATGTGGCATGTTTCTTTCAGAGTTCATCAGCTGTCTCTGCTATATTGTATTTTAAATGTGTCTGCAAGGATGGTGTAAAGATTTGTTAACTTTCTGGACACATGGAGCTGACTGACTTGATGGCTGGATGTGCAAGCTGTTATATTTGAATTGAAACTTGCTGAACTTCACATATCTGCCTTTTCTGTGCTGCAGGCAGGCACTGTATTGGAGGTTCTTGATGGACTGTCGCCTTCTGGACCAGTGAGAAGCACGTACCCATTGACCTTTGTTGAGCTAAAGCAGGTGAGAATTCCTTCAGCAGGCACTTTGCAGTAATTTTGTCAAGTTTATTTTAACAACCCTCTGTGGTATAACTCTTCTTATGTCATATCTTACACTTTATTTACCACACAAGTAATAGTATTATAAAGGTATCCAGGATTATTGCATTGGAGGCCTTTTCATATTCTATAGTGCTCCTGTTTTGCACCTGAGTTTTTCTTCTTCCTGTGGATATAGGTGTCTGTGCTGTCTACGCCTTCACCTTGATTTCTCTCCTGTCTGAAGTATTAATTTTTAGGTCTTAAGAGACTTTTTTTTTTTTTTTTTAATCATTGTCATAGCCCTCTGCTGGATCTGTTCCATTAGTTCCATGTCCTCTGTTCCTGAGGAATCCAGAACTGGACACAACACTCCGGATGTGGCCTCACCAGGGCTGAGGAGAGGGGCAGGATCATCTCCCTTGACCTGCTGTCCATGCTCTTCCTAGTGCCCAGGATACTACTGGCCTCCTTGGCCCCTACTGGGCACTGCTGGCTCAGGGACAGCATGTTGTGTGCCAGGACCCCCAGGTCCTTCTCCATAGAGCTGCTTCCCAGCAGGTCAGCCCCCAGCCTGTGCTGGTGCATGGGGTTATTATTCCCCAGGTGCAGGGCCCTGCACTTGCCTTTTTTTGAAGTTCGTTAGTTACCTCTCCACTCAACTCTCCAGCCTGTTAGGGTCTCAGGAATGGCTTATGACTTATTTTTTTCCATTCCTGATGGGGAACTTAATGAAAATTATTCCAAAATGTTCCTGATGTAAACCGTGTAGTATTTAATGGATAGTTTGATAATGTTGACTTGATGAATGTATCAATTTATGGGTACTGGGTGAGGTGAGAAGTGAACTTAAAAGTTTTTTATATAAACTCAGTTATAAAGAGATTTTCACCAGTTTGCCTAAAGGTCACCATTACCTAAAGGTCAAAGTAAACTCTAATCTGAAATGGCACCTTGTGATAGTCGCTGTCTGAAGTGAATGAAAGTTAGCATTTCACTGCAGGCATGTAGGCAGAAATGGGGGATATTTTCAATTCATTACCTGAATTGAAACTGCAGAATGACTTGGTTCATTAATCTGTTGGTTTTTCTTTTCTTTTTTCCCTCTCCTCTCCTCTCCTCTCCTCTCCTCTCCTCTCCTCTCCTNGTTTTTCTTTTCCTAGTATTTTGGGTATGTACTGTATAGAACTACACTTCCAAAGAACTGCGTGGAGCCAACACTGCTGTCTTCACCTTTAAATGGAGTCCATGATCGTGCCTATGTCTCTGTCGATGGGGTAAAAACGTTGTTTGCTGGTATTAATTTTTGCCATCAGTGGCCTTCATGAAAGTCGAGGATACAGACAGGGTTTGGTGGTTTTCTTCCTCCTTTCTCCAGATCACCAAAGAAACCCTGATCTGATTTAATCACATGAGGAAAATAAGGAATCATATGAGGAATGATATTAATGAGGAATAATATTTGATTCATACCAGATGTTCAAATTAGTATTTCAGAAAACATGGCTATGTCTTGCCATTTTTGATATATTTGAATGATATATTCATGACTGAGGTGACTGTCATATGTCATATGACATATTCATGACTGAGGTGAATAAAAAGACCTAGAGAATGGATTTACTTGCAGATTTATGGAATATGTTACTGATATGTATATACTTGATGGCTTTCTGCAGTATTTGCAAAGATTTTTTATTAATATTCTCTTTTTTCTTCCTTTGAGGATGGAAGAAGAAGGACACCTGAGCCTATGTTTTCTTTATGGAACTGGCTCCTAACCACAGTTTAAAAAAAAAAAAGTTTATTGTACTGAGTGTGAACTTAGCTTTTCTTTCCATAAGCAGAGTTTTGGTCTTGCATAATGAGAATTAATATAAGTTCATGTATTTTACAGTCAATTTTTAGTTAATATTTGACCCATATTGACTCTCATCACCTTTGTGTCCAGATCAAGTCTCATCTTTCCTTATGTTGTGGGAATAGGAATAAATAAAACTAAATATTGGTGCACACATAATTGGAAGATGAAGCCAATGATTAAATCGTTGATATTGCCAAACTCTTTTCAGTTGCTGGGCTAAATTTGGGAATCTGGTTTTTGTGAATCAGATGCATCAAAACCCACTATCAAATCCAGTTGATGTACTGAAATGTGAATGTTGATGTTAGAAGCCCTTTGTGTGCATATGCTCACATGCAGGAGGTGGAGAGAAAAGGGGTTTTCTTTGCTCTTTTTTTCCTTTGTCACTTCTAATTTCTTCATGCAAGTTGAAAAAACAAATAACAGGGTATTTTTGGCTTTCAGTGGTTAGTGTTTTCTTCTTGTTGCAATTCATATAGGTACCTCAGGGTGTCCTTGAAAGGGACAAATCACTTAAGATAAATATCACTGGGCAGGCTGGAGCAAATCTGGACATCTTGGTAGAGAATATGGGCCGAGTCAACTTTGGTAGATACAATAATGACTTTAAGGTAAGTAAAATCTATTGAGTTATTGGACTGTGATGGCTTTTCATTTTTTCCAGAGGTTAAAAAGAAAGTAGTGAATTAGGAAGAGCAAAAAGGTCAGAATTAGACAGCTGTAATTTCACCTAAAATATAACTAGTCACTAGTTTCCATATGAGTTTTTCCAGTCACCAAAATCAATGTGAAATTAGAAACTGCTAGACATGTTTTAAACTTTAAACTTTGTTTGTTCACTTGCATTGTCAGCCAAAGTGTCACCCACAAGATTTTCCTATTCAGTTGAGTTTGTAGATAACAATAAATAAATAGTTTCTGTAAACTCCAAAAATGGATTGGAAATTGGTCCAGAACTTGATTGCACTTTGAGGCTTGTGAATCCTAGGATTATTTTTGGAGGCTGGGGGATTGTATGTATGTGTACATAATTACATCTTTATATTTTTGTTCTTGTCCTATTTCATTTGTCAGCAGTGTACCCTTGCAGTACTCTGAGTGTGGCTGGGATAGGTTGTCCATGAGCACTTTAGCATGCAAAAGTGCCAGTTCACCCATTCTGACCAGGTGTTTGAGATAATTATCTGAGAGCTTCTCTGTGCTTCTGGGTGTGTGCTACACTTAGGGACTGTCACCTGCATGCATGAGTGGCTGTGCTGTGTAGACCTTGGCTGATGACTGTGTGCCCACAAAGCCATGTGCCCATTCTGTCACTCCTCCTCCACCAATAGAAGGGGAGAAAATACAATGAAGGGTTTGTGGTTCAAGATAAGGACAAGGGGATCACTCAGAAATTACTGTCATGGTCAAAACAAACTCAACTTGGGGAACTCAATTTTGTTAACAAACCCTTGCCATGTAAGCCCCATATCATGGAGGTACCACTAATGGCAGGGGGAAAAAGTAAACTTTTCTGGTTTTAGACTTAATGGGATCCCCAGTGCTGCATGATAGTTGATAAAAGACAGGAGTGCTGTAGAGGTCAGTCTTGTATTATGTTTGTGCTGTGTGCAGTTCACAGCATGCCTTTTTTTTTATTTTTGATATTATTAGGATGCAGTAGGTAGCAGTAGTGCCAACTGTGTTCATACTGTCTCTTCAAGGTACTTTGCCCTTATCTGAGTGGCACGGGAAGGAAGCTGGTACCCCAGTGTTGTGCCTTCATGTTGAAGCAGCAGAAACATTGCTTTTATTTATTTATTTATTAATAGGCCAGATGATAAGGGAACCTATATGCTTACTGTTAAATTAAGGTAAGAGAATAGAGATTTAGAGATTGGATTAAGGAGTTGCTCAGTTGCTGTGGTTGAGCTGAAATTCGCACTTACACCTTTTAATAATTTAAGAGTGAAAGCAGGTTTAAGAGACATGTCCATGGTGAAAATAATCCTCTAAAAGCAGGTTCTTTCTGTGTGGAAAATGCAACCTTCCTTGGGTAGCTTTGCACTATGTGCATTGCTTCTTTCTATAGAATCCATCCCTCATGTTCTCCTTTGTTGATTTTGAAAACAGAATGTAATTAATTATAACTTGGGTTTTAAAAATTCATGTACTTTTGAAAATACAGTTAGGGGAAGAGGTTCCTGTCTTGTGGTGCCTTGTGTTTTTTTTAGCAAAGATAGGTGCTCAGCATTTTGCTTGGCTGAAGTTTTATCACTTCTTTGAACTTGAAATGGAACTAGGAATCTAGCTTTTGGGAAGGAATCTTGAAAGGATTTTGGTTTTAAAACATCCTGTTGATCTAAGTCATGTTGTTAAAGGATGCAAAAGAAGGAAGAGTGTGGCTTCTGTATTTTTATATGTCTTCTCACATGCACACTGCCGCCTGTATCTCATTTATGTCCACATCTTGGTACACTGAGTCACTAGCCCAAGATATTAACTTGCACAATAGCAGAGAAAGTGGTATTTATTTCCTACAAATCTTCTCCAGATAAGGATCATTGAATGTGTATTCTTATGCAGACCTAAGTGAGAATGTTTAGTAGGCACTTGGTATAATTTGAAAAATCATCCTGTTCATAGTGTCTGCAGATGAGCTTAGGACAGCAGGTTAGAGGGTTCAGCTTAAAGTTATGTTGCATTACTTCAGTTTATTGCTAGACAGAGTAGAGTCTAGGCTGTATAGAAAGGTTTTGTCACTTTACTTGACACTTGCATGTATTTTATTTTGACATTAGCAAAATAAGGTCCTATTCTGTGAAGTGGACATTAGGTAGAGAAAAAACCCCTTAGTGCTGGTACAGGTGGTGAGCCTATTGGAGACAGCTTATGAGATACCACAGCAGACACAGAACATAGTATCAGCTCTCCAAAGCCATAGAAACAGTGTTTTTGCTTGTTCCTGTTTGGTTGTGTATTGTTTGCAACATAACTTGTGTTGCACTGAAAACCAGCTTCCAAGCAGGGTCTATTCAAGCAGTAAAGACCACCACTTTAGGAACTATAACAAAATTAGGATGTATGCAGGGGTAACATGATGTTTTTTTCTTTCTTGTTAAATTATGACCTTACCTTGCTTTGCCATTCAGTGTGCAAATACTCTGGTGTTCCTGGAACCACTGTGTACGTGGTACATAGAAATGAGGCAGGATTCCATAGGCTTGAAGCTGACTGTAAGCTGAAAGTATTTCACTGAATTGGGCATGTGCATTGATTTTATGATACTTTATGGTATCTTACACAAATGGAAAAGATTTGTGGGAAGTAAGTACCACTTTCTCTGCTATTGCATAAGTTAACATCTTGGGTTGGTGACTCAGTGTTACCAAGTGATGGCACCTCAGGCTTAATGATATTTAATGTTGCTTCTTTTTATTAAGCCTGAGGTTTTGGAATCATGTTCATGCTAAAGTAAAACAGAAATTTTCCCAGTTATAGGAAAGAATTTGAAAAAAACCCTTCTGTATCAATGAAAGCCTAAAACTTTGAAGAGGAACAGATCTTTCACAGAGAATAAGTGGAGCCCTTTATTTTTAAGCGAAGATTATAACTTGGTGAAGACCAGATGCTTGTTTTTTTCATACACAGATTGGTTACATACAAAGCTGTTACTTTGATTCAGTTTTTATTTGTGACTGATGTATAGTGACAGCCAAATAACTTTGATAACATGAGCTAATTATATTATTGTGTTGTTTTTTTCTTTTCTTCCTCCTAGGGTCTAGTTTCAAATTTAACTCTTGCTCAAGATATACTTGTTGGATGGGAAATCTATCCTCTAGACATAGATGGAGCTGTGAACTCTGACGTTATTTATCTCCTTGATCGCCCGAAGAGATCTATCAAAGCACTGAGTGATGAAGTACCTACATTTTACACTGGTACTCTTTCAATTCCTGGAGGGATTCCAGACTTGCCACAAGACACCTATGTCAATTTTCCTGGTTGGACAAAGGTATAAGTTTTTGCTGTAAAAACTTCAAAGTCCACTTAGAAAGCTACTGAAACTTCTATGGACAATCAAAGTCCACCTATTTTAGGTGGGTAGAAGTTGGTCGTAGTGATGAGTGTCTCAAATTTATTTAAATTACTAAGAAATAGATTCTTTCCTATAAGTAAATCTAGAGACAAAACATTAAGAAAAGGGAAACATATTCAAAAGATACATGCTACTGATCTAGAAAGTGGAGCATCACAAAAGAAAAACCCCAAACCCAAAGCAACTGAACCAATCCATCCAAGTTTTTCAACAGTGAGAAAGATTTAACTGTCAGGCTGTTTAGAAGTGTTGCATTTGGTTGTGTGGGGTTTTTTTTGGATGAGATTTGAGGTGCTGTGTGAGGAACTATGGATCCTGTTGCAAAGCATGAGGGGTGTTGAACTCTGTGGCTGGTGGTATGCATGGATCTAACACATGGAGAGGGTTACCTGTACCTGGACTGAATGGATCAGGGAGCATTGCTGTGAGATGCTTGTGGGCAGATCTCTACCAATGGGAATTTCTCACAGGGTTGGAGTGTAGCTAGAGCAGGAAGGAGTGTGTTTTCACAGTGCCATGTTTTAAACCACCAGCATGCAGGATGGGTGAGGAGCAATTCAGCTACCTGGTGGGAGGCCCAGTGAGCAGAGTGCATGCACTGAAGTGCTACTCTCTTTGGAAGCCTAAGCATTTAAGTCCAGGCTTTAGGGAAGTGCCTGTGGCAGTGTTAGTTAGCAAAATTGTTCTTTTCTGAAACAGTTAATTTACTGCTATTAAAATAAAGTGGGAGAAGGAGCTGCTGTTGATCAGTCTCCGCTGCCAGTATTGTAGTGGTTAAAGCACTTCACCGTATGCAGAAGGCTGTGATTCATTGTATGCTCCAGTTGTTGCTGACAGTTAACTTGGATGAGGAAATCTGACTTAGTCCCTGTTCCTATATACATGCATGCCACACAATTGCTGAATAAAATTCAAAAAATAGCTTATTTTCATGGCAACTGGAATCTTACACCTTTTTAGTAAATTCTGTGATCCTGTAAGACATAAATCTTCAGGAAGCGATGTCCCTGTACCTGCTGGTTGGCAAACTCATGTTTAAAATGTCAAAGTAGTCCAAGAATCCTTAGGTACTCGTGGAAATCTTTTCCTCTGATCTATGGAAACCTCTGTTTTATGCAGTTTGTATACCCTGTAAAGCAGCCCTGAGGGGAGAGATTTCAGATGAACTTAAATTTGGCTGTTGAGTTTATCCTTCAAGCTTTATGTGGATTGGCTGAAAGTTTAAGTAAGATACCTGGAAACTGAAACCTGGTACCTGGAAACTTTCAGATAACTTTACAAATGAGTAAATGCCTTTAAGGTAGAGGGCCTTAAAGGGTATAAATTCCACTCAGGTCCCACTGTATGTGGGCCTTAGTTCCTTGCATGGCACTGTGTAAATGGCCTCAGTGTGGAATGGGATTCTTAATGGGTTAAAACTCACCTGTTTGAGTAGTTGAAAAACCACAGAAGCAGCACTTATCAAGAAAACTTAAAGTCCTAATGATGGTTCTGCCTTTGCAAAGGCAAGGAATATAGTATGAGGGACAGCCTGGAAGGAAAGGTGCAGTATTAACAGTCATGACCTATGTAAGCTTGCTTGCCTTCAGTGCTTTTTAAAAACCCTTCAGTAGTAATAAAACACTCCATCCTCACATGTGGAATCACAATGCTCTTAAGTATACATGCCACTGAGTGAATATTTAGATTTATTGGACCTTTTTTCTTCAAAAGAAAAGAGGATTTGGAGTCAAGACTGTTCCTGTTTTCTGTGGAATCATGGGCTATAATTGCTGTCCCTGCTAAAGGAAATCATGCTAGTGAAGATGAAATTCCTCCCTCTTTTATTTTTCTAGGGCATATTTATTGATAGATACAATGTCATAATTTGTTTTTTTAGCTCATACAAATTTCTGAGTGTGGAGTCTCTAGAAACTGCAATGTTAATAAAGACAGTTTGGAGTTGAGAAATTTAAATTCTTAGCTTTACTGGAAAAAGGAGTTACAACCAGTGACTGATTCATATCAGAAACAGAGGCCTGTCTGATCTTATCTCCTGCATCAGAACTCTAGTGCAGTTGATTCCCACAGCAAATATCTACTTCCCACAGGTTACTGTCATTCTCTGTGAGAGGAGGGCTACTGTCAAGTGGGTGCACTCACTCATCCATCTTGTGCGTGGGGAGTTTGTGTTCATGCCTTGTTCTCTTCTAAAGCTAGGAGTAACTAGTGGGCTTGGATAAAGATAAACTTGATTTTTAAAAAGAAGCATTTGAGGTCAAGGTTTATTAACACCTTGGCAGAACAGTGCAAGATAGGATCTGGTACTACGGAAGTGGATACAGAGGTGAAATAACTGCATTTGTATATTACTAACTCCTTAAAAAGTTTCTCTTGTGAGTTTCATAAATACCTGAAAAAGGAAACACTAGAAAAAGCCACTAGAGCTTGAACAGCAATACTTGTTGTATTACATTGGTGCTTCTGTAAATTGTGTTAAAATATTCTGATTTCAGCTATCCCAGACAACTTTAGAAATCACTAAGTGCAGTAAAAGTCCTACTTTCCACTGATTCAGACAATTTTACTATGTTTATCAGTGTACATCCATACCATGAGTCTGGTTTTCCTCTATGTTTTTATTACCAAAGACCAAAGCAAGAGGGAAAAGCATGGATGCAGTTATCTGTTCCCATTCCTTTTCTTGACACTTGAACTCTTGTTTGATAGATAATGAAAGGACACTTCGGTAGAATAAAAGCAAATTATTTATGTAAATCAGCAGTAAATCCTCCCTCTGTCTTGCTTAAGAACCAAAACTCTGCTCAACTCAGTAGGAGTCAGTTTACAGTTTTATTAAACATTCTGCAGTCTGCCAATTTATAGACTTCTGGAAAAATTTGCATTTATGTTACTTCAGTGTGTCTGTAGATAAATTAATGTTTTGGCTTTTTTCTTTTTCCTTGCCCATTTTTTAAAATCATTTGAATTTAAGGTGTTCATTCTGTTAGGACAGTATTTTGAGCTAGGGGTTCTGACCACCTCAACTATAAAAAGTGATTTCAAGAATTTGTATGCCACAATTTCATTGTACTTTAAATAATGCTAACAGATCCCAAGGCTTTTAATGGTTGTGTGTAACTCCAACAATGCTTTATTGCAGTGTGATTTCACACGTACTTTTGTCAACTAAGCTATTACAAGTTAAAGAAACCTCTGAATTTCATGTGTCAAGCTGTATCTTGCCCTCAAAATCACAGAGCAGGGACTACCAGGGTAGTGTAGTCTTGTACAGAGAACTGCAACAGCATTAGGATCTGCTTTTTTCTTCTGTGTTTTCAGATATGTTTTGGTCTTAAACTTGGGACAAAAATCAGTGCAAGGAGCCTGCAGTTGTTTTTCAAATTATTCCCATATTTGGAATTACTGCAGTATTTTACCACTTTCTTTTTAAGTATTAGTGACGGCTTTAACTGCTCAGGGAATTTTAAGTTCTTTTGACTGTCATTAGCATTTTCTTGTACAGATTTTCTGTCCTTGTGTTCAATCAAACTGAAAGATGAAGGGAATTCAGTTACTAAATCAAGTATATTTTGCTTAAGTCTATTCTGTCATTTGTCTCTGACAAGTTATGAAAATGTTGTTATTTTTTCTTTCTCTCTTAACAGGGGCAAATTTGGATCAATGGCTTTAATCTTGGTCGCTACTGGCCAGCCCGTGGTCCTCAGCTGACCCTTTATGTTCCAAGGAATGTGCTTGTGGCATCAGCACCAAACAACATAACGGTGTTGGAGCTGGAGCGTTCTCCTTGCTGCAGCCAGGCATGCGAAATAGAATTTGTTGATGAACCCAGTATCAATGCAACCCTACAGCATGAAACTGATAAACCCCCACTCTTTGTTAGAGAGCTAGGGATGAAGCATCTATAATGATTTGAGTATTTCTTTATCTTCACCACTCCGCCCTTTGCTTCCCTTTCCCTCAAACCATACTGATTGACACCGAGTCTTCGAAAAGGGGAAGTTGTTTAGGTGAGGCACCTTCTTAAATTCTTCAAAGACATTTTATTTTAAAATCTCTCAGTTAAATATTGAATTTCTTTTTAAAAATAAAAGCTGAAGCTTTGTAATTTGCCTTGGACTGTGAAATTGAGCTCAACTGGAAGGTTATGTTTTCATTAGCCTAGTAAAAATGTAGTCCTCGTACTCCGCTTACACTACAGTAACCTTCCTATGCTTTTATTTTTACCATTTTGCAACTGGAGAGGAGCCTACAAAAGGGGTGTGCAGCTCCCACTACCTTGCTGGTTTTACTTAAGTGGACTGGTAAGTCAGAGCTGCCAATAGACAGGACACTTTCAGCTTCCTTAATCACCTTATTAGAGTATCAATATCATTTTAGTTTCACTGGGCTTACTGCCAGCACTGAGTGGACCTCATTTTTTTTAATACAAGTGACTTTGGGGTAATCTTGGTTGATTTCTTATAGGATCAGTGAGAAAAACTGTGTAAGAGAGCACTCAAATCCCAGCTGGTCCAAACAGCAATAGTATGGAGTCTGCATCTGTCCCCTCTTAGAAAGCCAATTTACCGTTTCCCTATTGCTATCTCTGATGATTTAAAGTAAATTGATAAGTACAAGGACATGAGAAATTTAGGCTGCATTGGTTGGAACCACATCCTCTGACTAATCTGCCTGCATAATGTGGTTTTAAAATGATGAATTTTTTCTTTAATTTTTATGGTTTGGGTTGGTTTTTTGTTTTGTTTTGTTTTATATCTTTTTTTCCTCTAGTAGTCATGGCATACTTGCTTTTCATAGGCCAGCACCTTGGAAGTGGAATGCTTTAAGTTAAAGTATTTTATTTTTCTTTTAGTCATTAATTCACATCACCTGTTTTGTTCCAGTAAACTGGTGGTCTTTTTAAGTCCCTGGTATCGGCAAAGATGCACAAACTCCATCAGTACATCTGACTTTCTGTAGACAGAATCTTCTTTTTGATTCTTGTGATTCTTGTGTCAGTCATGCAAATTCCATGGTGATATTTAAACAACAGAAGATAATCAAATCAAGTATTTTCATAATCTGTGATTTCTTCCTTTGATTTTCATCTGACATTATTAAAGTGGTTCTTTAAAGATTAAATTCTTCCTCTGTGTGTTTGAGAAGGAAAAAAAAGGATGAGAGAATTATGAGCAGTATTAAGGGAGAAATGAGATTGTAAAGTCTCTGTGGATGAGGAGTTATTCTTGTTGATGTCTTGTTCATTTTCTCTATTATGAAGATCTGTACAACGAGAAATGAAGTAGCTGTAATGGACTGAGTGTACACTGGAAGTGCCACCCTTTTCTGAGATGGCCAGTGCAAAATCCTGGCTATTTCTTGAAAGTAAGGGATGAAACAGAATTAGTTTTTAACTAATTATGAGTTTTGTGGCTTGGGGAGTGCAGAATGACAGTACTATTCATGTATTATTTAAGCTCAGTGCTGTAACAGCTGGGACTATTTTTATTTGTATGGCATTATGGCAGTTAGTGCTGTGAGGACTGTGGAACTCCTGGTTCTCACTCCAGTTTACATTGTACTTGTGAAGATGTGATGTGATCTGTGAGACTTCACTTTTCACCATAACTGTGTAATATTACCAGCAGAAAGGCTTTGCATCAAGAATTATAAATATGCATCTGGTTAGTTCTAACGTGGAAAGAATGGGTTTAAAGTTTTTCAAGCAGGGCTCTAGATAGCTTCTTTAGCACACCTGCCTATTTACTGTTTTCAGTGGTCTCCTGTCTGCAGAAGAGAGCTGAAAGTTGTGGCCCTGATTCCTAATCCTCTTCTACCTACATGGAAACACTGCGGGAGATGGTATTTGAGTATGTAGAAGGGAGGTCCCTGTGACAAAGGACATTCAGAGTACAGCTCTAGCAAGAGGAACCTGCTGCCAGTTGAGGATTTGTCTGCAGGCACTGCAGCTGAGTGTTCTGTCCTGCTTGTGCCCACACTGGGGCACTGTGCCCACACCACATGCCTGGGACTTACCTTGAGTTTCCTAGCCTTGGCATGGAGTCCTGCTGGGACTGAGTGTGATACAAAACAGGACAGAGTGGCATTTGCTCCTTTGCAGCCTCAGGCAGGTCAGTTATTTTAACCTATCCTCAAATGTAGTTCAGCCATGTCTGAGGTGGAAATGTAATCAGAATGAAACCTTCTGACTGAGGGCAAATGAGTAAGAGAAGAAGGGCCATAGGGAGTTACCTGGCTCACCTTGACCCAGTGGGCACTGGTGGGTCTAGTTCCAATTTGTTTTTGAGAGGCAAGGTGTGAAAGTGTCAGACCCCTGGCTAGTATCTGTGGTGTACTTGTATGAACTATTCCAAGTGCTGGAGTTCAGCGGGATGGTCTCTCTGATGGAGCCAGCTACCAGAAGGAATATTCCTTCTGGCAAGAAGGAATATTCCTAATGCTAAAACTGTGGGTCCTCTAGTCTTTCCTGGTGCATCTCCTTGGGAATTTGCAAGTGCTTTGTTTACACAGGAGCTGAGTAATGAGCACAGTGTTCTGAGATTTTGGCAGATAGTGCAAGTACAGTATTTGGTCAGAATTAGTTCATGAAAAACAGAAGTTTTACACTGATCCCCTCTGGAAGGTAGACAGATGCTGCAGTTCTATAGGGGGGTGCCCTTTGAAATCTACCCATAGAGTAGCTGTAGTGGCTCAGCTTAGCACAGATTTATTTTTTTTCAGCTCTCGAGTGGGGTTTGTAAACTGAGTCTGTAATCCTGACTATGCATGAGTGAAAGCCTTTAAGTGTGATTATTTGGGATGAATGAGCAAACAGAAGAACAAGAACTGGCTGTTTGCTATATAGTTGAATTCTATTTCTTAATTTATGTATGAGACTCTTTCATAATGTAACTATCTTACGAAGTGTTAATCAACATTTTCTAGTCCCTGAATACAGGATTGAGACTTGACCTTGTCCTCCTTTCGCCTCTCTCTGCCTGGTGCAGACAGCTCTCCAATCTCCTGCTGTCCAATCTCCTTGGGAGCGCCACAGTGCCTCTTTTTCTTTTGCAGTTTTTTGGACTAAATACTTATTTTTTGTTTGCACAGTTTGAATATTTTCAGGAGTGACTAGAAATAATTCTTCTGCCTGAACAGCAAGCACTGTTCACCTAACAGGTGTGTGTCAGGTGTTCAGAAATTACAATTAGAGAAGAAGGATAATCCTGTGGTTTGAAGTGTGCTTCGAAGGAGGTGATACTGTTATTGTACAGGCTGAGAAGGTGACAATATTTTAACAGATAATACAGAATCATCATTGGTATCTTATATATTCTCACTGTGTTTATTTAACCTAGCCTTCAAGATTTCTTGTGATGAGGACTCCGGTCTTTCCTGGGCAAGTTGTTCCAGTGTTTACTATTGGGAAACTTGTCAACAGTAACTGAAGCCATTGTTGCTGTGTGTGAGCCAATTATCACTTTCACTGTCCACAGCCAACACAAAGTGTGTATTTGTGCTCTGAGGCTGTTTTGTGCCTTCTCTGTTACTTTCTTATCTCTTTTTAAACTGGATTTAGAGAAATTTTAGGAGGTGCAGGGTAACACAGAGAAGATTTAGCAAGGATATGAAAGGGCAACCAGCTCCTGAATGACTTGGTCCAGGTGCTACAGCATCTCTTTTTGATAGAAAATACTGAGTTGCAGGAACGTTGTCTTGCAGGCTGGGACTTAAAGGCATAGCAGTTAACCTCAAAGTCCTGTCTAGGAGATCATGTGACAGAAGAAACTGGAAACTGCAGAAGAATGGGGTCTGTTTTAATGGTTCTCCTTCAATGAGAAGGCAAAACTAGGCAGAAATAGATTATCCTAGATCTTGGTGCCATGGGCTGAATGGAAAAATGTTGGAAAAGTACATCACAAGGATCTTTCTTAACGGTTTGGCTGAAGTATGTATGTTTAAAAATCCCTTTTCAGAAGATATTTCCTGTTGCTTATTACGTTATCAAAGACAGGAGTAGTGACCTTCCCCTGCTTTGGGGGGGAATCTTGAAGCTCTGTGTTACCTCAAGACGCTTCACAGAACCAGAGCTTGTTTCAGATAATGCAGTCCCCTTTGACTAGGATATATGGCGTAGCCAAGGAATTTGGGATACATTTAAGAACTCTTCTTTTGGGCTTTAGCACATACACCTGTCCCTCAGGAGGCAAGTATATACAAAACTCCAGGGTCTTAGGAAGGTCCCACATTTAACTCCATAGAGTTGGAATGGGAAGCACAGTCTTGTTCCTGAGACTCCCCCGCACACTTTGATAGCAGACCCTGTGCCAGCATCACAGTAAGATCGCTATCTTGCACTTTGGTGTTCTGCTTACAGCTGCATGATTGTAATTTAGCCTTCTAAAATCTTTTGGAAGATAAAAGAGGGAAAAAAACCAGCTCTCTAATGAAATTGAGAATTGACTTTGAAACTCCAACTGGAGGTACCTTTGTTGAGTGGATCTGTTAAATACCAGTGCAAATTCAATAGGAAATTGCAGGCAATATCTATGGTCTGAAAGGCTTTTCCTGTTTTTCTTATTCACTGTAAGTATATGCACTGTTTTTATTAAACTTGGTGCTTCTGTAGAGCTCATGCTTCTATAATAATATTAACTGAGCATTTTTGGTGTTTTTAAATGTGGGCCAGAACACAGATCTGGACCAGTATGGACAGATGCTTGGCAACTCATCCCTCTGATGCTGTAGCTAAGAGATTCTTGCCTATTCTTTCCTGTTTCATTCTTCCTGAACTCTTGCTGGTTCTTCTTCTCACAGCAGAGAAGAGAGTAGAGAAACTAAAAAAAATTTCCTTCAATGTGTCTCTGTTTGTCTAAAATGGAGTTGATCTCCAATTCCTTCCGCCTACCCATTGGCAGTTAGATGGATGAAGATGTCTGTGTGTCGAGCTTGCTTATGCCTGTCACCTTCTTTCAAATTTCATTCAGAGATTGCTTTTCTCAAGCTCCTCTTAGTCAGGTGTACAGAGGGAACACTCTTTATGAATCTCTAGTCTAAATTTAGCCAGAAGTCTGCCCTGGCTGTGGACTTGTCCAATAACACTGTCCAAACACTTGCCCTGGAAGAAGGTGAACTGCTGTATCTTGTGGCTGTGGGATCTGGTTTTGTTCCTGTGCTATGGGTGAAGGGGTTGTCCAAAGCACAGGATGAACTGTTGAAGAGAAGGAAGAAAAATAAACTGATAGCTTGCTCCTAACCTTCCTCGTGCCTTGCCTGTTGATGAGCTATAAACCTTTCTTCTGTTTGGTGAAAGTGTTGATTGCTCTTTTCACAGCAAACAGAAATGGAGTAAGATAGAAACTGTGCAGAAGAAAAAATTGCCCTCTTATCTTGTCTCCTCCATGTTAAATTCTATTTCTGGATGTTGAAACACTCTGCTGTACCATCAAGGCTTCCTGGAAGACTAAACTCTTGAGAGATGGGTCTGGATCATGCTTTACATGTTTTCTTTTAAGCTGTTTTGCTTTTTCCCCCCTCAGTTTTAGGATGTGGTTTGTACTAATAATGAATAGGTAAATCCAGTGTGCTGAAGAACCCAAGAACCTGATACTAAACTCACATAGTGTGAGCATGATTTCCTGCAAAATATTTTCTATTGTCTTCTGCTACCCTGCATCCCTATCTGTGTTGCTTTGCTGATCCTTTGATCCAGAGCAGTATCTACTTCTAAAGCTGAAGTCAAGACAATGTGAGTCTTGACTGCAGCCAAACAGAGACACGACTTTGTTTAAAGCACTGAGTCCATCTAGATTGTGTTAAAATAGAAGAAAGTTTAGCAGAAAACAGCTAAGAGCAAGCGGCCCATTTTTAACTTTTTCTAGTCTAACCTCCCAGGTCTGTTTGCTTTGATTCAAAGGCTTCAGAGGTGCTGGGAAAAAAAAAAAAAAAAAAAAAGAAAAAAAAAAAAAAAAAGGTAGATTCTGTGTGGATTAGCCAAATTCTGTTCTCTTCTTAATGTATTTTATTGTGATAAGAAGGACCACATACTGTTACCACCCCAAAACTAAGCTTTTTTACCCATTCTAGGAAATAAGGAGAACTTGGACAGGTTCCAGTAATTCAGATGCAAGAGCAGAAGCTACCTATGCTGAAATCAGCCAGGAGGTTTGTTGTGGTTTTGTTGGTTTTTCTTTTTTTAAATTCTGAAAAACTCAGTGTGCACAAAGATACTGAGAAGACATCACAGTAGTAGCATACTTGCATGAAAGTTGTTTCTCCTGTTACTGTAGGCACAGAACAAAGTAACTGGGGACCTTTAAGCACTATGGAGCTACAAGCAAAAAAGAATGTTCAGTGTTATAAAACATGATGTGGGTGTAAAGCCTAGTGAAGATTAGAAAAGGCATAACAATATATTGAGTAAAGGGTGGGTTTGAAGGAAATTTTTTTTTTGGTTTTGTGTTGGTTTTGCTTTCCTTGTTTTTTGGTTTATTGGGTTTGGGGGTTTTTTGTTCTTTTTAAGCTAAACAGGTTGGCATTGGAGAGGGGAAGGAAAATAATTTCCCTTCTGGTACCTCTAGCTACAGGCTGTGGCCTTTTATCTCACTAAACTGTCAAAGGTGAATGATGCTGAGCTGTCTAGTTTTCAGATTTCTTAGCTACAAATGGAGAATTTTTACATGAAAGAAAGGAGGTGAACTGTAGTAAAGGTTCAGCTCCCCTGGCTGGACATGCAACATGGGGAAAATTAATCCAAATCCTAATAAAAATCTGCCTAACTGCAAGCTGGGGAATGCCCATCAGTACCAGCTCTGCTGGTGCTCTCTCCCCACCTGCTCATCACCGTCTTGTCTTTAATTTTATCCGAGCAAGGTAGAAACCATGCTGGTTCTGGCAGTCATTGATAGGCATCGCCTGTTTTCAGTTCACAAAACAATAGGTTAGATGATGCCTGGTTTGTTTTCATTGTGGTTGCTGGTTGCACCTTCTTTAAACACATAACCACGCTGTTGTCTTGCAAGGTGGGTGAAAGAACATTCAGAGATTCCCAAGGTTTCTCCTCTCTCTGACTTTGTTAAGGATTTGGCACAGCTCGCAAGAACTCTTTTGTCTCTGAGGCTGAGGGCTTTAAAAATACGTAGAGCTCAGCCCAATTTTTTGTTGCATTTGTTCTCTTTTTCTCATTTGATAGAACTTTGTTTTTTCATATAAGAGTAATGGCACTAAGTTTGCCTAAGTTCCATCTAGCTCAGTATCATTTTTTGAAGTAGAGCTTATCTGATCATCTCCTTTTGAGTTTCAGCATCTGGAAGTTTGAGGTGAAGTCTTTTTTTTTGTACAAAGTTGAGCTGGAATTTCAGTGCTTTTAAGCTCTTTTCAGTACAACAGACTTGACTTTGACTACTGATTCAGCTGCTCATTTGCCATGACTCAGTTTGCAAAAATAACATCCCAAAACCCTGAAGTTCACACTCTGCTAGACAAACTGGAGTACAACAATTAAAATAATTTGAAAGTATAAGCTCTGTTCAACAGTCTTGGTTGGTGCTCCATAGTGTATTCTGATTTGGGAGATTGCTCATTTGTAGTCAGGCTGTAGACCTTTTGATGCAAAATTGTGATGCTGGTTTGGCTTTGAAAGAATGTTCCTGTCCTTTCTTGTGAAGTTCTTTGTTTTTTCCTGTTACCTGTTTTAGTGTGTTCATGCAAATTGGTGAAACCCCCTGCTGATTATAAATGTCAAAACCTCAAGTAAATTGAGCAAGTAAGTTAAAAGCAGTTTAGTCTTCAAATCTTCATGATTCAGGACAGTCGCCCATTGACTGAGAAATGTTGGGAAGAAATTGCTCAAAACCAAAGACTTGTGCTTACAATAATGCATTATCAAGTTGTTTTCATCTTCCGTGGAAGGAGATGAAACTTTCTGGTCTGTGAATAAATGAGAGTGCATGGTTCTTGGATGTCTTAAGACAAAGCAAGAAATCTAGTAATTAATACACAGATTTTTGTTTCTGTATATAATCGTAGTACTTTTCATCTCCAAAATGCCTTGTTTTACAAAGGAGGGCAGAGTTTTGATTTCTATGTGGCAAATGCAAGACTCAAATTGACTGACATCCCTTGCAAAGCTAAGGGTTGAACCTCAACAGATTTTTTTTGTTTATCTGTTTGTTTTCAGGGAGAAGTATAGGACAAGGGTACTACAGTCTGGTTTGGGTATATTGACTCAGATTGAGAGGTACTGATGGGCATGCCTAGGTTACTTCTGCCTGGTTAAAGTCTGCACCACATGATAAGGAAGCCAGTGCAGACAGTGAAGGACATTTAGTAAGGCAGTGTTAATAAAACATGGGTTTTTTCTAAGCATGACCATTATCTGCACAATTACAACTGGTGCCAATTACATTCTGCCCCCGTGCACCGCAGTCTGTCCCGTGTGGGACTCTGCATTTGCAGTCACAAAGGAGAAATGCACTTTCATTCAAATGTCACACCTGGCTGCTGAGTCTGTACAAGGTCTCACCTAGAGGCTCTTCAGCCGCTACTCTTGTTGGAGTACGCACACACCTCGTGCCATTCCCTAACCAGGCACTGTGGCTTTTGCTGTGACAGATCTCACTGATTTTTTTTTTTTTAACTCCTTTTTTTTACTGTGTTTTTTACTGTGTTTTTTTACTGCAAATTTTGCTACTTTAATTTTGCTTTTGCAAAAGCAGTAACTTCGTGGAATCTTGTGGCCTCAGATCTAGAAAACATGGCAGACTTTTTTAGCTGTCCCTAAAATTAACATTGATACTAGCTACCTATTTGCTCCATTGTTGGGCAGTATTAGGTCTTCCACAGCTATCTCTGTGTAATTAGTTGACAGTTCTAGAGCTTTTTTTACATTTCTCCAGGAATCTGGAAGTCTCTATATAACCACTGAATTATGCTGGTATTACAATTCAAGAATTTGGTATGTGCCCTCCTGAAAATTCAGGTCACATTCAGTTGTATCATATTATGACTGAGATCTTCATTGTGAAATACCTTAAAGAAAAGATTTTTTCTTTTTTTTCTTTTTCTTTTTGCTTTTTTTCTTCCCCCCTTGTTTCTGACACTATTAATAGTTGTTCTGCCTCTGTGCAAACCCATTCTTGGAATTTAAAACAAAACAATATGCAAATTAAAATTTGGCAGAATCTTGTGTATGTAGTATTAACCTTGCTTTCTCAGTCTCTGACGCAAACTGTAGTTATCACTTAAGAATTGACCTTTCATAAATACTAATAATGATGTTTGATTGTTTAAATTTTATTCACATAGTCTCATGTTTATTAGAGTCTATAAAATGCTGTAGTCTTTTACACTATAGGCAGTATCAGTAGATTAAAAAAAAAAAAAAAAACCACACAGAAAAGAGTTCCTATTTTTGTCCAGTATTCTTCAACACTCATTACTTTACTGAAATTTTGCTTCTAATGCTAGCTTTTTTCCTAAATTCTGGTACATTTCTATGGATATGTGTAATCTACTTATTGAGCAACATGGTAGGTTTATTCTATTTAAGCTGTTTAAGTGTGTTAAATAAGACAAATCCTTGATTTTTTTTCTACAATTCTTGATTACATGAGGACTTCTGAAAATATTTCCCCCAGCAGAATAAAATTATAATAAGAATTCAGAGCAAAAGAAATGAAATACTTTATTGCACTAATGTTGTCAAATAGGCTTGGCTTACTCTAAAATAGTTTTCTTGTGAAGATGAAATTAAAATGCTGAGGAAATTTTAGGCTAAAAAGTCTTTATCATTAGTCAACATACCTGCTGTCTAAAATTTGCCCTTTCCATATTTTCATCGAATCAAAGAAGTGTTTGAGTTGGAAGGGAACTTTAAAGGTCATCCAGTCAAACTCCCCTGCAATGACCAGGGACATCTTCATGAAACTGCCTTGTCAAAAGCAAAACTCTGCAGTGTTGTGACAAGGCAGGCACTACGTGACCTCTGTGTGCAAAGAATGTGAGCTTAAGCGCATGAGGAAGTGAATAGATTGACTCCGTGTGACTGTGGAAGTGAAGTGGTGGTGTGTGAGGTTCATGCAAAAGGCCAGAGCAGCAGCAGACAGGCGCCAACCTCCCGTGGGAGATTTTGGAGGTTCCCTAATATTTCTGAGGAAAGAAAGCAAGTAGTGGCCTGCATTATGCGAGGATGGGCTGGTAAAGCAGAGCCGAGGAGAAAACAGCCAGAATCTTTCCTTTTGTAAACCCTTCGCCCCCTTCGCTGTAGGACTGCGGAGTTTTGTGTGACACCTCATACTATGGGTTTCACTGTTCTAGAAAGTGTAAACAAGATTGTTGATAGCAAGGGCAGACCTGTTCCCTGCAGCTTCTCAGTGCTGTTTGTCTTCAGGGCCTGTGGAACACGTCATTGCTCTCTGCAATCAACCAGACATATTTTCTTTCCATTCCCAGTGCTAGTGAATGAGCAAAAAGGGCATAAGCAACGGCAAAATCTATCCTTATATTCCTTCTATGCACTTTTTGCAGCTTTTCCACATAATTTGATAGCAGAAAAAGCAAGTCACTCAGTCTGTGGTCATGGTCTTGCTTGTGGTCAAATTTCAGTTTACCATTTATAAGCAAGTACAGAGATGTGTTGTGTTCTTTCCTCACTTTGGTTAAGATGCTTTTGTGTTACTACGAGCCAGTACTGCTCTCTCTGTGAGTAATGGTGACAGGTTAAATGCTAGGGAGGGCCCCTCTCTTCCATTGTACTGACCAAACCACAGTACTTCTGTGGAGGTTCTTTAAGGAGTGCCAAATTCCTCTGCAAAAGAGACAAATAACCTTTTCATGCAGGGATGTCCACCCATTGTTCCAATCACTATCCCAGATACAAAAGTCTCTTCCTGAATTTGGCGGCTTGGACCTTCTTGGAAAATGCTGATTGAATGCCACTAGTCTCTCTTGAGAAGAAGAGTGCATTTATTAATGTCAATCTTCATTCAGTCTCTGTTGTCTTACATGTTGCTAGCATCAGCAAGAGTACTTTTTATGAGCATTTCATATCTGTGGAAAAAGGTCAGATTCTTGCCGATCAGATTCTTGATTACTTGCCATTGTTGTTAAATGGGAACAAGCAGATGTTGGATAAAACTGCAAAGAATTAAGAGCTCTTGAAGGAAAATGTGTGATGTAGATCCCTGCTGGCAGTTTAGGAGCATCCGGATAACAGAGGAGCACTATGGTGCCTGTGGAACTGTACTCCCCTTCAGAGCAGGTGTGCAGAGCTGGGACAGTGACAAGCAGTTGCAGTCTAGGAAGGAGATTTGCAATTCTTCACTGGCTCTCAGACTGAGAGGAGCAGATTGACTGGGAGCAGGCTGCTGACCTCTATGTTGCTTCTGCCTGATTAAAAGGGGTAAAGCTGTCCCCCAGAGTAAATGTGTAATTCAGCTTTTTGTTTAGGGAGTGACTATGGTGGCCTAAGCACACTACGAAAACCAATCAACTTGTTATCTTCCATCGTTATTTGTATTTAATCTAATTATCTGGTTTCCCCTTTCATCTATCTTTCTGTGGCTGCTTAGCATAACTTAAGAGAGGATGCAGGGTGGCCTTCTGAGGAACCTTGATGTAAAAATATGTCTTTAAGAATGAGTCAGCTTTGCTTCACTCAAATGTCTATCCATTCTCTTTCATGGTTCAGTGGGTTTTTACGTGCATTCTCCATTGCTGGAAACTCTTGTTCAGCTAAAATAACACCTTTGTCAAGTGACATTTTGAAAATCCCTACGTTATTTTTGTCTGTATTAGTAGTATTATCTTGTCCTTTCTCATCAGTAGATTTCAAAGCCCGCTCTCAAAAGAGGAGTGGCATTGCCCACTGCAGCTTGGTGCATGGGGGAGAGGGGCTTGTTCAGGTGACAGAGGAGGAAGCCACACATGTTCAATGAGTTCCAGCCCCAGGGCCTGAATTCCTGAACCCATCAATTTAACATGAGTTCCTCTTTGCACCCAACACAGCAAAGCTGCTCAGAGCACAGCTTTCAACTCAGTTGCTCATCCAGCATACACGTTGAACAGGTGTGAATATTACCGGGAGATCTGGAAGAGGCTATTTGGCACAGAGGAACAGGACAGCATTCACCTGGGAGGAGTTCTGGCTGCAGCAGGCACCCTCTGCACTAACAGAAATGTGCACAGGCCGTGGGGCATAAAGCCAAGCTGTGACATGAGACACATTTGAGTTTTGTGTGGGAGAGGGGCTCTGCACTGGCTGTTTGTGGCATTGCTGTATGGCCACTGGGTGCACCCCTTTAATTCCACGTGTGACCAGATTCAGTATCTTCTATCACCACAGAGTTTGCCCGGACCTGGACCAGCCTGCAAGCCATCCCCTGATGCCACTCTTCACCCAAGACGTCTCTCACATCACATCACATCACATCTGTCAAGAGTCTACATCTTGTTTGTTCCTTGTTGACCATCATTTTTGCCAGGCCAGCACAGGCAGCCTTCCTCTTAGTCTGGAAAGGAAGGACCATTCTTGCTGACTAGAGGGATCACAAGGCAGGATGAAGAAAAAAGAAGCTGCAGAGAAAGCTCTCTGGCTTCCAGGTTAGTCTGTGCACCAGACAAGTGCACAGCTCAGCAGTTCACAGTGCCTCTGCTATCAGCATCAACACCTGTGAGGATGATGTGCTGTGTCCCTTTGGGATATTATGATGGCTTCACTGACATCTGTGAGAATTTGAAGCACCTCACGCTTGAAATTTGTCTTCCTTTCCCTTTTCAAAAAAGATGATGGATGGTGTAACCCACTCTATCAGTTTTTCCCATGTGATTTATATAGTGGCTTCTAAGGTTTTGAGTAGTAAGAATTTATAGTCTTTTTCTTGGAAATAAAGGCTCTTTCTTACTTCAAGTAATGTTTTCCACGGCTGTTATTATTATCTGCATTAATGCAGATCCTTGCTTGTCATTCTCAGCAAACTGCAAATGGTAGTGGATTCCTAAAATTATGATGGATACATGTGCGTGTGAGATTTAAGTGTATTGCATTTTATTTTCAGTCTTGTGTTATGAGAGAGGTCACATGGATATGAGCTTCCACTTATGTCTCTCATTTAGAGGGATGAGTTCAATGGCACTACAGTGTTTTTACATTTCTTCTTCAGCCCTTTCCTGGTGCATTTTAATGTCTTGTTTGCTCTTTGCCGCCTTTGCTGAATGCTGAGTAGGCACTTTATTATTGACAGTGTAAGAAAATAATTCATCTTGTTTATAATAAGTAATCTGAATTGTTGTTGTCCAGCAAAAAGACACAACAGAAATATCTTCTAATACATATTTTTTTTTAACTCTTAATTTGTCTGCCACCACATTACTGATTTTTTGCCTCTTTTAAAATAATTTTTGTGCCAAAATCTAAATGCTGCTGTGTGAGTTTCCTTCCTGTTACAGATCTCTGATTAATTAATATCCTGTGAGCGGCTACTGGAGTATCACACTGTTTGCATTTTGCTGTTATCAAATGCAAAGATTCTGTGTGTGGTTTCTAAATTATGACAGACCTTTCTACACAATCTCTGTTTTTACTTTCTTTTGTTTTGCCAGATACATCTCCGGTGAATAAAAATTGAGTCTTGGGGTTAAGTACTTTTGGAAGAAAGGGCATTCGTTTTAATATATGTGCTTTTGACTAAGATGCTTCAAATTTATTCACACATGCTGGAAAATAAGGGTTTTTTAACACTTTTATTCAAAAATATTCGAAACATTTTCTATGTTAATTAAAATACAGAATTGGTATCCTGAATTACAGTGAAAAAGTAATTCAAAATACCTATATATACACCTACATATAGGCATATATGTCAACCTGAGAGAAAATGCACCTACAATGAAAAGTAATGGCTTTGCTTTGTGTCTTTGTGCACATAGAGAATATATTTTTGTCCTTTTTCTTTAAGACTGGGGGTACATCATCCCCCCCTGAAATGAAATATTTAAAAGTAGCAGGTACTTCTAATAACTGCCTAAGAGTCACAAGTGAACAAGTCCTACACAGATGAACTGCAGAATAAAAGAAGTATGGTTATAATCATCCTTCTTGAATACGCGAATATTTTTTCCAAGTGCATGTGCTGATGCCAAGGTATTATCTCACCTCTGCTGCTCCATGCAGGCCAATCTCTTGATGCTGGTGAAAAAGAAACCACACAGTGCAGTGCTTTGCACAGAGCTGAGCAGTGATTTGTAATCACAGCAGAGAAACCTTGCATGTCCATCTTCCATGTTCCACATTTGGGACACCTTCTGTCATAACACTCAGAAAATCTAGAGGCACAAATAAAGCTGAAGTAAGTAATTATCCAACACTAGCTTATTGTTGAATATGTCTGCATTTGCTTAGCTTTTCAAAGTTCCTGCTTTTCAAAGTTCCTGCTGCTGTCAGTTTGCTTGCTGCTGAGTTTGGTGGCTGGTCTGAAATGCGTTACAGAGCATCTTGGTCCCCCGTAGACTGTGTGTGGAATGAACTGGTAGATTCAGTGTGGTAAGTGATGTGTACTCCACACCACTTGCAGAAATACCCAGGTAGCTGCCAGTTTTTAAAGAGCATCTTCAGGTACTTCTTAAATTTCTCCCCCATGAAGAAGTAGATGACTGGATTGAGGCAACAGTGAAAAAGGCCAAGGATTTCTGTTACCTGGAAAGCATAGTCCAGATTCCTGCTCACCTGACAGTCTTTAATGACTCCCATAAATTCCAGCAGTTGTAAGAAAATAACAATGTTGTAGGGGGTCCAAAAAAAGAAAAACACGATCATGACAACAAAAATCATCTTCACTGCCTTATTCTTTTTGTCATTTCTACAGTGAACTAATGTTTTAATGATCATGGAGTAGCAAAATGTCATAATTATAAAAGGGATTAGGAGCCCTAAAATGTTGACTTCCAGAGTAGAAAAAAGCTTCCATGTTGTGATATTGCCTGGAAATCTCGGTTTGCAGGTAGTATAATTTTGTTCATTAAAAGACTCTCTAAATACAAGCTCAGGGACCGAAGCTGAAAGAGCTACCAGCCATACGACAAGGCTAGTAGTCAAACCATGGAAGGCGGTCCTTGCTTTCAAGGAAAACACCGCACGAACAATTGCCAGGTATCTGTCTATGCTCATAAGCATAATAAAAAATATCCCACTGTAAAACCCAACCAGGTAGATCCATGAAATGATTTTACACCAGGGAGTTCCAAAAACCCATTGGTCTACTGTGAAATAAGACCAGAATGGCAAGGATAAAACAAAGAGCAAATCTGAGATGGCGAGGTTTAGCAGGTACACATCGGTCATGCTCTTCAGCCTCTTGTATTTGAAGAGGACCACGATGACTAGAATGTTTCCAGCGAGCCCGACCAGGAATACCAGGGAATACAGAACAGGTAGGAAGGAGGCTGCAAACCTTCTGACGCCTTCTTTACTGCATGGTTTTGGTGCATCGTAATAGGTATCGTAATACTCATAAAAGGTTGAGTGTTCAACTTCAAGGGACTCTGTACTTGAAGAACTCATGGTTTTTCCCCCAGTTCTGAGAAGAGAAGAATATAAAAATATCAGTGACTTTCAGTTCGTCAAGACCATGTAGTTACTCCACAAACCTGAATCATGAGTGGCTGACTCACAGCTCGGCACACAACTCACTGCAGGTTCTCAGACATTATGTAAGCATTATGGGATGAATGCATGTGCACACTTGAACAAGGTACTGTCCTTAGCATGCATGTGCTTAGTCCTTGCAGCACTGTGCAACTTGCATGTCAGGCACAAAGGGATGTTCAAATGGATGACAGGAAAGCAAATGGGAATGAAAGATGTGGTCCACAGGTGTCAAATCAGAGAAGGTTAAGTTCCATTTAAAGCAAAGTAAAAAGCAAACTCATTGTTCATAGCAGTTCACAATTACTCTGACTGACCTTTCCCATCAGGCATATGTCACCCACCATAAAAAGATAGTGATAGACATGCATCAGACTTTTCTTATGAAATTACGTTTACTGAAAGCTGTCGTGAGCTTTCAATAATTGCTTACTTTCAGTGGCAAAATGAGGAATTTGTCATCTTCATATAGATGTTCTTTTTAATAGGCAGATACAGAATTTTAAGTGATGTAAATTGGACACAGGGTAAATATATTGCTGACTTATGAGTTTCTGTGTTATTCGCATTACAGCATGGTTCTTTTAGCCTAACATACCAGAAATTCAAGTCTGAGTTCTGTTCTTACTTGTGTGTTATTCACACCACAAGAAGCATTTTTTTAACATAACATATCGGAACTCTAAGCCTGGCCTCTGTTCTTCCCTTTTGTCTTAATTTAATGAATAGAAAGCAGAAGAGAAGTGAGTTTCTTTGTTTTACTTGTCTTTGCCCTGTGTTGCTGCCACATACCAGCAAACATTAACTATCATTAATCTGAGACCTACTGTGTGTAGTCCCAAGCATGACACCTTTCCAGCCTAGAGTTCTGTTCCATTCTACACAGAGAGGAATTTAGTCTGATTTACAAGTCACAAGGACAGAACCATTTGACACCAATGGTGTAGAAATGACAGCCTTGCAGCAACTGCAACGCAGACATACCTGAATCTAATCTAGGTTCAGCATAATGTATTTGAATACTTAAAAATGTATGCTCACAGAATACACCCACTTCTGATGATGCAATAATTCTTAAAATTGTCTAAAAAAATGACCTGACCAGCTACAAAAGGTAAATGAAAAAGCATTACATTCACACATATCATGAGTATGCATGATACACAAAAGTCTGAGCAATTGCATTTTATGAATTTTACCTTTTCTCTTCCTTCTCTGAAGAAATGATGTGCAAAAGATGATGTGAAGAAGCTTCTTTGCTCTAAGGGTGCAGAATCTTCAGGTAGCTCTGCTAGGGAGGTGCTACCCACACAGCAGTATCCACCAGCTGTAAAAGCAGATGTCACTAGGTAGCTGTGTTTCTTAGCGGAAGCTTCAACTTCCCTTAGGTTGTAACACAAGTACTTTTCTCCTTGGTGCTTATCAGAGATAGTCCCTTTAAGTCAGAAATAGAATTAAACACATCTTATAATGTTTAAAAAAAAAACAGTTTCCACTGTGAGACTGATGACGTAGTTAAAGCAGTTTCATCTAATCCAACAATCATTTAAACTGATGTCACTAAGTATAGATGTCACTCAGCTCTCATTCAACTGGAACCTTGTTCTTTTCTTAACATCAGAAAAGAAATCAAAGAGTCATCTGTGGTGAGCAGAGAGGAGGCAGGCACTTGGTGGGTGTGTGGGAAGTGTGTTTCTACTCCTCTGACAGATATCTGATTTTGCAAGTTGCATTGTGTAATTTTAGAAGAAAAAAGCTGTATAGATTTAATGTAAGGAAGGCTCCTTTTAATCACTGTTGTTTGATCTTACCTTACTAAAAAAAGAAATGAAGGCATGTTAATCCACAATACCTTTTTGCTTGATGTTTTCTGTCACAGGTTTTATATACCTCCCACCATTCACCATCACAAAAATGTAACAGTGGTCAAAATATTGAATAAGAAGTAGGATGTGAGCTCGCACGCGCGTGGTCGAAGGGCAGAGCGTGCAAAGTGCTGAGGTTTACCATGGCAAACAGCAGGAAGCTCAGCAGCTTCTATGAATTTCTCTTGGGAATTGGATGAGCTTTATTTGTCTTTTGGGGGATCCTGAGAAGGGAAAAGAGAGCACAGAAGACATTTGGTAGTCAAGTGGGATGGTTGTCAGTCCTGCTAAAAGAACAGCTGTGCTGGCAGCTGGCAGGTGCTGGTCTCTGTTTTCCAGAAAATGTCAGCCAAGCAGAAGTACAAGCCATCTCTCTACAGGGGAGCCTGCTTTCTTGTGATCAGCATAAACTGAAAGGACACAATGAGAAGCAGAAACAAGAAATCTGCAGAAGGTGGTAGTGAGAGTAGGAAGAATCAGACATCTCTGTCCACAAGAGATTATATGTTTCCTTGTTTGCTCTCTGATGTTTCCAGACACAGCTACAGCTTTTGTTCAGTTATGCTATTTGCTGCTATCTCATATGCCTGACACTGTTACACTGCCCAATAACTTACGTTTGGCTGAACAGCTTGATGTGATGACAGCATAAGATGTAGGATCTACTGGTTTCAGGTTTGCCAGAATAAAACAATTGTATGGGAAGGACCTTTCACAAGCTGCATCTGTAGAAATCTTTAAATCAGTCTCTGGGAGATATTTCTTCAGTACAGGTTATTGCATTTTCTCTTCAGTTTATTAGCAGTCCTTAAAGGATATGGACATCAGATAAGCAGACAACACTGTTGTACCAGTTTCATCAGCTCTGCTCACAGAAACCAAAAGCCATTCCTTTTGTTTTTCTTTTGTTTTTGTAAGGACCTCAATAATCTCTTCTTTGACGTGTTGTTGCACTAGAGCCGCAAGTTCAGCTCTTCAGCCACAATAACTATAACAGAAAATCTTTCTTTGAGTACATGCTTTTCAGGAAAAAAACACCTCTTGCTCTTTACAATGCTCTCTTAGCCATTGATGTTTCTTAGTTCTGGCTGTAAATTTTTCCCCCTCAATAAACCACCATGCATCTGCATGCTTAGTTTGTCCCACTCATTATTTTCAGCTCTATCAGACTAGGTATCTTTTTGAATTTCATCAGTGATGATTATTCTTGATTTCCAGATGAAGAGGTGAATAGAACTGAATCCAGATATTAAATCTCTTCGACCTGTAAGAACCCTGCTCAGTTAAGGAATGACTTCCCATCAGCAGCAACATTTTGCAAGATTGTTGACCACCATCAGCAGTCTTTCAAGACCTGTCCTTAGAACACAGGCCACACTTCAGATGTTTCTGATCTTTCAGGCATACTGTCAGCAGGGAAAAAGTCTGCAGCCATATGAATTCCAGTCTAGAATGATCCACATGGCACTAGCCTGAAGAAAGCACCTACCTGGCACAGTGCCTTTTGCCCAGTCCTTCTGTGGAAGGCTTTTGAGTAGCAAATGCACCTCACCAACCACTCACTTCGTGCTAAATCGCTGAATGGGAAGGGCTGTCTTTGTAAGGAGACTGAGCAAGAGTGTCTCTGCAGAAAGAGGAATGTTCAGCCTCAAAAAAAAAAAAAAAAAAAAAAAAAAGAAAAAAAGGGTTCCCTNAAATGGTTGCAGCTACAGATGCTGAAAACTTACAATGTGTGAACTCCAGAAAATGAAGATTAAAAAATATATCTGTCAGTTCATGAAAATCAAGAGAATGAGAATGAATCCTGAAATATCTTCTGATGGCTCACCAGTGAACAGAGTCCCTGGGAGAACCTGCAAGGAAAATTGGAGAGAAAACAGGAAAAAAAGAGAAGTCTCTGAGAAAATGAGACAATGCAGAAAATAGAGGAAAGGTGTTGTGAGTGCAGGTCCTGCAATTGCTTGGAGAGAAAGAAGAGTGGAAGGGTCTGAGTATAAATGTAGGCTGCAGTAGGGGAGTTCTGGGGTCCCCTTGTAACACATGACAGCCTGTTTTTTTCAGGTGCTTCATGGAGAACCTGGCAGAGACTAATAAAAGGAGAATGGCTAGAGTTGGCAAGATTACGGGGAAAGGGGGAAGCATTCTGTGATGTTGCTGTAAAACTAAAGGTTTTGCAGGGGAAGAAAATAAGAGGTCATTTTACCTCTTTACTAAATGGTATCAGGATATGTGTCACCCACCAAATAAATCACAAGTGCTCAGGGGTGGACCAAACCTGATTGGCCGGACTGGAAGATTAACCTTTTATATGGGATGGTGTGTGTGGGGGAACATTAAATGCAACAGGGAGGAACTTAATAAAAGCAAAATGTGGAACAACCCCATACCATAAAAAACTTTGCTTCTCACCAATAATAAAAGATTATCTCAGCCACTCCCATTTTTATGGGAAGTCTTACCATTAATCTGACATTTTACAGGAGGCATAGGAGTCTTACCCAAGGAAGGACTGGAGATAGACATTTACCTAACCCACTAACCTGTGAGATCCTTACCACTGATATGCCAGTGCACCATCCATTCTGTCTGATCTCAGTGCTGGCCAGGGACAGATGATTCAGACAAGTCCTCACTGGAAGAGGCTGGTCCACAAGAGAAGCAGATGACAGTAAATAAAAAGGGTCAACTATTGCAAGAATTAGTATTTTGATTGATTGTGTGGATCAGCGCAGGATCCAGGCTGCCAAAGTCTCAGATGGACAAACATTTACCTTTCTCATCAAACCGTCCTCTCCATCAGGTGGCCAGCTCCTTGCGTCGTCTGGACTTGTGGGGTTCTTCTTTTGCAGTTCAGGCGTTTTTACTGTATTCCAATTTTTTTAATGTATTCCAAATTTCCTGCAGCAAAACTGAGAGCAATCAGAGAGAGAACTTAAAAAAGGAAGTGAATAATTTCCTAGTTTTAGAGACAACCACTGTTGTTGTTTCTCAGGTGATTCAGACACAATTTGTTTCAGTCTTTTTGAATGTGTGAATTCCCTTTGGCTAAGATAGCTGTTTGTGCTGACAACGAAATGATTTAAGCCAAAACCATCTTTTCCTTGTTCAATGTTAAGTTGCAATTCCCCTCATCTTTTTTTTTCTTTTCACAGTGGACCAGCCCTGTGCATTCTACTGTTTATATCCACTGGTGATTCTGTGAATGGTGTCAGTCATCCTTCTCCTTAGTCTAATTTGCTTTCTTTGTACATGCTGTGCTTGCAAAGCTGCCGTAGAGGGAACTCCTTATAAAAAAAAAAAAAAAAAAAGAACTGAAACTTCTCACCTCAAACATGACAGAAATAGACATTTTGTATGCTGAATTTTACTTTAAATAAAAATTACTGATACAAAAAACATGAGTTTTGTTCTTCTTAAATATGAAATGGCACAGCAGGCAGCTTTCTTAGTCATGTTCAGTGATCTGTTAAATGTTACCAAGCTGTTTCTAAGATAGGTAAGAAATTTGGGCTGTTTCCACTCTGAGGAGCAGTGGATACCTGAGATTTAATTTTTTTTTTCCTAAATGTTCCAGTCATCACCTAATCATCACTATGTTAAAGGCTGGTCTTTCTAAAGAAAAAAAAAAAAAAAAAGGCAAGGCAATGGTGAATAGCAGAAGTGTTCTCTGGCCACTTTGTTTTTTATTGTGATGAGTTTAGATACAGACGAAGGATGACAGTGTGGTGTAAAAGCTTTGTGTTCTCTGTGCTGTGTTGGTTCCCCCAGGCCTCCAACATTTCAGTTGCTGGTAGCCTTTAAAAGCTTATTAAATGACTAGCCTTATCCTAAACACCTACATCTTCAAAGTCTTTCCTGACATGTTCCTCCCATGGCAGATGTAATATAAAGGAGGCTAGTTAAAAAAACTAAAGTATTTGCAGAGGATCAAGAGTGAGAGAGAGCTAACACTTGATCTTATCGATTACTAATCTTTCCGTTTTTGCTAAGGCCCAGGCATGGAAAAGCTGTTTCACTGCAAGGGCTGTTCTGCCAACTTATACAATATTCAGTTCACTTTTAGTAGGAAGGGAAACCACTCAGGACACCAAATTAAAACTGTGACAGGCACAACAAAAGGTATTCATTTGAGCATCTCTGTCATCTTTGTCATTCACAGGACATTTTGATGTGCTTTGTGAATTGTTGGTGACACTGCCTGTAGTTAATTTTACATCCACAGACTTTGATATGGTCACAAGCAAAAAAACTAAAACCGCAGAGAAATTGATGTTTCTTCCATCAGCACAATGTAATGACAATTTTCTTCTTACTTTTCATACATATTTTTTACACTCTGTACTTGTTTATCAGTAACTCCAATTCCTTGACTGGGGTGCCCTGCTTTAACCATGAAGGACTTTCAGGTCCAGTGGAGTTTAATAATGCCACCTTCTGGTGGAGATGCAAAGAAAGCACTGGCTCTAAAGATGGGCAGAAGGAATGATGGAGTGAGCTTAGGGCAGAGGGTCCTGTGTGAACAAGGGTGATTACAGGGATAGTGAGAGGGTGTGGTCACTCTGGAAATATTTAGCTCCAGGTGCTGTTAGCCTTGTGCAAAAAGATGTATGCCACTGTCTACAGCTGCACCTTCTGAATCTGACTTGAACGGTAAACCCTGGCCTGGGCAGTCTGTGTTGCTTTTATTGTAACTTGAATTTTGTCCATCCCTTCACTGTAGCCCCCTGAAACCTGAACTACCAGGAGGATCTGGAGAGCAAGGCTCAGCAATGTGACCAAGCAAAAGGAACTGAACCAAGAGAAGGTAAGCCTTAATGATTCAAATGAGGGCTCCCGGGGCTGGGGCTGGGGGGG
>VWYO01011744.1:155308-255044 GCA_013400275.1 Rhadina sibilatrix | reverse complement strand
AAAAAACCCCAAACAAACAAACAAAAACAACAAACCAACAAAAAACAAACAAACCCAAACCAAAAAAACAAAAAACCCAGCTGATCACAGTATGAGGATACCAATTTTCTAAGACAGGAGTCCAATGGGGACTACAATAAAGCAAAGACTCACTGCAGAGGGGCTCTGAAGCCACTTAAGGATTATGACCTGGTAAATTTTAGTCAGCTCTAATACTGCCATTCCCAAAACAGGCAAACCCAGCTTTGAGCCTCCTCAGCTCCTTATAAAAAGGAGCAAAGAAGGTGTGAGGTGAAGGTTCTTCATCTGTACCAGAAGGCCTAGCATGTCATCCCTAGAAGAAGCAATTCCTGGGCACGCTGACCCCGTTCCCCATCCCTGGCTGGTCACAGGACATTAGCACTACTGGTGGAGGCCCTTCCAGTGGGAAATGCTCCCCACTGCCTTGTGCCCCAGCTATGGCCAAACTGGGATCCATGTTGCTCAGCAATTGCCAGGGGCAAAGTGGGTGGCAAAGGGCTGTGGGCAGAGGTGATTCAACAACCTGCTCCAGGTGCGTTTCAGATTTACCATTTCCTTCTGCTCTGCTCCTACCTGGTCAGAGACTGGAAAAATAATTGGAGCAGCAGCTCAGGCTTTCAAGCAGCTCTCACTTGTAGGAGCCCTCCTGCTCCGGGGCACAGGAGATTCCTCCTGGGAACAGTGGCTCGTGTGTGACACCAGGGGGAACTGTCTTGTCCCGGGTGCGTGGAGCCATCGCCCTCTGCTTCCTCAGCTTTGTCGGTGTCCTCCGACGTGCCCTGCAAGTACGGGCCACAGCAATCTCTGCTGACATTTCTATGCCTCTCGGTGGCGCTGGCGGTGATTTTAATGCAGCAAATTTATGGGCTAAACTCGAGCTCCTCAGAAATGCAGCTTCTCAGTTGCCTGCATTGTCCTGGCATATTGGAGCTGCGTGTTGTGCTGCAGCTGGATATGGAGCACTGACAATTACCTGCCATTTATCAGAGACTTAAAATCTGAGTGGAACGGGAAACAGACTGTTCCCAAACAGTGACAGCAGCAGTTGGAAAGTGGATTATATCCCCTGTATAGAGAAACAGCAGTGCCAGAGCCCTTGCTTACATTCTCTATCCCATTCACTAAACTCTGCCTTCAGTGATGCAAAGTTCACGTGCTCCTTCCTGCTGATTGAAATATCATGGTTAGAAATGTGGTAAATGCAAATTGTTCTTCAAAACCAAGCCATTTTCTTCATGTCCAATGGGAGTTACTTCACAGTTATTTCTTTAGGGAAAGGAATGAAAAATGCAGTATATTAACACTTTTGTGTTGCATATTAGTGAAACAAACAAAATCAGAGAGGAACATTTGGTAGATTTTTTTTTTTTTTTTCCATTTTGAAAACAATGTGTTAACACTGGCCCTCATAGATCTTGAGGTTTGGGTGTGTATGGTAAAAACCAAACTCTTACAGTGGCTACCAAGTAAATTAGGAAGTTCTGCTTACAAGTGATAGCAGAATTATTGCTAACTTCAACAGAAACTATATGTTGTGGTAAAGTGTCAGAAACCAAGTTTTAATAGTTAAAATTGTTCTCAATTTTTGCTTTGATTATTGAACTTGAATTTCAAAATAATAACTCTGGATTACACAGATTTTCATTAGAGTTCTGGGTGTCCTACAGAGTTAAGAAACTGTAGTGCAAAAAGTAGAAATTTGAGTAGGAGTAGGTATGTTCTTAATAGAGAAAATACTTCATTCAGTGGCTATTTTAGAAGTGGTGTTTTAATGGCCTTTGGCAAATATGCATCATGCAGGGGCTATAGCTACAAAGGAAAGACATTACCAGGTGGGATCTGAAAAAGCAACAGTGAGTAGAGATAGTGAAACTTCAGATTTTCTTTGAAAAATTCTCATTTGTTTTTTAGAGATAGCAGGACTTTGGATTTACATGGATCAGACTTTTTTCCCTTGTTGTCCTGCTAAGACAAGAGCCTTGTGCCACTCACAAGATCTCAGTGAGGGACCTCACAGAGGTTAAAGAGACAAAATGGAAATGACAGAACTTAACCCATAATCCATTAATTCATTAATAGTTTCTCTGTGAATAACGTCATTAAAAATTCAGACTACCCTGGGCCAGGACTTCAAATTCACTCCCACCAAATGCTGAATCCAAAGGAAATATGTGGTAGTGGTTGGCTCCTGATGCCAGTGTTGAAAATGACAGCTTTCACTGCTGAGCAATTTCCTAGGCCAATGTGATGCTTTGACCCACTACACTTCTAAGCTTTTTGGACAAGGTTTTTGTTGAAAAAAAACCCAAGAATTCAGAGTGGTTAAAGAAAAAAAATAAGAAAAAGAAGAAATTTAAATCCTATTGTTTTGGAACTGTGTTGTAATATTTGAATGAGATGCATACACAGTGGCACCTAAAAATACTGATATCCATGTATCTCACTGCAGTTGAACAAGCAGTTCAGTTAAATATGTGTCTTGTTCATCCTATTTTTAAGTACAACATGAAATATAGTCATGAACCTGTCGAGGAAATTTGGATTCACATTTTACTAGTTCCTCAAACTTAACCCAGTTGGGCAAAGATTTATGGTAAGTGTCAGTGTGATTCTCAAACAGGAAAAAGTTGATAATATTGAAAAATTAGGATGCAAAGATAGCTCATCACCCCTCAAAACCCCAAAGCTCAACACCCGACCCCCAAACCCAGAGATTTCCTTACCTCCTTTTTGCACAATACTACTCTATGGATAGATACAGGTGGGTGTATAAATTATGACTTGCTAAGTAAGCAAGAGTCTGTCCTTAATTTATGGCAGATGAAAAGGTTTTACCCCATACTAAGAGAGTGGTTCACTTTCTCATGGGTAATGGATGGGAACTGGAGGTTGCTGGTCTTCAGGGACATGTTGATCCAGTCTAAGGATAAATGTCTCATTAGTGCTGTACATAGGAATGTTTTGCAGGTCCTAAACTAACCAGGCAGTTAGAAAACACCAGTTTCCTGCTGTAGAGGTTTTGAAAGAGAAGTTGTATCTTTAAATAAAGGCTACAATTAACTGAAAGTCCAGTTCTTAAAGAGACATCAATGGGCTTTCCATCAGGCTTGAATGATGCAGTGCAGCAAAGGGCAGCAATTCCAGTCTCAGCTGGCAGCTGAACCCAGACCTGGTAAAGTTTGCTATTTGCTGTTCTCAGAGCACCAGGATGTCCCATGGAGGCCAAGGTTTTTTAAGGAACAATTACAAGAATTGTTCCTTTCTGTTTCTAACTCTTTCTGTTAATACAAAAAATATGAAAATGGTGATTTTGGTTTTCATGTGGGTTTTCTAAGATTTACCGCTGCTCTTATGAGGAGGAACCTGCATAAACCAGTGGTTTGTTGCAGAGCCAAATGTCTTGAAACCCCCTGAGGTGTTTGATCTCATACAAATGCTCACATATTGAGCAATAAAACCATGAAAATAAATGGCAAACATCATAACTTGCAAATACATGGCATAAAATTTGACAACATTATGTTGGCAATCCTTGGAAGTATTCCATTGCACAGTGTGGCAGAGAAGACAGGAGTGCAGGTTTTCAGGAGGGGCCCTTGACTTGGAAGTAGAGGTTTTTTGCAGCTTGCAGAGGACCCAGGGCTGTCGAGGCAGTCTGACTCACAGTAGCAAGTCTACCCTGCCAGAGGGAGATGCATCTGGGAAGGAGAGGGATGCATTGTGCTGGTAATGGGTAGGATTGCCGGGGAACAACTGGGTCAAAGCAGCAAAAACTTCTCCTTTCCTGGAGAGCTGGTATCAAACTCTGGGTTTCCACCTTTCATTCTGGAGACAGCACACGGGTCATATTTAAAGGTGCCTTTTACTCTTCCCACTCAGTAACTCACCATTGTCTGGAAAATCAAAGGGAAGTTAAACCAAGAGCGATTGCATTGCTCAGTTTGGCAATCCACTGTCTTCAGGCCGACTTCATGCAGATAACTTCTTGTTTAGTCTCACAGCCTTCCTCTTTCTTTCTGCACATCTTGGCATTTCTTCAAAAAACATTGTAAAAATACCATTTCTTAAAATACCACTTTCTTGGGGGCAGGGACAAATAAAGCTACCTAATATCATTTGATTAGGCAGACCAAATTTTGAAAAAGAATTTAATTTCAACTGACACTCATAATACACTTAAACTTAGACAGCAAGTCTGAAAGTCCACTTAGAGCTGAAAATTACAAAACTGAGCATAGAGAATATATTTCCATCAAATACAAAGGGCTTTATGAAAATGTGGTTTGGTTTAATAGTTGGTGGGGTGTTTTTTTTTTGTTTTTGTTTTGTTGTGGGTTTTTTTGTTTTTTTGTTTGTTTGGGTTTTTTTGTTTGGTGTTTTTTTTTTTTTTGCTGTAGATTGTGATGAATGTTCAGTAGCAAAAAGTGGAATATTTGTGTAATTATTGCCATTTGAAAATTGCTCAATGAACACACTCTCCTCCGCATTTTCTAGGAATCAAGGGGTACTAAGGTCCACAAAGAAAGGTCCTACTCCTCCCCCTCACAGTCTGAAACAACTTTTTTGTGTTAGTTCAAAAGTGAGAGTGTTTCTTCAGATTTGACATATTACCAGTTACATCAGTGTACAGAAATAGAGTTCTACTGCCATGGATTTGTTTTGTAAGACTGGTCCTTGATTTTTCCTTGTCAAGTGATCTCAACTTCATTATTGGCAACAGTCATTTTTCCACTCATCTAACGCCAGGCCACAGTGCCAAAAAATTCTCCTTTGCTTTTGCAGCAGATGGCAACAGGGATGCCCAGGTAAAGGACTCAGTTATCTGATGGACATTTTGCATCCCCAGTGCATTGTTACTGCAAGAGTAAAAAGGGTATTTGGAGGCTGTGGAGTGCTCATGGGAAGTGTGTCCTCTGAGATGCATTAAGCCTGGGTACAGCTGCAGTTTTCCCTGGGGAAATCAGCTGTGGTGGGAGAGGCCCCAAAGCTTGAGGAAGGTTGTGGTAAGCAGCATGGGCAAGTAGTTATTTTGTTCCCAAAGCCATTGGCTGTGACAGTTTAGACAAGGTTGGTGTTTACATGTGGCAAGCAGGGCATGGGTGAGAGGCAGGAACTTACCCTGCTCAGCTTGATGGTGCTATATTTGGACCAAGCATAGAGATATCCAAACCCATCCTTCTAGTTCCCATTGTTCCAGAGGGTGCTGATGTCTCCTGGTCAGAGCCCTTGGGGATGTGCTGAGTGAAAGTCTCCACTGAGCTCTGGCATTTGGCTGAGGCCAAGCCCTTGGAAATCAAGAGATAGACTGACTGGTTTATCTCTAATCCTAAAGGATGGATTAGAGATCCTTGCTCTCATTATTGCATGCTATAAACGCAGAAGGAACAGGTGACACTAAACATGTGTTTAGAAATAACTCCTTTTCTTTATGAACAGTGGGATTTTATTACACATGAAAGCACAGTTTAAACATTTGTTGCAATCCATAACCACAAAATCACTTCCTTATGGATATATAGCATCAAAAATACACCCACCCCTTTACTATCAAAAACATTCCCCTCTCCTAAAAGTCAGTCACCATTTATTAAAGAGATTTCTCTTCTCTTAAAAAATGAGTTTATGTCTATGTACATAAGTATCACATGCACATACACTGACACATGCACAAGTGATGTGAATGTGAACAGTTCCAGTGATGGAACTGTTCAAAAGGTTCCTTACCCTTAATTCTTCTCCACCTCCTTTTCTAGGCACAGAGTGCTCCTTTTGTTACTACTTTCCCTCTTCCTTGCTCTTGATTCCATTCCATGTCCAACACTGACATATTGTACTGCTTTTGTTTTTAAAAAATGCTTAACTAGAGGCATGACAGTCATTCTGTGCAGCCATTAAGGCTCTTCATACAGGTAAATGCAACACCTCAGTGGTTGCTATCCCTGCAGGAGACACATGTTGGTACATTTCTCCTTTCAGATGAAGACAGAGGCTTCCTGGTCGCTGGTGTTCAGGGTTATGTTGCTGTTCACTATGCTTTCTGCATAACTAACTGAATGAGGGACCTGGTAGCGATTGCAGGGCCCACAGAAACACGAGAATGGACAGTACTTCAAGCAGACATGATAAAGGTATTTCCTGAATTTTTCCCCAGCAAAGGCATAGATAAAAGGATTGAGACAACAGTGACTGAATGCAATGGTTTCAGTCAGGTGCATTGCATAGTCCAATGACTTAATTTGGTTGCAATTGGTGAATAACTCATAGTGACTTAAAGTATCTAGAAAAATCATTACATTGTAGGGGGACCAAAACAGAAAAAACACCAGCACCACAATCAAGATCAGTTTTATGGCTCGTGCTTTTTTCTGATTTTTGCAGGACAGGAGGGTTTTGATGATCCCACAGTAGCAATAGAATATGATACAGACTGGGATGAAAAAGCCAATGGTGTTCAGCTCCATATTGCAGAACACTGGCCAGATGTTCTCCAGCTTCTCTGGGAAGACAGCAATGCAGTCATTTTCTACGAGCTGGGAGAACACGAAGTGTGGCACCGACACTAAAACCGCTATTGCCCACACTGCGCAGGTTACAAGAAAGCCATGTCTTACTGTTCTGGATTTCAGAGAGTAAGTTGCCCGGACAATGGCCAAGTACCTGTCAATGCTGATAACAGTGATAAAGAACATGCCTCCAAAGAAACCAACGTAATACAGTGAGGAAACAGCTGTACATGCCGTAGTCCCAAGGGTCCATCCATGGACCGTGTTGGACGCCCAGAACGGGAGGGAGATCACAAAGAGAAGGTCAGAGACAGCCAAGTTCAGGAGATAAATGTCAGTGATGCTTTTTTTACTGCTTTTCACAATGGCAAAAACCACCATTAGATTCCCTGTGAGGCCGAGAGCAAACACCACGATGTAAAGTATCGGCAGAAATATTTTCCCAAACTCTTTGATGTCAGTTTTATTGCAGGAGAAAGCGTGTTCATCGTAAGTGTATTCAGCTGTGGTGTCTGCATATGCTTCTGTCATGCTGAATTTGCTGGCTAGAGGCAAAATGGAAAGAGTAAAGAAAATAACATTAGAGTGATCTTCTGTGTGCTGTGGTAAAATACTGAGGGGCTGCACCAAGCATGCTTTGGGATTTTGTCACTATTTATTTTAGTGAGAGTTGTATTACTGTGGCACTGATGGTAGTTACGTTATGACAAAAGCCCAGTTTCTGCTGTTACATGTATTTCACTGAAAATTATCTCTTTAGGATAAGCAAAAAATTAATGAGAATTTCAAGGGCTGTCACATAAGCCCCTACTTACTGAAGTGCAGCAGGAGCAGCAGCAAGCTGAGATCTGGCTGGGCTGTGCTTGTGGGGCATGCACCACAAGCAATGCAGGTGCTCTGCCAGTCTGCAGGCAGTGCTCGGCAGGAAACAATAGTTCACAAGTAGATGTTGAATAGATTCAGTGCCTGTCAACACCCCAACCGCCCCATCTCCCCCTCTCACTAATCCTGGGCTGGAAGCGGGGCAAGACACCCAGTTTGGCCAGGCCTAAGCTGATGCTTGCTGATAAGGGAGGATCAAGTCTGCACTGGGACATTGCTGGCAGTAAGTGTATCTTTGATGAGGCTTTTCTAAAAATCATCCTATGATCAAAAGAAGAGAAAATATATTGACCCTTTTCTTCAAGCAACAAAGCATCTCATGACTGCTCCTGCTCTGGCTGTGAGGCTGGAGCCAGGAATTCACCTTGGCAGAATCCAAAGAGAGTATGTGGTGCAGGTGTGTGACCTCTGGGTTCACTGATAACTACCCCTGGGCCGCAGTGTCACCATCTTCTTACAGGAATGCCCCAGTGCCTGTACAGAAGGGACTTGGTTCAGTGACTGTAGGCTCTCTCTAATAGAGATGTTTACACCTCCTGGTGGGAGTACAGCCAACAAAGAGCAGTGTATCTCATCCAATGCAGGTCAGGCCAAATCTGCTTTAAGACAAGACAGACTGTTTTCCAGACTGCTGACCACACTGATGAAACTTCTTTCCCCAAACCTAAGGCGAGCATGGACACACAGCTCAGCAGTAGGTGCTGATGGTGTACAGCTACTCTGACTCCTGACACTCACAGCTAAGTGATTGGAATCCACATTTCACCAACAGCAATAGTTTTTATACCTTTTGTTTCAAATAAGCCATGCAAGGGTAAGCATGAAAAAAAGATATCCTCAGGTGTGAGATAGTTTTCTATGACATGGTGGTAACTACAACAATCTTCCCCATGAGTAACTACTGTGACCATACCATTTTCTCCTAATGCCTCATTGTCAGAACATCATTTGTGGTGTAGGCTGTGAAGTTCTGGCCTATTTTTTTGTAGCAATTTCTTAAAGAGGGTATTTTTTTTTTGTGCTAGTTGGAAATGCAAGCTCTCAATTTAAAAACAGCTTTTAATCTGAATGTTCAAACCCTAATGATTAGCACTGGCAGACTTTTGAAAACATCTTTGTGGTTTGCACAGGAAAAGTGGGCTTGAAAATGCTGTCTCATCACTGGTAGTTCTGGGGCATGGGCACAGTTTGGGGAAAGCTCTTTGCAGCAGGCAGGCACACCCATGGGCAGACCAGCTCTTGCAGTATCTGTCCACTTCAACTGGGAGCTGAGTCCACCTTCAAAGTCTGTCCAGCCCCTGCATCTGTCAGCCCCCTCAGCTCCTTTGTCACTGAGCTGTTCCTGCACCCATCTGTGCAGCGCCAGAGCTCTGCCTTTCTCTGTGGGCTCATGTGCTCCACAGCTGGCTCTTTGCTGATGCAGCGGTAGCTGAGGGCTGCAGAAGTGACTGGCTGGGACAGGAGCACCTGGCCTAGGAGGAGACACTGGATTTGGTCAGCCTCAACAAGAGATGTCTCAAGAAAGATTTAGTGAGAATGTGTAAAGGTGAAGTAGACAATTTTCCTCTGGGGAATATATAGCAATAGCCATGGGAAATCAATATTTAATGTTTTGAAACCAAAATTTTGTCATGATGGTGGTCAAACACCAGGACAGGGTTCCAGGCAGATTGCAGGATCTAATCCCTGGAGGTACTTGAAACTCAGCTGGCCCTGCTCTGTGCATGGGTTTGGACAAGGGACATCCAGAAGTCCTGTCCTATCCTTGTGACTCTGTGGCAATGCCAGAGATCATGCTGTTTCTGCAGTGTCCCAGCTTCTTCTCTGTGTATCAGCTCCTCTTTCAGACATGTCAGTCCTGGTGTAACAACCAGCAGTCTCATCAGACAATGAGGAAAAACGTGATCAAAGCTTGCTCATATCCCCTTAACACCTTTGCTAATTGTGCCATCATCCAGAGAGGGCTGTTCAATGGTGCTTGCCTTGACTGTCTGTGCTGTGTGAAATCCCTGCTCTGGAGAGAGGGAACACACATTGCTTTACTCACCTCTCTAAGAACCTCAAGCTATGCTGGTTTTTAAGGTGCTTGCTCCCTTAATTCCTATCTAGAAAGGCAGCTTTCTAGATATCTGGAGAGTTTCCATATGTGCCCATAGAAGTCACAGTGCTCTGCTGGACACAGGATATCACACATATAAGGAAATGCAGCTCCCACCAGGGGTTTGCCCTCAAGTCTGGCAGACTTCTGCACAGACTTCTGAACTGGCATTGCCTGGAGAGAAACCTGGATGTGGGGATGGCCACTTCTGGAGAGCATTTAACAGATATGCAGGAGAAACTCCTGGCCTTAGTGAAGTAAACAGAAACCTCACTTGTGCTGGGATATTTCCTGAAATATCTTTTCAGTCAAGTAATCTATAGCTCACTGATGAGGATCATTCATTTCTACAAATAGCAAATTATTTCCTTTACCCTTGGATGGGGGCTTATGGGGTCTGTGGTACCCACAATGGGAAGGGTAAGATTCTATATTTCATGTCCAGGGCCAAGCAAGGACTGCACTTACCAAAAAGACATTGATGTTTGAATCTGCTGCCAGTCTGTGGCTTGTTCACCATCTAGCTCCTGGATTTCATATATCAGCAGTCATTCATATTCTTCCACCACAGGCAATGCCACCAGTGCTGTTTGAATATTTAGCTCCTCTGATACCACTTTGCTCAGTTTAAACTGATGATACTAAGTAGTTGGGCCGCAAATTTCAAAGGGCTCCCAAAACCGAGCCCATGCCAGATAGGGATAATGGATTGAAATTATATTGCACCTTAAAGAGAGAAACTTAGATCTGACCATCCTCCATACTTTCCTGTCAGGTATTCTCTGTCAGCCCCTCAGAGTCCACTGCAGCACACTGCAGCAGGAGGACTGCAAGGCTTTGAGGTTTCTCCACCAGATATTTTTCCTTGCTGACTATAAGAAATAGTAGATTCACTTCTGCTTCTCATGGAACTGTTCAACCACTCTTCTCTCTCTCTGGATTTCCCCATCGATTTTACACCCTACTCTTCACAAACACTTCTGCTCTTAATCATGTCATGTTTATAGCTGTCTCAAAGACCATAGTCTGCAAGACCAAGACCCCTGTTTCTCAACCCAGCTATTCCCAACCACCATGTGCACCCCATGTAATATACAGGGAAGTGAAATTGTGAGAGGTCTGCAAACTCCTCTAAGGAACAGAAGTTGCATTTCAATCTTCAAACAACACTGACACCAGGCTGGGTGACACAAGAGCAAATCTTGTTTATACATCTGATCTTTCCAGGTGTCATCCCTGGCACTTCAGCCACGTGCTGTGTTACCAGCCTTTATGGCCAAAAAGAGAGAGATCTACAAGCAGTTTGCCTCCCTGTGATGCTGCTCCTACCACCAAATTAAAAGAAGTGAAAAAAATGACCAAAGCCAGACCTCTGCCAGAGGGTCACGCTTCAGATTTGCACAATATGCTAATAAAAGTATTTCAGCCTCAGAAAGATATTCCCACCTTAATCAGCATTTCTGAGTGATGCTTACACGCTTTTCTCATGCTGCCAAAAGTTTTCAGTGCACACTGAATAGCCTGATGAATCAGCTGGCCCTGGGAATCTGTAGGCTTTGTGAGAAACCCTGTGAAACCCTACAGGTGTATGTATATCCCTTTTTCACCTTTAGATCTGAGCTGCCATCACCCTACCCAAATATAAATGCTCTTGTTTTTTTTGCATTTGCAACTACACTTGCCTGCTTCTTACCAGCTGGTGATTCTCAGCAAGAATATAGGGATGACCTCAGGCAGCTCCAAATGAAATGTTGTAGCTATGGTGGCACTTCTAACACAAAGAGTCTAAAGGAAATAACAGAATTGGGTGAGAGCTAGGAGGAGATAGCACTCTGGGTAAAACTTAATCAGCCTGACCAAGCAACCACCACAGAACCATTAGACTGCCACGGACACTTCTACCCATGGTTTAGGTGAAATACCACCCAAAACTTAGGCTTACGGTTAATACATTAACCAGAGATGGGGCCCAGTTGCTAGTCCTACACCCTGCTAGTTCCTGTAATGCACTTCGTTTATTTTTCAGAGCAGGGTGGCTCCATTCATAGGGAATGGCCCCTGAAGCTGCTTGGGATCATGTTAGATAGCCAGGGTCAAAAGCAAGCCCATCCCACCAAATGCAGTTACTTTAAATCTTAAATTTCAGTCTTTCATTCAGTCCTGAAGTGGGGAGATGTTCTCTTATTTCACCTCTACATGCAGACCTTTGAAAGTGGGAAGCAAGGTGAAAGGGCTGATGTAACCTAACCTTGAACTCAGGCAAAATGAATTTAAACTGTTAAGGGGCAGAGAGCAGCTAAGGCCAATCTGTGTGGCTTTACAGAGGAGGATTTTTAGTTTGGGCTTGCAAGGTTTAAAAAGGTGGCTGTGTGAGTAAGCTGGAGCTCTGACTTCCATTGCATGTTTATTTGGTTAACACATGTCTCCAGCCCAAAGCAAGACCAACAAAACAGTGCAATGGAATTTGGACTGGTTAGACATTAGATCTCAAAAGACAGACATCTGTAGAGGAAGCCTTGCTGAACTAGGAATATTTCTTGTAAAATGTGTGTGGAAATGACAAGTTGAAAGCCAAAAACTCTTTGGTGTTTTCATCATTGCTCTGAAAGCACACTGGCAATGAGAGCTGGCAGGGGCACATGATAACAGGGTTACAGGACTGGAGCATGATTCAGTCTGGGTAATCTGAGGCTTCCTGGATGATTCACATTTGCCCTAATGTAGCCAAACCTAACCAAAGTGACATGCTTGGGAGTTAAACAATGTGGGCCATGTTTCAACTGTCAGGGCATATCTGAAAGGAAACTTGACTACAAGAAAAGCTGATGCAACCCTCAGGTGTTAAAAGAGCTTCCAGATGGGAAGAAACAAAAGAGGGATGCCTTTACCATTGCAGAGCTTGATACAGGGGCTGCAGGCATAATTTGGTAACATCTGATTTCACTTTTGCTTGTGTTAATAATCTTGCTAATTATTTGAGTGGGATTGAAGCAGGGAAATTCAAACCAGAAACACACAAGACAGGAAGAAGAACATTTTTAACAGTGAAAGGCTAATGACTGGAACAGGCTTCAGGTAGGGAAAGGACATTTTTGTATGTCTGAGGGTTTTCACTTTGAGAGAAGGTATTGGTCTGGAAATGGATTTAGGCCAGACATAGTGGAGATGCTCAGCAGGAGGGTGCTGGGTTAAACTCTACAGCCCGTGACGGGCAGGGAGGCAGACCTGGTTAGGGCACACTTCTCTTAACAAGCATGACTCTCTTCTGGTAATAAAGGACTGAAAAAGTTAAACTGTCCTCTCCCCAGCACTAGCTAGCTCAAATCCTGGGATGTGACCCCTGGAAGGAAGTAGAAGCTGCTGTTGGCTTTGGGTTAGCAGTGAGGCTATTGTGATGGCTGTGGGAAGAAAGCATCACAGTTTGGAGATGGTGATATCAAACAGCCACCCTGTTGAAACTTGTGTGTTTTCCCACCTAACCAGTTCTTTTTTCATTCCTCCCTAGCTTCTGAGTGAGTGTGGAGTAATGTCACATGCTCAATGCCCCTCCAGTTTTTCCTTGGTGATATTCTCAGATCAACTGGACTATTTCTGCGGTCCATCAGAATTCTGCAAACCTAATAATTACTTTTCAGTTTGGGTGATTTAATTTATGGAGGCTTCCCCCAGTAATTAGAGGATAAGTTTTTTAAAAGCAAGTAGCTCTCTGGGATGCTTTGTTATTGAATTTTCCAATTCAAGGTGAAGTTGAAGGTGCAGAAACATTATGCTGAGGCTTTCAAAGAATTGGGCCACTTGAAGTGTCATAAGTAAATGACTCAGCTATAGAAGCTGCTGAAACAACTGCTGATAAGAATATGACTGAATATTGCAGAGGCCTTGGATCCCATTACAACATATTTAGGTCAAAGATATTAAAAAAAGAATGGCACTTCCCTGATCCAATTCTACAGTTTTTACATCAATATCACAAATTAAATTAGAAGCAGATACCACTAGCTGAAGATGAGAAGCACGTAAATCTACAAACTTAAAACAATGTGTTTTGGTGAAAAAATACATTTGAAAAGATCAGACTTTGATCATGGAAGGCAGGAGGAGATAATGTAGAGTCCAAAATCCCTGGGTCACCTTTGCCTAGGCCATTATAATTTTGGAAAGTGCTTTCTCAATGATGCTCCATGCACACCTGGAGGTAACAGCAAGTGACCAGAACACAAGATTTATATTAGCCCATCACACCAAAATTAGGTTCATTCATCATTTAAAAAGAAAACACAAAAACATGGACTTTCTGCTGGATGTCTCTGGATATCAAGGACTTAATTACCTGTCTTTCACAGCAACAATAGAGGTATTATTTTGACCAAGATCTTGCCCTTGCTCCCTCAGTGCACTGGCCAGGCTGGCGGCCTCACTCAGGCTGTTTGTGCTGCCAACACAGCAAAGTAGGCACAGGGGACTGAACCCAGATGTCCTGGGCACATCCTGCCCCCAGCAACATCCTTCCACTTGCTGGTTTTGTTGCCCCACCAGAAAGACTTGCTGTGAGCCAGCTGGAAGGGACAGCTGCACCACAGCAGTGTGTGGTTTGCTGGGGCCAAGAAGAGCCCTGCCAAAGCCCCAGCAGCTCACCCCCGTGGTTGCTGGTGTATTTATAGCAAAAGCTGAAGCCTTCAGTGCTATCAGCTCCTTCCCTTGGCCCTGGGGAGGACAAAGCCCCTCTGAGGCTGACAGGGTGGACAGGAGCCTTAGTGCCTGCACTTTAATGGAGAAGGGAATAGGTTCATGTTTCAGGGCATGACCAAGTCTCTTGAGCACATGAAGTTGTTTCAGAAACGACTTCATGCATTTAGGAAAGATGCCCTGACAGTATGACTCAGACTCCTGTGTCTCCCCTGCATGTTAAAAATGAGATCCAAAAATCACTGAAATGGTTCTGAAATTTGCATCCATGTCTCTCAGGGTAGTCTTCATCCTATGACCAGAAGCAAGGGATCCCTGCAGAGCTTCTGCAGCCTCAGATAGTTTCCCAGCAGCGCCCTGCTCCCAGGGATCAGCCAGGGGATAGGAAATTAGGTAAATGGTGAGTATTGCTGTGGAGCAGTATTTATTTTGGTCCTCACAGAGGCTGGGGAGCACTTTAACTCAGCTGCTGGGGAAGCAATGGCAGAGCTGAGGGAGCAGGTGCCCTCCCAAGGGCTGCTCCCAGGGAACTGGGTGTTTGGGGTTGTCATCTGACAGTGATGACTGGACAGTGACTGCCAGGGAAAATTTATTTCACAGGTATTTCATCTAGCCTGTTAGTTCCCCTAATTGCTCTTTCTGCTTGCACGGTTGCTCAGGCATTCTGTATCTAATTTTTTTTAAATGTATCGCTGACCATTTTGCTGGTGTTTCCTCTTACCTGCTCTTCCTCAGTATTTCTTTTTCCCAGGCCTTCTCTTCTGAAGCAGCATTCAAATTTCTTCTGTATTTTCTGTTGAAGGGAGAGCAAAAACAGATGATTATTTGTAGCTATGAGCACTGTTTGTACTTATTTATGGTTACTTGTTGGCTCCGTCCTCTCACTGCCTTTATTGTGACATCAATTTGCTTCCTTCCCCCGCTCCCTTTTTGTGATTAATAATTTCACATTGCCTCAGCATCCCTGAGAAATCAGAGAAGGCTCTGTAGCAGTGGGAGATCTTTCAAATAATCTTCTCCATCATTTCAGAGAGCAGAGCACATTAAACCTTCTTGATTGTGTATGGATGAGATTTAGGTTCTGGAGTTGCCAACTCCTTCCTGTGACTATCAAGTTTTCTATGGGATTTACTCTCAATTTTTTATGTGTTGTCTTTTGTCAAACTTTAGCATTTTCTTCTCCCTTTTGGACTTTTTCCACACTGCCTGGACCCTTTTGATTCATAGCAGTTGCCTTCCTTTATCCTGTCATCCAGTCTCCTGCCTCTGGTTGCACTGCCTGCACACAGGGCTTGCTCCAACAGACCAGATTTTGGGAACCACTGTTGTGGATCTGTCTTTATATCACACAAGTATTTAGTACAAGGGTTGCTACCACTGTATGACCCAAATGTCTCACCCAAATCAGCAGACATCTTCATAGAAGATCTTTCCTGTAGAAAGCTGAGTGGCAGAAAAATCAAGTATGTTATACAGAAAGTTACGGGTTTTCAAATGTCTTTAATTTCTGCCACTCTCTTGCTGGTCTGTCTGTATCAGATGCTTTCTATTGAGTCTACCAGATTTTCTGCTTTGGGTTGTCTTTCAGTGTCAGTGGTGTTTTGGATGTTGGTTCACTGACTAAAACTAGAAGCAAGCAATGCTGGTGAGTTGTGAAATCTCTGCAGACATTGAACAAAAAATTTCTAATGAAGTAGAAGGGCTGTATCTTTTTGTTCTGTCCTTCTAGGTTAATGTTGCACATTAGTCATATATCACACATATATCAGCATTTACTAACCTTGAGGATTTCTATCCAGGGTGAATATTCTTCTTACCACAAGGTACCACAAATAATTAGTGACCAAGTAAAATTTATCTGCCCTGGTTCACTTTGTTAACAGAAGCGCTTCCCTTTTTACTTTCATAGTTTGTAAACAGTACCCACATCATCTTTACCCAAATTAAATATCATTTAGGTTCCAAGCACTAAGCCGTGAAGAATTTCCTTAAGTTCATGAGACACCATTTCATCTCATCTTGCTCTGTCAAATTATAGGGAAATAGAATTGTCTCTTACCTTAATTCATAGCTGCATTGAAAACTAATATTTTCTTCAAGCTGAGCCTGTTTGCATTTAAATGTATGTTTCCTCTTCTGTAAGCTCAAGCCTACATGAACATGTTGGCTTCCTGGGCTGAGCTTCAGGGCTGAGCTGAAAAAGTACTGATGTGCTGTGCTTGGGTCCTGCTGGCTTCTTGTGAAATTGTGAAGTAGGATGCAGCCACTCAGAGGGACAGAAGTACTTACAGGGGACAGGACTTGCACATGAGGTGCCTGAGCATGTCAAAGCTGTCACCCCCTTAGTTTTCCCCATTCTATGCAGAATGAGACATTTTTCATTCAAGACACAGTACAGTGTGTAGAAATACAAGTTTGGTAAAACAGCAGGGGCCTTGAGCTGTGGGGATGCAGGAAGGAGCACAGAGGAGTACAGGGATGGGATGCTGGAAGACGGGGCACAGGCTGGCATTGGCGAGCCCCACAGCTCTACACAACTCACTAATGGTCAATTAAAAAAAATGCAGATCTGGAGCTGGCAAAACTGGGATAATGGTAACAGAGAGAACAAAATTAGTATCTAACATACGTAAGGGGCACTGCCTATAGTAGGTTATGTATAGACCACTGAAGAAAGAAGGTATAGAAGCATGTTGGAAAACATAGAAAAACAATCCAAAGCAAATCCTAGAAGAAGACAGAAGGAAAATCAGGGTAAACATTGCACTTGTCCCAGGGAAGGACTGGAGGTGCTGACAGCTCAGTCTGACGCCTCATTTCACCACAACTATCAGCCTTAGGATCCAAAGGAGCAGGGGAAGAGTGAGCATAACACCAGGAAAATGGATAGAAACTATGTGTGTTGAAAAAATTTAAACTGCAATAATGTTCTTGTTTTTCTGCAACCAGCAGATTTAAACTAACAACAACTGGAGCCTTGAGAATGCCATTGCACTCACAATAAAGTCTTGGCCCTACCTATGCATATATTGTGCCCCCTCTTTGCCTGTAAACAAGATTTTAAGAATAATGTCTCTCTACAGTCCAGAACCAGGGGAGTCTGAGGGTTTAAAATATTGGGGTCTTCATTAATCAGGGACCCTTCTTTGCCCCTGATCCAAGCATCCTGCTCAGGGTTGCACTATGAGTGCAGCACAACTGGGATGCTGCGAAGCACATTGCCAGGCACCACTGGGGCATGAAAAGCAGTTCCTCTGGGGTGGAACCAGGCAAGGGGCTGTGAAGTGGGTGTGTTGTGAGAAACAGACACCACATCCAGTTGGCTGCTGTACCAGTACCAAGGCCCTCCAAGACACAAAAAATGTTCTGGAAACACCTCCAGGTACTGCTCCTGTCTCAAATGTCAAGGGAGACTAAAATGCCTTCTCCCCAAAGGCAGAGTTGTGCTGTCTTCAGGCAGGTTGACCTTGGTGGGGTTTTGGGGGTGGAGAGTATCTTCCAGGCTGCCTGAGCTGTTGCTTGTGGATTGGTTAGCAAGTTGCCAGGCAAATATCTTTGTATAAGTTCAGTTCTGGTACTTCTGCCAATTACATTTTGGGATCTTTACTGTATTATGCTTTATCTAGCAAAAGTTACATCCCCCACAGCTACATAGCAATGTAATTAAGGTTAAACCATGGGCCCCCAACATCAGCCAAATTATGCATGTGACGTCAGCCAGGTGGGCCAGGACAAGCACCTGTGGAAATAATCAGGAAACTGACTCCTGGATAGGTGTTAGCCAGGGATAGCAAAGATACACTGCTGGAAATAAAGTTTAAAGGGTAGGGAATTATAAAGGGCCAGAGCAGTGGATTTTCAAAACTCACCTTTTTCTGACAAGCACCAGCAGACCCATCCTATCCATTCTCTAAGAACAGATATAAAACACTCTGCACTACTTTCAGGACAACATCAGAAGGCTGGTTTCGCCACACCCTGAAAGTAGGATCTATGGCTGCCAAAATTATGAACTTTCAACTTGCAGAAAGATAATTTCTGGTAGATGGTACTAAGGAAATGTTCTCATTGTGTGAGAACCATGAGATTCAGAAAGTTGAATGAAGGCTTCCTTGATGCCAGTGATAGTCTGATAATATCAGAGCAGCACTGTCTGTAGATGTGCTGTTGTCTCCCATGTCCTCATGGGGATGATGAAGGGCTGTGTCCCTCCATTCCCACCTCCCTCAACCTTATAAAGAAGACCAGTAGGAGCTTCCCCACTAGGGACCTACACATGCCAAGCTGCTTTGCTGCTGATTTGTAAAATGTGAGCAGAACTCAGACAGACATGGCCACTCTCACCCCGGTGGGCACCCACTCCTGGGTCACTAATATTCACTACAGTACCTCTGGTGTAGCTCTGTGTAGGCAAAATCCTTGAGAAGGGGGGCCAGGACTCCCCACAAGTAACAGCAGTAGAGGCTGCCAGACAGGTAGAAAGAACCTCCTAGCAACAGGGTTTTCCTGAAGGTGGTCATCAACCTCTTCCTCCTGTGCTGCCCAGAATTTAACTAGAACTGAGCACAGAGCAGGCTATTACTCTCAAAAAGAAATTAGGTTTGCCAAATTTTACCCACACAGGCTTTATCTGGAGACTTGAATTAAAGAGAAACCAAGTCAAGCTGACTCACGGAGATCTTCCACAGGTGTCCCTGGAAGACAGAAAAGGCTTTCTGCTGTATTCTGCTGTGAGTGATAAACCTAGATAAGAGTGCTACTCATTATCATGGTGTGCACTTATAGTGCAACATAGACAGATGTGAAACCAATACCACCTGAAAGACAACTGCCACATCAGCCGTATCTCTGCTCTCCATCTTCAGCCTCTGGTATTGAGGACAGCTCATGAATAAAAAAGCTGCTGAAAAGACTTTCATTCTGGTCCATGCATGATGGAGGAAAACATCTTTTGTTTCTCCAAGCTAAAACAAAAAATACATTGCATCCCTTGTAACCAAAGAGACTTTTCCTGGGAAGAGAACAGTGTGCTGCTTTCCCAGCTAGGAGGCACACAATGATTTTACATGAAGAAATCAAGAGTAAAGGATATATGTGGAGGGACACTGTGGTTAAAGAGGGGCAAACACGCTGTTCTTTTTATTCCATCTCCTTCTGATTGGCCTTCCAAATTTGAAAACTCATTTCTCTCAGTATCTGGGGAGACCAGAGGTACTTCAACACCACTGGCGTCTCCTCCTGCCCTGTGGCCAGGCTGCCAGGTCAGCTCGGGGAGGCAGCGTTTTGCATGGCATCACTAGCAAGTTCAAGCTTGTGGACTAAAGCACTTGACAAAGAAATGTTTAGCCTAAAGGATCAAAATGCTGTTCTCCTCAGTACACTCTGCTTTTGCTGCCATGGGGGAAAGCCTGATGATGGTGATTTTCTACGAAAAGAAGCTCTCTTGGTCCTCAGGAGTGTCACTGGAGTCCCCTCTGCAGGGCCAGTGCCGAACAGTAGTGGCCTGGGGGTACCTGCTCCCTCCTCTCAGGATGGAGCCGCTGAGTCTCATAGGAGCTCTGTGATGCAGAGCTGCCCTGCATGGCTCAGCAGCACGGCACACACCATAGGAACTACTGCACTGACATCTGCTGGACATCTTTTCTCTTAATTTCTCCAGAACATGTTTCCTATCAGCTGGGTAGAGGTGCTTCTGGAGGTGCATCCCTGCCACATCGGCATCCTGTTCCTCCCATGCTGTTCTGCAGCAAAGCCCACCTGGCAGTTTTTGCTGCAGATGTGAGCACCAGCTGCTCACACACAGACACACACAAAAATTACAGAAATCACCTCTGTGCCTCACTTCTGAGCGGAAACCAGCAGAGAGAGCCTCATCCCTTCATGTCACTGTTCTGCAGAGATGCAAGAAGACAGCTGAGCTCTGGTGTCTTTCCAGCCACCAGTCAAGATGCATTTATTCTACATTAAAAAGGTGGAGATGTAGAAATTACCCAGAGTGAGGAAGAGAGAAGTTATGTCTAGGGATGAAAATGTTTCATCCTAAGGGCTGGTGAAGGGAAGGGCCACAGAAAGCTGAGGGTTTGCAGATACAGGTATCAAAAACTCCCTTCACCATGCAGAGATACAGATACCAAAAATCAAGAGAAACGTTTATTCCCACATTAGAAATGTCACGGAAGGGATAAGGGCAATGAAACAGTTTAGTGCTTAGGCTCACTCATGCCTTGGTGACCCCATTGTGTTCCTGAGCTCCAGCTGTCACACAGATATGGTGCTGTCCTGCCCTGGAGAGGTGGCAGAGGTCTCCTGCAGAGGTGTCCTCCTTGCCTGGGATAGGTGATGTGCCTGTGAGTTGCTCAGATCCACCTGTTTGAGGGTGTACCTGAGTCACACTCAGAGTGCATTGTATGGCTGCCTTGCTTGTGAGGTCAGCTCCAACAATAACAGCAAGACCCAAGAAAGATGGGAAGAAGCCTTTGGCTGGGCAGTCACATCCCTTCCTTCCCAGGCTCATCCAAGCAGGAGGAATGGCTGCAGAGCCACACTCCGGCAAGCTGCTGTTCAAAATGCTGGATAAAGANCTCTTGTGCTGCTTGTGAGAGCTGAAGCTGTCGGGTACATTTGCACCAGCACCACCCCTCTCTCTGCAGGGCTGCAGCAGAGGGCACATGGTGGCAGTGTGGTGCTGGGGACACCGAGATGTGCAGGGATGGTGGTGCAGGATATGCACGGGTACAGAGACAGGTGCAGACATTGGGAGAGAGGAAAGTGGAAATGCTGCCTGCCTTGCAGTAAACATGGACAAAAGACCCAAGGAAACCATTCAACATTGCTCTTTGCTCTCAGCCCAGTTGGGTACCTGACCATTAGGGAACAGGACTCATTTCCTCTATTCCTTGTTGTATAGGAAAGGCACTGCCTTTTGGCAGCTGGTTTGCAAACATTTCTTGGTACACAGATGTTTTTACCTTGCTGAGTGCTACAGTCAAAGTTGGTACTGACTCAAACACCAAGGGCAGCCAATACTTCTGCAATGTCCTGGCAGCCTGTGTTAGGCCAGGGCTATGTCCTTCCTTCCTTCCTTCCTTCTGTCCATCCTCACATTCTGCACACACATTCACACATTCTCTCAACTCAGGCATGTGGAGGATCACAGAGACTGCAGGTGCCAGGTGAAGAAAGGGGAATGTCTTGGCAATGCAGACCTGCATGCACATATTGCACATTCATTAATGTTGTAGTGGGAAGTCTGCCTGGATAGCAGAGCATAGTGAGGAAAAACCGTTTGCTGGAGTGACACAGCAGACACTGCTCTTTGCTTGGTGGCACTTTTCTCTTGCATAGATTCATCCAATGGGATAAGTGTGACCTGGCTGCTGACAGCAGCATTACACTGGCTACACTGACTGCTGGAAAGCACAGCAGACCCGCAGGGACAGCTAGTGGCCACTGGACAAGGGCAGTGCGGGGTGAGAATGAGGCCCCAGCAGACACCTGCATCAGCAGAGGCTGTAGGAACCCAAATCAGTGCTATTCTGAGGTGGGGATTTCTGTGAGCTGTCTCTGTACATTTTGGCATTTCAGCCAAGTCAGCAGAAGCACAGATTTACCTAGAGCACAAGCACACTGCTCAGAAGTCATGAGTCAAAACTGACGCACTACAGTAACAGCTTTGCTTTGCCCAGTATTACTTGCTGCCTTTGAGGGACATTAACATTTAAGGTATTTTAACCAAATAGAATATCAGCCCACACATTACAGTTAACCCTGACATATTCAGACTAAGGTTATAATTATCTTTCAGTTTCCTGAACTATTTTTATATCTGGACAGAATACCTAAAGTCATGGATTGTTTGTTTGTTTGTTTCTGTCATGATCCTTTCTGGATCCTCTTCTGGCACAGTTAATAATTTCCATGCTGCTTCATAACTGGTATAAATACATATGTATCTAATAAGTGTTTTCAAGAGGCTGAAAATAAAACTGGATTACCCTGGACATGCTACAATTAACTTGGGGAGTTTGGCTTGGGGAGTTTGATGATGTTAATGTAGGCCCATCCCTGTGCTGGAGCATCCTTCAGCTAAGAGAAGAGTGGGACACAAATACCCTTCATTAACTTTTCTTTTTCCTCCCCCTAAAGTTTTGCCTGGTTCTGACCAGGTGTAACTAGATGTTACTACAGCAGAAAGAGGCAGAGTTGTGCTGCTGGCTGGCAGGGCTCCTCCAGAAGGCACCAAGTCAGTCCCATCCTCATCCCCAGACTGCATTCACTGACCTGAACAAGTGATCTGAAGGTCAGAGATTCTTCCAAGGATTTAATAAGTTTGTATCCATGTCGTCTTGGGAAGGAGGCTTCAGCATAATGCCAGAAAAAGTCAGATATGGACTGGTTTCTTACTCCAGGGTACTGTTTTGGGACAAGAGACTATGATTACCTGTGCTAAAGTGGCAATCCTGCAGCTCAGAGCTGAGATGAGGAACAATCTGCTAGGTCCCATTTCACACCATTTTCTGAGGGATCTGGCAACATTATAACCTGGTATGTCCTCATACATCCCACTTTTTGCTGCTGTAGTTCCACAGCAGGGTCCTTAAACATACCCATACAACTGCTGCACATGTTTTCACAGTGTGGCAAGTGATGAGCACCCCTGATGCCACTGCAATGCTCCAGCCTGTCAAGACATTCAGAGAGCATCATGAGTGGCATCAGACAAAGTCTCCATCCTTTCTAAGAGGCCCACTGTAGAAGGAACCCTCTGGTGCAAGTAACACGAGTAGGTCAAAAGAAAACAAGTATGCATTTTAGGTTTAAGCATGAATGTGGGTAACAGTTACTCTGGTCTCTGTTTTAAGGTGATGTGCTGAAGCCAGAAGAAGAATATATCTGACTGTTTTGATGCCTTAAGTTTTAGCTTTCTTGTTTTTCATATGCTGCACTGCCTAGGGGTGTAGTTCTGAGCCTCACATTAAGTGTCAGTCAGCTCTCTTCACAGAGCAGGTAGACAAAACAAATCCTTTTCCTACTGAAGACCAAGGACAACTTTCAGGCCCAAAAGCATAAAAAATGGTGGGCATGAAGGGAGGAACAAGAAGGATGAGGCCTCACAACCTGAAGCTGTAATTAAACCCCAATATGCAAATGGACCAAAACTTACAGAAGTGTGAGACCTCATGACTGGTTAGCTATTTTGTGACCATTCTTAGTCCACCTTGGGTGTAGCCCTGGTCAGGTTCCTGTCCTGCTCAAGGTGGATCCTGGAGGCCTTTCAATAAATACCTACTTTATTCTCTAGCTCTGTCCAGTCTCTGTTTCAGGTCAGCCTTCCTAAGGCATCAGTTTCATGTGCCAACATCATCCTAGACTCTCTTTAACCTGGATCATCTCAGCAAAAAGAAAAAGCAAGATCAGGATATGAAGGTAAGCAGCAGATATGAGAAGGAACAATATGACACCTGTGGTGGGTACCTTTCATGCAAGTAGGTGAACAGGCACTAGAGCTGTGCAGAATGTTTTAGCCTCAGCTTCTTGTGCTCCCTGCTCTTGGGAAAACCCTAAAATTTGACATTTTCCTCAAGCTGTCTGTCAGCTTGCACAGATACAGGGAGATATCTTCTGCTCTCAATGCCCTCACAGGCACTGGAAGGACAGCAGACTGCTCCAGGCTCATCCCTTCAGAAAGCAGAGGAGCTCTGTGACATACAGGGATGCTTCTGGCCACCCAGAGCAACACAGGGAAGCTCTTGGCAGCCAAGCACTCTCCGGATGTGGGTTCTCACCACCTCCCTTTGCACAAGAAGGCAGCAATACCAGCTTAAAACAGTTAAGCAGTGAGAAGTTGAGGTCAGGTCCAACTCAGCTCCTGGTGTTGCTGATAAAATGGAAGCCAGCTGCCTCTGGCAGAAAAACCCTTTAAGATGCAGAAAGCATCTCCTGCTTCCTTGCTAGAAGGCTTGTGAGTGGTGTTGAGGCAACAAGCAGGGCAGGATGTCATCCAGTGAGAGCTCAAAAAGTGAAAGACTCTGCAAAGAAGGCAATGCTTAAGCTACCCTCATGCCACTGGGTTAGAGCTCTGGTGGGGAAGTCTCACTCCAACAGGTACACAACAGCAATCAATGAAACCTCTCAGCAGATGGAGATGTCCCCTAGCAGACATGCTCAGCAATCAGAGAAAGGCCATCATCATCTTGCCAGCTTGGGAAAATGGGCTCCAGCACCTGTCCCAAAGCACTCATACAAGAGTTGCAGGGTGAGGCTGTTGAGGCTGCAGAAACCATGCCCATATCTTGTGCTTCTGCTGAGTGAATTGTGCTCTAGAGGGCTCATGCTGTGAATCTGCAGGGGAGAAAGTTGGTGCCACCCTCTTGCCCATGACCCTTTGGCTTTGCCCTGGATTTTAGTGAAACCCCTTCTAGAGAACCTGAGGGTTTGCATATCCAAAAGGAACCTGGCTGGCAATAAGGCACCTGATATTGCTGGGACCCAGGCAGCAGCTGAATTGAAGAGGAGGCAGAGAAGAGGCAGCTGGAGGGATTATCAATTGTGTAGATCTGTCCAGGACAGAATAAATGAAAATGCTGACACAAATAATGATGAAACAGGTTCCTCAGGTGTAAAGACTGTGCAATTACACTGCACACAGTATCTTTATTATAAAATTTAAAATACGGTGATACCTTTTAGAGACAAATAGAAGAGAACAAAAAGCTTTGAAAAACCATTGCATTTATCTAACAATATTTGTACATACAAAAGTATATATATGTGTATATATGTGTATATGTGTGTGTATTTGTGTATATGTACACACATGGACAAGTATAGATATGCATGTTTATGTACATACCTCTATGTGACATAGATACATATAGATATATCTATATGAATGGGTAACCTTTCACATACATAAAACCAGTCATTCCAAGTTGAAACAGTAACTGGAATGTCAACCTCAGCCACCTGCTCAAGAGCAGTGACCACACTGGCACACCAGTTTTCAGTTTTCACCATATCCCCTCCAAAGAGCAGGTTCCCACTCCTGCAGTGAGTCCCATCCCTGCTCACAATGCCAACACATTCTGCTGAGATGATAGAAGGAGTGACCAAATGTCCAGGGTTTGGAAACATAAATAGTTTTTTTCAATACTGAGTCTGAAGGGAGGAGGGTATGTTTCTAAGGTACCTCTCCATGCTGCTCTGGCAGTGTGAGAGTCTGCTGGTAATTTCACAAAGCAAGCAAGGCAGGACGTGCTGAGGAAAAGGGAGGATGATGCTAAAAAAAAAAACAAAAAAAAACCAAAAAAACCCGAACCTCTAAAAAGTGAGAACACCAAAAGCAACCACAATAAAAGCAAAATCAAGCAGCTGCTTCCACTTTTTGTGTCCTAAAAGGTTGCTGAAACAGTCCATGACTGTGGATGCCCAGTAAAGGATTTCTCCATTTAAGGTCACCTGTCCAGGATGATAGTTTTGGACTTGTAGTTCTAAAAGACAGTACCAATAGAAGACAACTGTGAAGACTTTGTGTGTAGAGAGGAGTGCTTGTCCAAGCTGCGCCCACTGAAAGCCCCGTAGCCTTTGCAGTTTGATAGAAAACATGCAGATTTTTTGAACGCATCAAGGAGATGCTTCTTAAACTTCTCACCCACAAAAGCATAGATGACTGGGTTGAGGCAGCAGTGGACAAAGGAGAGTGCCTCAGTCAGCTCCATGGCTAGGTCTAGCCTTTGGCTTATCTGGCAGTCATCGATGACGGACATGTTCCTCAGAGAGTCCAAAAACAGCACAATATTGACGGGGGTCCAGGAGAGAAAGAAGACAATGACAACAACAAAAATCAGTTTTATTGCTTTGTACTTGTTCTTGGTATGGCACTTCTGCAGGTTTTTCAAGATGCTGAGATAGCAGAAAATGAGGACAACAACAGGGATTAGCCACCCCAGGACGTTGACTTCAAAATTACTGAAAGTCTTCCAGCCATTGCTGCCACCAGGATAGTGGGGGATGCACTTAATCTGATTATTGTAATTCACCTCCTGGAAAAAAAGTAAGTCTGGCACTGATGCTAAAATGGCAACTGCCCAAACAACAAGACTGGTGATAAACCCAATGGCAGTTGTCCGAATCCCTTGAACATGGAGGGAGTGGACTATGGCCAAGTACCTGTCGATGCTCATGATGGTTATGAAGAAGACATTGCTGTAGAAACCAATGAAGTAAACTGAGCTGATGATTTTACACAGTGCATTTCCAAAAGTCCACTGGCTCACAACGGAGTACTGAACCAAGAAGGGCAGGGAGAACACCAAGAGGAGGTCAGAGACAGTCAGATTCAGCAGATACACATCCGTCATGGTCTTGATTTTCATGAAGACTGTCAGAATCCAAAGAACCAAAGCATTTCCCATGAGGCCAGTCACAAACAGCAGGGAGTACAGCACTGGAAATAAGGTAGATGCAAATGCTGGAATACTTTCAGGATGACAGATGATGTGCAGTTCTGAGTAGTCGAAGGCATATTCATAGGCTGCAGAGGAGTTAGGTGTTGGTGCTGTGTAACTCACCTGTTTAAGAACAATGAAGTTCATATGAGCCAAATCCCACATTAGTAGATATACCAGACAAGAGTCAGCTCACACCAAGCTGCATAAGGACAAAACAGATGTGCCACAGCTGTGGTATATGATGCAAATGAGGAATGAACACGAGTGGCTGGCCATCCCCTGAAAGACTCAGGATGAGATCCTTGCATCACAGGGGCAGAGGAGATCAAGGAAAATGCAGCTGTGCTGGTAGAGGTTACCAGCATCCTCCTGCTAGCTCCATGTGGGGCCAGGGCCCATGTCCAAGTCCAAGTGGGGTACTAAGGCCAGAGACAGGGAGCATCCTCAAACCAGCAATGACATGGGCATGGCCAGGAGGCTGAGAGCCCCTGATATAGGTTTTGGGGTACTATTTTATGTTTCTTTCTGAAAGAAGAAAGGGAGCAGAGCCCAGTGAGAAACTTATACGTTAACACTCATCTCCTAAAAGCTTTGTTTCCAGTTAGGTGACTGCCAGAAATGGGATACACCAGCAGCAGTGGCCCCTTCCTGCTCACCAGCCCCTTGCAGCTCTCCCACCTCCCAGCAGCAGCTACCACATCCCTGGGCAATACCTGTGACAGCAAACAATTAGAGAAGATGGATAGCAGCATCCCTGTCAGGATGTCCTCCACAGGACACTCCTAGCACTACCTCTGCCCTCAAGGACAGTCTTTTTCCGCAAGCACAGTCTCATCAGCTAAAGATATTTTCACCCTGTGTTTTGGTTTCTTTCCAGAGAACAACAATTGCACTAACTTCTTAGAAGAAGCACCCATCATCTCCACCAGAACTGTGTCCCCATAGGAAAAACTGGACCTGTAAGATGTGCTACTGGTCCCAGCTTGCAGGACAGCAGCCTGGCAGGAAGTCACTCACCAATATGTCCTCAGTGCCACCGCTGCCCAGGAGGTATGTGAAATTCTGCTCCATAATCCACCACTGCCTCTGAAAGAGTATAAAAATCTGTCTTTATATCATGTATTTTTGAGAAAGCAGGCCTTACAGGCCGGCAATATTTACCTCAGCTTATGCTGCAATGCCAAGTCGCAGATAAGGTCCTTCCTATAGATGGGCACAATCCTAAAATAGCTTTTCCTCTGTGTGACCTGTGTTATATTAAAGACGTATGAAACCCCAAGCCAGTGAGTTCAGCCTCTGTACTTAACACCTACAGAACGGAAATGTCAGCTTTATCTTCTGTATGATCACAAAGTTTTCATTTTGAGCACTTACATTCTTCAGTGGAAGAGATCTGCAATTTCCTCCACGTCTTTGAAGTGTTCCTGTTTCCCACCTGCATGCCCTGTCCCACCTGCTACCCCTGCTCTGCAGTTCTGGTGTCTAAGAGAAGGAAAGTAGTGGTGTCTCTCCTCTGCTCCAAGGACTTTGGTGAAAATGGCTGAGGATGGTGGTCCAATGCTGCCAATAGCCAGTGATGGCAAAGGGCCCCATGTTTGCTTTAGCATTTCATTTTTGCTTGGAAGGTACCTTCCTCCCACACCCACCCCAGCATAGACAGGAATACCTAAGGGAAATTATCATAGTATCATAGACATGTAGGTTGGAAAAGGCATTTAAGATCATTAAGTCCAACTGTAATCCTAACACTGCCAAGTGCATTTGAACCTTTCTTCCCAGAACACACACACTGCAGGATGCTCTCTGAAATAAAGCCCTGAACAGCACTGAATTCCCACCAACTCTACCACATACCTACTGTGACCTCATTCAGACCCAACACAGCTTCCACCCCACAGCCATCGATCTTCTCCACAACACAAGATACATGGGAAAGAGCAGCACTACTGGGCAACAGGCGACATTGGAAGCGTGTGTTATCTCCTTAAATACTGCTGCTCCTCACTAGAGCTTGGTGCCATTACTGAAATTCAGGCAAGTCACATCACCTTTTTGTTCATTTTTGAACAAACAGCAACCTCACTGGGCATTAGTCCATAGATGTGCTGCTAGAGATCTCCATGTGGAATGGTCTGTTGTCTTTCTCAAACCCTTTGGATGCCCACCATCAGTCCAAAGGCAGAGGGATAAATTTCTGGGAACCAAGAAAATCTGCAGCTATAGCATGTGTGGCAGTGGATGGCTTTCCTTGGCCGTGGTGGGCAGTGTGACATTAGGGGAAAGTTTCACGTCTGAGTCAAGCCATGACAGACAAGCTCTGCTGCTTATTAACTCTTAAAATACCTGAAACTAGGAATTAAAACCAGAAACAAACTCTTCTGTTGCAGGCAGTGTTACTGGCAGTTGCTGGCAGTGTTGAAGTTTGATCTCTACTGCCCTTATGCGAGTTTAAAATGGCACTCACAACTCTGTTGGTTCTAAAATGGCAAAGAATACAACCAGGAATTATTCAGTGTGGAAAAAGATGTGTCCACCAAATGGGAATTCGGCAGTTTCGTGCTTCTCATCTTTAACCTTCTAAATAGAGATGACAGGCTATCAGAGCACAAGGACAGTGACACGAAGAGACGCGGCTCCCTCTGCTGGGCATTCCTGCAGGATGGAGGCACATCCCTGCAGAGATGGGTGTGATCAGCGGTGCATTCATCATGATGTTTATGTTAAGGATGAAAACGCTTCCGCAGCAAGATAAGAACTTGGAGACTGCTGTTGCTGCCAGGGTTTTGTGCTGGATGATCTCTTTCTCGGGATGTATGCCATTCGGCCAATATTGTTGCAGCCCATTTTGCTTCGGAAAACTACAAAAATGTCAACTGTTGCTCCACCCAAAGATATGGAGGGAGAAGATAGGATCTAGCCACACCATCCACAGCTCCATATAGAAACATTTCAAATGCATCACTTGAGTTTTTCAGCCTGGAGTTATGCTTACTCCTCTAAACAATCTACTTACCCAGTCCCATTAGAACATCCAGAAACACGCCAAAAGAAATAGCCAAAGGGGCTTTTCTGAAATGACATGTATATCCCAGACAGCTTCCTTATATAATCAATTGGATAACAGATGATGATGCATTGGGTTTACATGGAAAGGTCTTGGTAGCAAGGGGGCTGCAGGGCTGCCTTATGTGAGAAGATGCCAGAATCTGCCCCGTGGTGGTAGTAGCCAATTCCAGCCAGCTTCAAGATGGCCCTGCCACTGGCCAAAGCTGAGCCTATTGGTGATATTGGTAGTGCCTCTGTGATTCAGAAACACAGTGCAACAGCAGCTGTGAGAGAGTGAGAATATGAGAGAAATGCCCTGCAGAGTCCACAGCCAGTGAAGATGGAGAAGAAGGAGGAGCTCCAGGCAGTGGACCAGAGATTCCCATGCATGCATGTTGTCCCTGTGTGGGTGCACAGTGGAGCAAGATGTGAGGTAGGAAAAGAAGCACCAGGAGGGAAGGGGACAAGCTGATCTTCTTTTACATTAGTCACCAGGCAAAGTCAGTTAATGAAATAAAAGGCAGTCACTCACCCAAGGAGGGAACTGCTTAACAAGAGAGGAGCTTGCCAAAGGGAAGAGGGAGTCCGTAATGAAGTGCTTTTGCTAGCCTGTGTGTTACATTTTCCAGAGAAGTATGTTTTCTCTTTCTTCAGGGGCTGCCACAAGACAAAGCGAGCACAGGAGAGGAAGTGGTTTGTGCATAATGGCTACTGCTGCACACAGACTTTTCCTTCTAGGAACAACTGAAGCATGACGTTCTGGACACGTCATTCCTTACTTGGCCAAGGCACGGCAAGCAGGCAATTCTTAGAAAAGCAGGTTGCCAAGGCCATAACTTGCTCCTCCCAGCTCCTCCAGTTTTGTTGTTGATAAGCAGTGTCTGGCTCTGCAGGCACAGCAAAGCCAGTCTCAGGGTTGGCACAGGTCTAATATTGAAATATTTCATTTTGGTGCCTCACTTCTTCAATGTTCTGGAAAGCCAGCCTTCCTCTGCTCCGGGCCCAGGATGTGGATGAGCAAGTGGAAACACTAGCCATAGCGGTAAGGACCTGTCAGCTTGCATCTCAGGTTTCTGAACAACACAGTATCCATAGGAAGCTGGTTTTGTGGGGGAGTGGGAGGTTTTGTGGGGAACTGAGGGAAGACAGAAAAACTGTCAGTTGTGAACTGACCCTTCCCACTGCCCATGTCTGACAGAGAGCGCTGGGGCTCAGCTGCTGGATACAGCACACAGTGCTGGAATGTGGAGTACAGTTGCTGGATTACAATTCTGGTGCCCACGATTTCAGGCCATGGAACTGTCAGAGAAAGTCCAGATGAGGCCACAAAGTTGATCAGAGTACTGGAGCATCTGCTCTGTGAAGACAGGCTGAGAGCACTGGGGCTGTTTATCTGGAGAAGGAAAGGTTGTGTGGAGATCCCGTAGCAGCCTTCCAGTTATCTGGAGGGGGCCTACAGGGAAGCCAGAGAGGGACAGTTCATCAGGAACTGCAGTGATAGGACAGGCAGTAGTGGGCATAAATTGAAAGAGAGGAAATTTAGGTTAGACATTAGGAAGAATTTTTCTTTCTGTGAGGGTGGCGAGACACTGGAACAAGTTGTCCAGAGAAGCTATCGATGTCCTACCCCTGGTACTGTTCCAGGCACATGGATGGAGCCTTGAGCAATGTGTTCTAGCGGGAGGCGTCCCTCCCCGTGGAGGAGGGGCTGGGCCTAGATGAACTCCAAAGATCCACTTCAACCCCTTAACATTCTACGATTCTATGTAGAACGACCAAAAGCCGTGACAAACACGTGATCCGGGGGCAGAGGCGACTGGAGGGGAGCCGGCTGCGGGCGGGGGGGCCGCCGCTTACCCCGGCACCGTGCCCCAGGCCGCGGCGGGCGAAGGGTTACGGAAGCCGCAGGCACCGGGCGGGGCGGTGCTCCGGAGCGGGGCCGGCTCGGGGCTGGGCTGGGCCAGCTCGGGGCTGGGCCTCGCCGCCGCCGCCCGCCGCGCTCTGGGGCAGCGGGGGGACGGGGGGACGGGTCCGGCCCCGTGACGATGGGTCCGGGCAGACCTCGGGGGAACCACTGCTGGCTTGGAGCGTGCCCCACACTGCTTCCAGTCTGTCCGTGCTTTCTAATCTGTTGTGGTTCTGCAGCGCCGAGGGGCGCAGAAACTCGTTCTCCATTGGCAAATACCGTTATGTGTTTATAATAATAAAACCCCTCTCGAGGCACCAAAAAATCTTCACCCTGCCGTGGGCTTTGTGCCTCCTGCCTTGTTATTATTTCCCGAGAGGTGGCGGCAAGCGGCAGCCGCTGCGGATGGCAGAGGCAGCCTCAGCTGAGCAGGCCGTGCAGCGCTCCGAGCGCCTCGGGGCCGGGTTTGGGTCTGGGGAGCGCTCCCCGCCGGGGCCCGGGGCAGCGCGGGGACCTTGGTGTGCAGGGTGCGAGGGAAGGGTTGGAGGTGCTGCCAGCCGACAGAGGTGAGTGGGACTGCGGCAAAGGTACAGGTAGGTAGGTGGTGGGAAGGGGGACACCGATTTCCTTTGCTCTGGCAAAGGGTAACCAAATGGCTGCTAGTAACGTTTGATGTTTAGAAAACTCTTTCCAACCATCGAATTTTCAAGGAGATTCTGGAACAGTCTCCCAGGAAAAGCATAGGGACCAAAAACCGCAGATAAAACTTGATCAGCCTCATAAAAGGTCTGGAAAAGCTTCCTGTGCCCTAAGCAGCTGTCCTTAGCATCTGGGGTCAGCTCACCTTCCTTCCCATAACATGCAGCATATCAGCTGAAATATTTCCTTTTGTACCATTCTTAATTAAATGGCCATTTAAAGTTCTATTCTTCCTCTTCCAGATGCATCCAGTCCTAAAGGCCTTTGTGTGTGGTTCCATCAGTGGCACTTGTTCCACACTCCTCTTCCAACCCCTTGACCTGCTGAAAACCCGCCTGCAAACTCTGCAGCCTGCTGTGAATAGGTGAGAGGGGATGATGTGTCTGCTTGGAGGGCCTGGAGGTGCTCTGCCATAGGCAGAGTTCAGAATTGTAATTTGGGAAATCAGTCTCTCTAAAAGAGGAAGTATGTTTTTATATTACAGAGAAGGATTGTTATTTTGCTCCAGAAGAGCAAAAATGTCTGTGGTTCTTAATGCTACTGGAGTAACTTGTAACCTCAGCATTTGTTCCCATCTGAGAGTCTGGTGTTTGCTTGGGTGGCTACCATGCAGTTTCATGGGGTATCCTCTGCCTGAAAAAAATCCTGTATGGTTGTCCTTAGATACTTTTTTCAGGTGTGCAGCTTGATGTAGTCAACCTACAATCTGCTGCTGCTAACAAAGGGAATGAGCAACTAAAAATGCTAATGGGTGTTACAAGTTGTGAGGTGCAGCAGGTGGTGGAGAAGCCCTGGAAAGAGCGACCAAGAAAAGCAGACTGAGATGGGGAAGAGCACCTTGGAGGTGCTGAGTTAATGCACAGAGATACGAGTGAAAGGGGTGGCTGTGGAATACATCTGCCAAGGGGCAGAAGCAGGTAATTTCTTCAGTTTCTGTCTTCTCTTTCTTTCAGGTCTGGTCGTGCTGGGATGGTAACACTGCTCTTTAGGGTTGTTCGTACTGAGAGTATTCTGGGGCTCTGGAAAGGTGTCTCTCCAGTAAGTGGCTGGTTTAACTCTGGCTTTTAAACATAAGTAGATCAAAAAACTTACTGTTTATTGCTAATTATGTCTGCCTGAATTTATATAGCCAACTCTTGTACAATTATGAGTGAAACCACATGATTTAGATTACATCCTATTTTAAGGAGTTAGTGTTGTGAATTTCACTGATTTGGTTATGGCAGTCCTGAGCAGCTGAACACTTAAATACTTTTACAAATGTGGCATGGTAACTGCAGGAGCTTCATTTTGGTTTGGAATATCTTGTTCCTAGAAAACTGCCATTGAGGAATGCATTAAATCCTGGCATCATTTGAATCATTTGTCTGTCAGTGCCAAAACAATTTCTACCTTATCTTCTTTCCTCGGTGTGTTAGCTTTAGTGATATTTTTGTCTTCTACAAAGCTTCCTGTCAAGTTGAAGAGTGTCAGGAATGTTCTGTAGTATATTTTGTCTTATGTAAGCTTTTTCTTTCTTAATCTGTTTCTGTTTCTCCTGAAGTCCTTTGCAAGATGTATTCCTGGGGTTGGGATTTACTTCAGCACTTTGTACATAATGAAGCAAAAGTTCTTTGTGGACCGTTCACCCACAGCCCTGGAGAATGTCTTTCTGGGTGCCACTGCTCGTGCAGTTTCTGGGATTTGCATGTTGCCAGTGACTGTAGTGAAGACCCGATATGAGGTATGACTTTCGAATTGATCTGATTGTTAGTGGTGTCACACACCTTCCTTGTGATGCAAAATAAATCCTTCTGCCTGGAGAGGGTTGCTGCCACTTGGGTACAGCCAGGAATGTAGTCCTGATTTCATCTCAGTTCACACATTGTGCAGGAAATGATATTTAGGCAAGAAGATGAAATAGAAATTCACCCTAAGATTTCAGTTGTGTACAATGTTTGTGTAGCATCTTTCATGTTAGCTTCCTGAAGGATTCTTTTAAAGGCTGAGGTAGGTGAAACCCAGTTTTTGCCTTGGGTTGTCCTCTGTGTTGCCATCTTGGGCATCACATTATGTTCACACTACCATTTGTTCAGATATTATATCCTCAGGGTCTGTGTAGGGCTCCTCGACCTGTGCCTGGCACAGGATGACTGACCTTTGTCTGCCCTTGCAGAGTGGAAGATTTGGCTATGGGAGTGTGTATGGAGCCCTGAAGAATATCTATCAGACCGAAGGGGTTCGTGGCATGTTCAGTGGGCTCACGGCAACGCTGCTGCGGGATGCGCCCTTCTCTGGCATCTACCTGATGTTCTACACACAGACCAAAAACCTCACACCTCAGGGTGAGGCTGAATGTTGGAGGCTGGAGTGGAGAATACTCCTCAGATCTTGCCCTGGAGCTGACAGCCTGCATGCTCTGCTTGTTGCCCTCCACCTCAGAAGTTAAATTAGTCTCCTGTTGGGTGTTGGGTCACATTTGCCTGTGGAGAACTGTAGACATATAGTTGAGGTCAGTGCAGAAATGGAGACTGGCCCTAAACTGATTGATTGTGAAGACTCATGCATAAGTGGGTTAGTGAACAGTTGAAAGACAGGGTGTCTTAAGCACTGCTTGCTGCTTCTGCTTGTCTTGCATACTGCTCAGTTTCCACTAAACTGGGTCTTCTCTGATATTGGAACTCACTGGGGCAACTTTTGTACAATTTTTTCTTTTCTGATTTGCTGTCAAATTCTGTTCCCCAGCATGTGAGGCTTTTCCATAGTAATAACTTTTGACTAGTAGCCGCTTTTTCCCTTGAAAGGTTTCTCTAGCTGAATAGATTTTAACTTCTCTTAGGCTCTGATATTGATTGAATCATTCAGTAGCTTTCACTTTGTCACGCAGCATGAGTGTTCCTGGCCTGAATGATGTCTGAGTGCATTCCCTTTGCTCTGTTGCAGACCAGCTGGATCCAGTGCTCATGCCCTTGCTGAATTTTGGCTGTGGGATCTTTGCGGGAATCTTGGCCTCTCTGGCAACACAGCCTGCTGATGTCATCAAAACACACATGCAGCTGTCACCCCAAAAGTACCACAGGACAAGCCAGGCCATTGCCTTTATCTACAGGGTAGGTGAATCCCTTCTGACACGCACAACCACATCCTTAATTCTGATTCCCTTGCTCAAAGCACAGCTATGCTGGGGAGGTTGTTGCCTTTTAAAGGAGGTGAACAAGTGTCAGTGCCTCATCTGCTCTTGCAGTTGGACAATTCGGTGTCAGCATTTTCAAGATGATGAAGGGGGTCATGCTGTGCTAGACCAAGACTATAGTGTGCAGTGTGAAATGCTGGTTTCAGATACAAACCAGCTACAAAATAATTCTTTTGCTCTTTAGACATCAGAAGAGAAATATATGCTGAGGTCTTTATCCCAGGAATGGTATTGAGAAGTAGCCAAAGCCCACCTTTCCCTTCCTGCTGTCAGAAGGGCAGATCTTGGCAGATTCACTCTGTTTCCATATTGAACACTATTCCTAAGCAGTAATCTGTTTATTTGTGTATGCATTTTATATACCTTTTTTCTTTTCTAATTTTTTTATTTCTTAGAAATCTCAGGTTTTTACAGAATAGCTAAGAGACTTTTGTAAATATGGAGCTCTGAAACAAAGACTAGTTGTTTCCCTGTAGTGTCTGTAAATGATTACACCCTTGCCTTCTCTTTGGTGGATTTGATTTTGGCTTTCCTCATCTATTGTCTCCATCCTGGCCTTCCTTTTTCCACTCACTGCTCTTCCTGCTTTCCTGGGTAGTCCTGCAGTAGTGCAGTGCTAGAGGTTCTTCCTAAACACTAAATGCTGTTTAAGCCCGGGTCTTTCAGAGACTGGTCTGGGTCTGAGCTGAACTATGTCCTGTGCTCTTCCATGCAATAAATGATGACAAATTAAAACCCTCTAGGCAGAGTGGGATGAATTGCTGTTTATCTCCTGTTGCAGGACTTTGGGCTGGTTGGCTTTTTCCGAGGCAGTGTGCCCCGAGTCCTCAGGCGCACTCTGATGGCAGCAATGGCATGGACGGTGTATGAACAGATGATGGAAAAAATGGGCTTGAAGTCCTGACTGAGCTGCACGAGAAAGGACCAGCTTCACTCCTTCTCCCGCTTGCTGTGATCAACAGGCACTGAGAAGTTCCCAGTTCCACAGAGGAATAAGCCTTCCTCAGCCAGGAGGAAGAAAGCCCTTCTGAGACAGGGGATTAGGCCTTTTGGCAAGAAGAGGAAAGGAAGGATTGGATCTTTGCGTTGTTTGGTCAATGCATTCCAGAAGGACTGCACTTGCAGACTGCCATGGGAAATGTTTTCACAGCCTGGTAACTATGCTGAGAAGCCCCTTTTAAAAGTAACTCTGTGCTCACCACCTTTATGCAATGAGGCAGTATTAGAGCAAAAGTGTTTGAGGAGAAAACAGTGATGGCAGAATCTGCCAGCCTGTTCCTTGCTGGTGTGGCCAGAAAGGCCACAGTGACCACCATCTGATATAGATCCTCCTTCCTCATATTTATTCTCACAGGGGCACAGTAGGCCCTGGTGGGAAACTGGATGTGTCTCATAATGCTTATGTTGCAGCAGTGGGTGGAAGAGAAATGAAGTGCAGAGGGAAAGCTACAAACATGGTCTCTGCCATCACTTTTGTACTGTGGGTGATCGCAGAGAGTAACTGGAACCGCCCTGCTGTGTTATGTGTTATTATGTGATTGAGCATCTTAACACTCTTGAAATGTCCTTCTGCCTCTACAGCAGAGTTTGCACAGGAATTAAGAAGCATAAGGCACTTTAGAATTGATTGCTACCAAAGTTCTACTCATTTTTTGAAAAAAAAAATAAAAATTGCTGCTGGTCTAACCATAGCAGGAATACTCAAGTGGGTTTTGTTGGGTTTTTTTATGCAGTTGTCATAGAAACTTATTTGCTTCCTATTTCTTATTTGTTAATCCCTTGGCAACAGCTTCAGTGTGAACTGGTCCTTAGATGTAGCTTTTAGGGCCATGGCTCATAATCCATAAATGTATAGTGGAAACAGATATAGATACTGGCACTTCATGTTTCCCTTAAAAACATTGCTGATTGCATGTGGATTATGTTTTGGTTTGGAAAGAAGGTTGCTATTTCTGTAAGCTTTCTCCAAAGTTTGAGCCCTATGGGTGCTTGGTAGTGACCTTTAATTCCTTTAGGGTTCCACACAGACCCTTCACATTTTCCTGGCTGATCATTTTCTCTTATCAGGTAGTCCATGTTTGAGTGTGCCTGAGTTTGAACACACTTTTCATCCTCTGTGCCTTCTTACTCTTTCCTACCGTGTTACTCAGACCTCAAGTGTGTGCCAGGTACAGCCTGCTCCCCCTCCTCACTTGTGCCTCTGTGATGGGTTGGGTCCCTTGCAGCTTTGTTAGCATAGCCATGGAGCTGGCGTGGAAGTGTGCATCCTGTTCTGTAGTGTGCCTTGCAGAAAACTTAGCTTTGGCTTTTATTTTCTTAAATATCTAGGGATATTGCAATTCACTTTAGAACCAGAGCACCTGTCTCTAAATATGAAGATACAGCAGTGTAGCTGTATGAACAGCCAGTGCTACCTACCTGTTGTTCGTAAATTTCAGAGTGTATTTTGGACAATCACTGCCTGCCCAGACAACTTCACGAGTGCAAGAGGAGGGGGGAAATGGGTTGCTGAAGGTGTTCTTTACCAGATTCCAACTCCAAGAAGGCTTGATGACTGATATAAAAGTTGAGTGAAGTGTAAGAAGACAGGCTGGAGGCTTGGAAAGTGCTGTCTGTTTTCAGACTCAACGCATCTGTGAGGGGAGGCTGGTGCTCTGCAGTTCTGGAGTCTCCAAGAATGGTGCTGGAGGGTTCTGTGTGCACATCTACATGTTAGCAGTAGAGCACTGCATCAAATCAGGCATGTGGCACATTATTTGCTAAATCCTAAATGGGAACACCTGTTCCTTTCTTTTGCTGTTCCTTCTGCCCTTAGTGACCAGAACTTGTGAGAGTGCATGAAACCATGGTAACTGCACATCCTGCTTGTTTGCTATCCTGAGAGACAGATAGAGCTGGAGAACCAAGTCTAGGATTGCTGACCTGGTGGAATAAGGTGGCAATTAGATGAGCTACCTCGTTTGTCCTTTATTTCCCCTATGTATGGGATCAAACCAACATTGTGCTGGGAGCCTGAATTTATTTGGGGCTTTATAAATCTTGTGTGTGAGTTGGATCTGTTGATCATCCTGGGCTGTGGTAGCCAAGGGCAGTGTGGGGTCACCTGCAAGGTGCTTCACACATATTTTGCTCCTGATTTAGCAATGGCAAAGCAATGTGCAACCTGTTCAGACAGAAGCTCTTAAAAATGAGGCAGGCAAGCCAAGAATGCGAGGTAATCTGGAATTAAGTAAGGTCCGTGTCAGAAACCTGAATTTCAGGAACACTTAGGTAGCTTTTATGTCCCTGTACTCCTGCCTGGTCAAGTAACAAAGGAAAAAGTAGAGAATTTATTCCCATGTGCTAATGTTTTAAGGTCTACTGTGAGGTTCTTTGTTTGTTTGCTTTAAATCTGGAATCAGGCCTAAAGCAGTGTTAGCTTTTTCTTTGCTGATTTGGTCCTTTGTTATTGGAGTAGAGTGAAAAATTATATGGTTTTTGGCTTGTGGATTAACCTGGGCTCCTCTGAGTTTAAGAAATAAAGAATCTAAACTGCACTGTGTTTCATCTGCCATTGGTGCTGCAAATCCAAGAGCTTATCTACCTGTGAGTTGCAGAGAATAAATTCTGTGGTGCAAGCTTGTTATTTGTTTCTCTTTGTTATTTCTTTTTTCGGATGCCAAATATGGGAGAAGGGAAAGCCTAAAGTTCTACTTCACTCTCTTCTGAAACTTTTATCACATGGTGAGGCATAAGACTATTTCTCAGATCTGATCCTTACTGTCTTTTATTCTTTTCCCCCTCTTCAAAAACATTCTGTTTCTGAAGTGATTTATTGAAGTTACTCCTTGATAGTTATAGCAAGTCAAGACAATCAAGTGCATGAACTTAAAGTTTAGATGTATTCCTCTTGAGGTTTAATGCTTCTACTTAACAACATATTGTCACTGCACGGCCTAAAGGTAAAGTAAATCAAATATAAGATGTGGACAGAGGTGCTTAATCACCTACCTGCATCATGCCAGCAATTCAACACTAACAATCTTGCCAGATAATTTCCAAAGCCATCTTAGCTTGGATTCCAGAGACAGTGGTGTGCTCCCTCTGTGCATGTCAGGATCGTAGTTGGATCCCTCTTGGACTGAACTCTGTTGCTGGCAATGCACTGTTAGTGATTGTGCCCTGTCTCTGCTTGCCCCTGCAGCTGTGGCTGAGAACACAGCTGGCTGGCATGTTGAGGCAGGCACTGTTCAAGTGAGTTGTAAGGGCACAAGAGAAATAGTCTGATTATTCATGCTTTAGAAACTTTATGTTTCCACTGTTCCTGTGTGATGATTTGTTTGGGGAGTTTGTTTGTTTTGTGGTTTTTTTCTCTCAGTGTCTTAAACAGAACTGGAGCTTTGGAACATTGCATAGCTTTAGGTATTGTGAGTGCTTATGTGTCTATATAAAACATTTATATGAAAAGGTGTATTGTGTGTTTCTATTAAAAACTGGTTGCTAAAATGAAGGCTGTAATCTCTTCAGTGTTTCTTTAAAAAAAAACCCCAAACAAATAAGCCCCAAACTGATTAAATGCACAAGGGATTGGATGGAATAGAGGCTTAAGGCAAAAGGACTTTCCCAATAGGACAGGACTGTTGCATGTGCTCAGAGCCCATAAAAAGCAACGAATATTCTCTTTTTCTGTGGTGTATAATATGCACAAGTTGTGCTAGTACAACCTAAATCAACTTTGCTTAAATGGAAAAAACACACAGCATTGGAGAATGTTGTTTTACACAGGTTCCTCTGCCTACCTGCTGTGTGTAAAAACAGATGGCTGTTGAATCCCTGTACTAGCTGAATCCCCCTGGGCCAAACCCATACAGGCCCAGGAGTACCCAGAGATGTGAGAATTGAATTAGAACCTTCAGAAAATCTAAAATACATAAATCCACACAGAAATGAAGTAGAAATGTAAGTCTAGCCTTAAATAAAGGACAGCAGGTTTTTAAGCTCTCTGGGAAGAAACCCTTTTTAGTCTCCTGCTGATCAGGTTTTTGTTACTCAGGCAGTCTGACCTCAGCAGGGCACCACAAATTGTGCCTGGGACACAATTGTCTCCTGCAGGGCATAATGCAAGGGGATGCTGGGTTGCTGGGATCTCTTGCTGTCCCAGTATGGTCCTGTGATTCAGTAGCAGGCAGGTTGTGCTAAGCAAAACTTTTTTGATACTGAGATGTGCGTCTTCCAGATGTGAAGATCCCAAGCCTCTTCTCTTTTCTTGCTTAGATGATACATTCTCACATGGAGCAATTTTCATGGAGGGTTATCTGTGTGTAACAGACCCTACCAGACGGTGCTGATGTGCAGCCTTATGCCAGCTGAACCTGAGTTGCTCGTGCAGGTTCCTGATAGCAGGTTAGGCCTGGGGTAGTGCCTGCTCCTGCACACAGGGCTCTCCTGAGCTCTCCTGCTGCCTTGGAGAACCACCTCCTGTGTAGTGGGTGTTGCTGTCCACACTGCTGACAGCTGCCCCAGCTGTGAGAAGAGATAGCAGACAAGCTGCCTAACCCTTCTGGGTGGTAGACAGTTGGGAAGATTGAAAGTTTAAAGTCACTATGGTTGTAACAAAACATTGAGTTACAGATCTCCCGTTCACATTAAAAATGGGCAAACAGTTTGCTTGCTTTTTTAGTTTTTAAATTAAATGAGTTGTGTGTCATACATAAGCACTGACACCAGAACTGAGCAGAAAAGATTCCTCATCCCACACAGACACATAGATATGTGTACTTTTGCAAAGTGCTCCATGTGGAGCTCTTCAATAAGCTTATCCCTTCTGGATTTTGTTCTTATTTCAAAATAGCAAGCTGATTTTCTTCATTGCAATTTCTTAATTTGTGATTTTATCACTGTAAAATGCTCTAGGAGTTTGTATTATAATGCATTAAGGAGTTTTAGTAAAAATGACAAAATCCCAGTTAAGAGGTTAAAATGAGATCTCTGCAAGTTTTGTAACAGGTGTTAGACAATTCTAACTTCATAAAACTAGAAACAGGAAGGGAAGGGATTTGCCGAAGTATGTCTTCCCAAAACATGCAAGAAGTGATAACGAACATCTGAAACACAAGCCAAGATGGAATTTATAGGGAAGCACAGTAACACTAGTGCAGTTTCACTGAAAGTGGGTTGATCTTCATAGTTCTTCTTTGCCTTCTCCAGGGGTGCCACACCATCTCTTGGATGACACCCACTGTGATGTTTGGTGGGGAAGATACTGCCCGAAAGGCTTTCTGCCTGAGCCTCTTCCCCAGACACACAACCCAGCCGCTTCATTGCAGCAGCTGTTGTGGCAGCACAGCATGCCTCCTCTGCAGCCCTCCCTCCCAGCACCGGGGGTCCTGGTACAGCCCCTTGCTCTGCCAGGCTTCTGGCAAGGGCTGTGCTCCCTGCTGCAGCCTGGGCTGCCTCTCTGGGAGATGCTTTTCCTGGGGCTTTGTGACCAGCCCAGGCACCCACTCGAGGTCCTCAATGCAGCACCCAAGGCTGGTGGTAGCTCTGCGATGCTTCTCTCTCTGCACCTGCGGGCCCCGAGTCTCCTCGGCTCTGCAGGAGCACCAGTGGCTCAAAGCTGCCTTCCCTGGCCTTGCTTGCTGCAGGGCAGCGCTACTCCCGGGGGCTGCCAGCAGCTCTGTAATTGTGTAACAAGATCAGTGTGAACTTTAGACCAGGGAAACCTTGTCTAAAACACGAGATAAGATAGATACACTTTCACCTGAGAGAAGTGTCCATTAGTAACAGGTCTGTTTTAAACTGTCTCAGCACACACCTGAAAAATAAAGACAAGCTTTCAGGTTATTTAAGGAAATAATCAGAAATACTTTATTTTCAAGCTTTGTCACCACTTTTCCAAACCCTCTCATGGGCTGTGGGTGTCATGGTCTACTAGAAAGGGCCCATAAATGTAACAATAAAAAATAAATTAAATATTAGTGATGCCAGAAGAGTCTGAACTTACCGGTGGCACTCTTTTGATAACATAATGTTTACTGCAATATTCAATACTTAATTTCCGATCATTATATTCAAATACATTTTTAATATGGATGGATTTCAATTGTGCAGAAGAGCTCTCCAGACAAAATCCATTACCCACAGCATGGTGACATCACCATCACCTCTCCTCTTCCTTCCCAAGCTAATATTCACACTGGTCCTGTCTCCTTAGGAGAGACACAGTTTGTACATAGCCCCATCAGGTCAGCTCTCACCATCCACAGTGCACTTACCCAAGTGCCACAGATGTCTGTAATCTCTCAAACAATAATAGTTCACACTTTGGCTGAGAGCTCACTAACCTGCTGCTGAGTTTCATTTTACCTACTTTGTCACCACCACGTGGCAAATGTTTGAATTACTCTCTTACAGAATATATTCTAAAGCTGATTTGGTAATCTTGCTAATTAACACCACCTAATTAACACAAGCACGAAAAAAAAGAAAAAGAATAGAGAGCCATTTTCCAGGGGATAAAGAATGTACATGAAATGATGTTGTAACCTGCTATTTAAGCAATTTTCCCCCAGAGTAACTCAGGGCTCAGACATCGAAAAGGGGCTGTCAGGAGAGTCCAGTCACACTGATGTGATTACATGAGGTTAAAATAGAAGGGAGAAAACTAAAGGAGCACTGTCGTTAGAAAGATGTTAAGATGAGTTATCACTTGCAGAAGGCACTGGCAATAGAGTTTCCACAGTCCAGAAATCTGTCCAGAAATGTATCCAGATCTTGATGATAGCAAGCATAGTAAAGTAAGTATCACTAGTTTTCTTTTTTTTCCAGGAAATTCCTTTCTCAGGCCTGTGTCTACTTCCAGAATTGGACAAGGAAGATGAGAATGACGAAGATTCTTAAACCTCATCACTTTCTGTGGTTTCTTAAAAGCAAACAACAACAACAACAAAACCCAACAACACATGCACAAAAAAGGGGCAAGTACCACAAGAATGTCTACTGCAGAACAAGGATGTGTAAGTTCAGTGTCAATTTCACCTGTTTTTACTGTCATTTCTGCAAAGGTCAAGAGCAGCCTTGGCTGTCCAAGCTCTCCTGAGTGGTGCCAGAGCAGTGCCCCTGCAGAGAGGGGGAATGTGGGTGCAGGGAAGATCCTACAGCTCTATTGTTTTCTCTCCTTTCAGGGAGCTGTAGAGAGCGGTAAAATCTGCCCTGAGCATCCTTTTCTCCCGGCTAAACACCCCAGCTCCTCACAGGACTCACACTGCAGACCCTTCACCAGCTGTTTTGCGCTTCTCTGGGTTCGTGATCCCACAAATCCTGGAAACTCCGCTCAGAGCCAGCGTCGGGAAGGGGCCGGAGGAGCGCGCCCGGCCCGGGGATCCCGGGGAGGCGCCGCCGGAGCGCGGCCCCGCCCCCGCCGCGCGGAGCCTCGCCCCCGGGGCGCCCCATTGGCTGGCGAGCCTATATAGGGGCGTCCGGCGGGGGCGGGCTCTCTTTCGGCTCCGCGCCGCCCGGGCCTCCACACGGCGTTGTCAGCGTGAGTCGGGGCCGCCGGTCGGGGGCGCGGAGGGGGCGGGGGTCGCGTTTCCCACCCTGCGATAACAGCGGGGGGCACTGTGCATCCCGCCGCACTGCCGGCGGCCGGGCCGGGCCGGGCCAAGCCTTGGGGAAGGCCGAGGCCTGCCGGGCGTAGCGCGGGAGGCGGCCCAAGATGGCGGCCGGGGCGGCAGGACCTCGTGGCGCGTCCCCGCCGGGCTGAGCCGGGTCCGTGTGCCCGCAGGTTCCCTGTCGTTGCTTCCAAAGGGAAACCCCACAATGTCCGGAGGCCTCGATGTCCTGCAGATGAAGGAGGAGGATGTCCTCAAATTCCTCGCTGCCGGGACCCACCTGGGAGGTACCAACCTCGACTTCCAGATGGAGCAGTACATCTACAAAAGGAAGAGCGATGGTAAGCGGGCGGGATCTTGTGGGCGCAACTGGGAGAAGCAGGAACGTGCTCGTGCTTGATTTCTTTAGAATGGTTTCTCCTTGGCCTTTGCATACCAAACAGTGTTAACTCAAAGAAGTAGAATAAAATACTGATTTTGGAACAATTCTTTTAGTTCTTGACTGTCCTGTTCTTGGAATTTGGTAAATCAATCACAACTGGTTTGGGTAATTTTCCTAGTTCTTGATTGTATTAACAAAATTATTTTAGTATCTCAATAATGATTTCTCCTTATTTGTAGTGGTCTTCAGTCTAAGTTGCCTTGTGTTAAAAGATTAAAACTCATACCCGGTCTGGGTTTTTGATGGTAGAGGCTGGAAGCATGTGACATTAAAACCATGAGGGAAGAATTTTCTTCAGAGTAGCTTTCCACTAGCTAGAATGAGACTAGAATGTTGTCATTTCATAAAGGACATTGAGGTGCTGGAGCATGTACAGAGAAGGGCAGCAAAGCTTATGAAATGTCTAGAAAATGTCATGAGAAATGACTGAAGGAGCTGTGTTTGTTTAGTCTTGAGAAGAAGGGAGTCTGGGGGATCTCACTGCTCTCTACAACTACCTGAAAGGAAGGGCCACCTTCTTCTACCTGTCAGCAGTCAGAGGATCCAAGGAACTGGCCTTAAGATAAAACAAGGGAGATTCAGATTACATAACTTAGATAATAGAAAAAAAAAAAAATCACTGCTTGGGTGGTCAGACTGTGGAATAGGTTGCCCAGTTGCCTGGATATGATGCTTGGTGTTATGGCTTAGTGGTTACAGTGGCAGTGCTGGCTGAACAGTTGAATGGGATGATCTTGAAGGTGTCTTCCAGCCTTGATGATGCCCTGAATTTTTGAGTGACTACAGCCATGTGACAGATTTAATGGCAGAGGAGCACTGTCCTGTTTTAGGATCTTGTATTTTCTGGTTGCTCTAAAGCCTTTTGTTGCCAACAGGTATTTACATCATCAATCTGAAGAGGACCTGGGAAAAGCTGCTCCTGGCAGCTCGTGCCATTGTTGCCATTGAGAACCCAGCTGATGTGAGCGTCATTTCTTCCAGGAACACTGGACAGGTATGGACATCAGGGAGCCTGCATTCTTAGGAGCAGGACTCCTTTGCCATGTATCTTTGCCTGCCAGTGACAGCTTGCTGATAATAGGCGATAACATCAGTTTTAACTATAGGAATGCTTTCTGTAAACATGGGTTTTGTGTTGCACTTGACAGCTTAAAACAGATGACTTAAAACCCACTCCCTATTTCAGGGCATTTAATAACTTGTTTTTCTTCCATATCCTTCTTCCTGCTGGATTTCTGTCATACGAGTCGTCATTCCCCTGGTGGCCCCTTCCCCTCAGAACTAGTGTGTATAGTTAGCACTGATTTTTCTGGGGACAGGAAGCACCTGATCTGAAAGTTATCATAAAAGAAATTTTCTGTTGTTGAGCAAGGTATAGTAACTGGTATATTTGTAATTTTGACACTAAATTTTTAGCAAAAACATTCTGTTGATAACCTTTAGTCACTGGAGTTGATGAGGTTAGTTTGCTTAGGTAACTGCAGGTGGGGCCACAAATGTTGGGAGATTCGGGTGGGTTTCTGAAGGAAAAGCTTGGTATCCCATGGGCTTGATGTGCACACTGTTAAAGCTTGATGCTGAGGTCAGTTTCTGGCCAATGAGCTCTCAAGTGTCGGAAGTGTGCGACAGCAAAGGATGGCAGGGTTTTCGCTAACGCCAGGAGAGGGGCTCCCTCTAGGATTGGAGTTTGGTAGTAGGCCCTGCCACATGCCTGACAAGTTGGAAGCTGTTGCAATTGAATGAGAACTGCCAACTGCAATTTCAGTGGACACAGCTACAATTTGTGTGTATTTATTACTGAGTTTTATGTAGGTCCTTGAAGTTCCTGGATAATGAAATGTAGAAATAATGGAAGAGAACGTGCTTTGCTTTTTTCGTAAGCTTTTTGTTTAATTCCCCCTTCCATGATTTGATGATGAGAGTTTGGAGTGAAGCTTGCCAATAGCTTGAGGGGAAGAGAAGGCTTTTTTCCATATCCTGACTTAACTGCTTTGGTGGTGGATATGGTCTTCTGAACTCATGGTATAGCTCTTTCCAGTAACGTTTCTGTTTTGTCTCCTGAGGTGGTGCGCCCTGATTTCAGAGGAATGGAAACAAATTGTTCAGTTAAATTTCGTGCACGTTCACTGACAGTGCTTGTGTGACCTGGCTGAAATGCGCTTTTCTGGCTTGGTTGAAATGCACTTTTCCTGCTTCACCTTTGCCTGTGTCCCTTTTGCAGCGTGCGGTTCTGAAGTTTGCTGCTGCCACTGGGGCTACTCCTATTGCCGGGCGTTTCACCCCTGGCACCTTCACAAACCAGATCCAGGCAGCTTTCCGTGAGCCACGGCTCCTGGTGGTTACGGACCCCCGGGCTGATCACCAGCCCCTGACAGAGGCATCCTACGTCAACATCCCCACCATCGCCCTGTGCAACACCGACTCCCCGCTGCGCTACGTGGATATCGCTATTCCCTGCAATAACAAGGTAACGCTTCCCTGCGGCGTTCCAGGCGGCTTCCGAGATGGATGCTTTCTGCAAGGGGGAGGGTTGGCTTGTATCTCGGGGGATGAGCTAAGTAATGTCTCTTGCAGGCGGGTGGGGTGGAGAAAATAAACTGCACACAGTTGGAGCTTGGAGCTGAGGCTGGTTTCTGGCCAAGGAACTCTCAAGTGTAGGACGTGTGCTATAGTAACCTGGCAGGATTTTTCGCTGACGCCATGAGGGTCTTTGTGGCCCAATGAGTGGAGTTTGGTAGTCATTCTTGCCACAGATCATGAATATGAATGAAAGATAAAATGAACTGATAAGAGAAATTGCTCTGAAATACTACCTTGCCAGAAATCACCTGGAAGGTAAAGTCTAGGAAGATGGGAAGCTATCTTTGATCTCTATCAAGATGTCAGTCACCAAAACTAGTGTAAGCCACATGTGAGGATGTGTATAAGCTTTGTTTATTTTGTCAAGTTTTCAATTTCTTCGTTCTTGAGTACGTGGTGAGCAACATGAAGCTCTGTAACAGGAGAGTTATTTCAGGCCATGTTGTAATGGCATCATGATTTCTGCAGAGACCTGCAAATGTCACTGGGAGCTTGAAAAGTTACCCGTTTTTCAAGTTCAGGTACTTAAGTCTGGAAGTAATGTCTTTCACCAAGCATGAGCCTTGGATGGGGTACAAGTAAGTCTTCTGCTCTTTCTGCAAAGGTTTAGCTTTACAGCAAATCTTATTTACTTCTTCTGTTCCAGGGAGCCCACTCAGTGGGCCTGATGTGGTGGATGCTGGCTCGAGAGGTCCTGCGCATGCGTGGCACCATCTCCCGTGAGCACCCGTGGGAAGTCATGCCTGACTTGTACTTCTACAGGGATCCCGAGGAGGTAGGAGCCTCATGGCAGGGAGTGTGTCTCTCTGGGATCGTCTGCTTGTGCATCTATCCCACAGTCCTGTGTGTCTGCTGTTGGACAGGTTTTACCAATATAACGGTGGCACTTCACATTCTAATTGCACTGCCAGTTGGTGCCTGCTGTCTGATATGTGATGACAGTAAGGGTTGTGTCCTGGGATGTGTTCCTGGGAGACTCAGGCAGGGCTCTTCTATTGTAGATTGAAAAGGAGGAGCAGGCAGCTGCCGAGAAAGCAGTCACGAAGGAGGAATTCCAGACTGAATGGACAGCCCCTGCACCTGAATTCACTGCTCCTCCTCAGCCCGAGGTTGCAGATTGGTCTGAGGGAGTGCAGGTCCCGTCTGTGCCCATCCAGCAGTTCCCCACAGGTCAGTTTGGGGAGGTGTCTGTGGGAAGAGGCGGGGGGGTGTTGTGTGTGGAGCACTAAGTGTTGTGTTTGTGATTGCAGAGGACTGGAGTGCCCAGCCTGCCACCGAGGACTGGTCAGCAGCTCCCACGGCCCAGGCTACTGAGTGGGTTGGCACTGCCACGGAATGGTCTTAACTTCAGCCCTGCTGTACTGTGAGAGAAATAAAGGCTGGTTTAGTACACACTCTGCTGGTGTTGTGTTTGTAAAATTGTTGGCTGGTGACCTGTGGGTAGCATGGGGCACAGTCCTCAGGCAAGAGTGGCATGTCTGTTACACTCTGTTAAATGGAGCTGGGGGCTGCGGGCTCTGTCCCTGCCTGCAGCAGCTCTCTAGGCTACCCCTCCTGTCTGAGTGTCTGGTCTCACATTCCCACCTTCCCTGGCACCACCCTGGTGAGGAGGCAGCAGTGTGTGTGCTCATGGGAGGGGAGGTGGTGACCTGGGGCAGAGCAGTTTGCTTTCGGGTTTTCTTTTTTTATAGCAGCCCATCTGAATCCACCCAAATAGGCTGATTTTGTTCTGTGTGGGGTTTCACAAGTTTGCAGGGTGAGGAAGGTTCTGGTGACCAGGTGTGGGAGGTGGTCTTGACTGCACAGTGTGGTGAACAGAGTCCCTGAGTGGAAGCTGCTCCTCTGATGGAATCCCAGCTTTAGTATCAGTATTGCCAATTCCTTCCTCAAAAATACTGCTATCTTCTTCAGGAAAAAACCACTATATTAATTCATCTGCTTTACTTCTTGAGGATTATGTTGCTGTGATTATTAGCAATAATGGGAGGTAGACCCTTCACCAAGAGAAATGGGGTTTTGTTTGTTGGAGGTGAAGATTGTTCAGATTGGATCCTTGTTTCTATATTGGTGTGGTTGCAGCTGCTCCTTTTTGTACCTTCAGCACTGCCAGTCAGCCTGTAAAGAATGTTTTCTCTTGGCTTATGCACTTAGTTCATTTTACTGTTATAGCGCATATTAGCAGTAAAAAAACCTAAAGCAAGTTACACATATTGGTGCACAGTATCTGTCAAAGGGAGACTGATCTTTCTTCCTCTTGTCTTTACCTATTACATGCAAGGTGGCTAAAGGTTTTGTTAATAATGAACAGCATTTAGCCAAGAGGTAGGTGAGCGCTTCCCCATTTGTTCCTGAAAGAGCCCTCCCTGTTCTGTTTGTTCACTGTGTCCCTCAGAAGTGTGCTCGTGGCACATCCTCTGGTAGGGTAGTTCACTTCCCAGAACCCAGCAAGGGGGAGGTTCCTTCCCTCCGCCTGACCTCTGTCACTTGTGTGTCAGGGTGTGTTGAGAGCCTGGTCATTTTGGGTCTATACAACACTATGTATGGGTGTTGTAGCTGGATTAAGAACAGCCTGTACAGCACCTGTTGATTGACTCCCCAGATTTGAGATTGCCCCAAAAGATTTGTTGGTCTGGACTTTGTTTTCACTCTGCCACATTAAAAATTTCCAAACTCAGAGCACAGTCTTACCCCTCCATACATTGAATCTCTGCAGTTACTGTTGCCCCTTTTCTTTATAGATTGTGTAACTTCTTTCATGTGAATGTGTTCCTGTTAATGAGTATGTAGAAGTCATCAGCTCCTGTGTGGGTGATGGTGCTGTTTTAAATCAACTGAGTACTTGCTGCTAAAATGTTCCTGGCGTGTTACTGCAATGTGGTTGTTTTCATTTAAGTATTTCCTGAAGTACCACTCTGACTTTGATTGTCATTCTTAGAGCAGAGGACTGGATGTGCACAGCCTGGTCAGGAGACAGATTCAGGATCACCTTGCTGGGGTAGAGTGGGAGAGCTCGTTTGCCTACAGCACTGCAGAAGGATGAATAGCAGCCTTTTAGAAAAGGAGGCAGGCTTGGCTATGACAGCAGAGGACTGATTGCAGGAAGGCTATGATCCTCAGCATGCCAGAGGCACAGGATAGGAAAAGTCTCAGCACAGGAGTGGAGATAGCAGCAGACGTAGCAGAAGATCCTGTCTGCCAGAACTTCCCCTGTGGCAAATACCTGGCAGATGTAATCTATTGAGGCAGTGTAGAGGAATAGGTAGGAGAAAATCCTTGAGCTTGTTCATTATTGCTTTTTTTTTTTTTTTGGCAAGTGCAGTGTTGATGTTGAATAATAATATCAGAGAACTTGCAACTGTTCTGGATTGATCTGATTTGACCCAAAATGGCTTGGGTGGAGGTCTCTGTATAGTGGCAAATTCTGTTGAGGGTCATGGTATTGTTTCCTTTCTCTGTGACCTTCTCTTTGTATTTGATTTGGGTTGATGGAACTGGGTTGAATGGGGCTAGGTGAGCTTCTTTGGGTAGCCTTCCAGAGTTGGTCCAAACAGGAGCTTGCTGGGGTTGCTGATCATTGTAGAACCCCTCTGGACAAATGAGCTGTTGCAGACCTTGCCAGTATGCTACTGGGAGATCCATGAATGTCTCATATATACAGGCTTTCCAGTTCCCTCCCTAATTTATGTGCCACCACTTGCAGATGTTCCTTTTCCTCTCCAGTCACTACTTTGCCCAAATAATCATGGTATTTTTAGTATCCACGTATTGTCAGATTACACCAAGGTTTTTCTTTTGCAGAAAGCAAAGGGTTTTATGCACAGCTGAAGAGATTCATATCTCTGCTTAAATCCAGGCTGCAAAAATACTCCACTCTTTGCATCTGTAGTCTGTTTTGCTTTGTGAAACTCTGAAAATGGCTATAGGAAGTTGGATGCTGGCTTTTAGGGGTATGGAGTACTCATATTGTGAGCCTGTTCATCAAAATTAATGCACCATATAAGTAAGCATGCAAAAGAAACTGAGGTGTGTGTGATGAATTCACTTCACTGCTCCTCTTGGGAGGCTTCTTCCACACCCAGGGCTCTGAGCATGCAATTGGAGTGGATCTTGTAACATATTTTTTTTTTCTTGGATTACTAGCATCTTGATGCAGACAGACTCGACGTGGAGTAAAGCACGTGGTAAATCTTCACTTGTTACGAATGCAGTGCTTGCCAAACCTGTGTATCTTGTACCTTAGGACAGATGAAGCCTGGCATCTTGAATATGTGTCCTGGCAGAGGGAGAAAAAACATTTCAGATCTACGTCATTGCTGTAGGACCAAGGTGTTGCTGGAGCTTGTCCTCGCTGCCCTGCAGCTTCCAAAGAGACATCAGCCAGCATTTCAGGCAGTTTCTTTCCTCTAGCCAGTGCTTGGCCACCACCTCCCAGCCCTTGCAGCCTAAAGCTTGTGAAAACCACAAAGCCTCAGAGTTGGTGAAAATGTGATCTGCTTCAAGTCTGTATGACTGGTAAAGGTAGAACAGTGTTACAGTTGTGTGTAGCCCTGGGAATGAAGAACGTCCTTGATCATCAGCCCTGCAGAGAGGCAGACTGTGACAAACACCTTGGGCATGACAATCTTGCTATGTCACAACACTGATTTTCTCAGTTTCTTGCTTTATGGGGCACTGATTTCAGAACCTGTTTTTATTTGATTTTTTAATACTTGTGATTTTGAAAGTATTCACTGCCAGTTTTCTGCTGTCCAGCTTTGGAAGCCTGTTTTCATTTATACATTGTTTGTTTATACACGCAGTAGTCACTGATGAACAAAACTACTTCATGAAGATAGCTTTTCGATATCTCTATAGCTGAAAGAACATGTCTTTCTTTTCTGGGCTGCTGCTTAAACCTTTAGTTCATAAAGTGTTAATAAATAAAGACTTGAGTTTACCTGGTATGTTTTCTCATGTGACAGAGGCCTAAATATTGCTGTCAGTGTTTGTTCCCTGGCTACAAGATTGCTTTTATTAGTTCTGTTCAAGCATGAACGAAGTAAATTCTAAAAGGATGCAGGATGCATACTTTGAAATTATGGCTCCCTCACCACGCTTTGAAGGCTAGAGAAACCTGCTTTGGTAGAAAAATCTTTCTCTTCATGCTAAATGCCATTGCACCACAGGCAGAAGGGGTTGAGTCACAGCTCATTCTTCATTTTGGTACAGTCTTGCTGGTGACTTTTGGGCAGGACAAGGGGTACTACAGTGCTCATGGAGTGCCTGTGCCCGCTACTCTTAGTGTTGGGCTTTAGCAGCTCAGAAGCGGGGTACAGGGTCCATTGCATGGATACTGAGGACTGAAACAACATTTTGGCTACTCAGTGGGTCTATACTCCCTCCCACATATGTGGGTCAGGTCAGGTTTAGGGTTTTGCAAAGCAGGTAGCTCAGCATGACAGGTGTGGGTGGCACAGCTCAAAACTCAGAGCTGCTCTGCCAGGGGGACAGTTGTGCCAAAGCTTGGGTCAAGTTTTCACCATACCAGGGCATGCTGGCACTGCTCCTTCCTGTGCTGCAGCTGGGAATGCCAGAGTGCAGCCGTACTGACTGGAAAGCTGCTGTGAAGCTCAGGTTCTCACCTGGAATGCTGAATTTGTTAGCATTGCCCAAGGAACTGGTTCCAAAGTGTTTGCCACCTTACCTGCTGAGAGCCCAGGGGATGTTCAGAGTGAAGGAGGTGGTCTGAACTAGGTCAGGACGACCCTACCAGCCTTTTCCACTCAGACACCGGCATGGTGACAGAAGTGGCTTTGCGGGAGCAGGCTAACACCCGAGCATCGCTCCCACCTGGCAGGTGACAGGAGGTGGTGGCGGTGCCTTACACGACTGCCAAGAACGAGTGTGGGGATCGCTTCCCAGTGTCCAGTAGATGGGGCTGTGGTTCCGGGTTGGTTCCCGCTGCTGGGGCTGGGCAGAGCGGGCACCCGGGGAGCGCAGGTACAATCCTGCCCTCCCCTGGCTTTTTGATTTCCCTGTACCAGAACGGTGCCCTCTCACCGGGACCGTAAGCACCTAAAAAAACACCAAACGACCAAAACACTACTGTTTTTCTATAAGTTTCTGAGTGTTAAACTTGTTGCCTCCATGCTCAGCTGCAAACTTGATCTTGACTTTAATTAATTTTAATTTTAATTCTAATAATTAAGGGAGCAAGTGTGGGATGCTGGTGGCTGCGAGTGCTCCTAGTTGAAGAAACTCCATGTTGAAAACTTCCTAATTCATCTTTCTTTTTGGCTTATTGCTTCCAGCATTTTCTAGAATGGTTCATCTTCTCCCTAGTACTCCCAAAGCTCCCAGGTATACAATTCACTGCACCTGTTGGCTTTGTTTATATATGAAAAAATTAAGCAGCACATGCAGAGAGGAAATCAGGTGTGAACCATTTTCCCTCACTTGTTATTTTAGAGGCTCTAATTTGAGAGGAAAGATTTTTTTAAAAAGCCACCACCACTTCCCTCTCTGCAGCATCTTTTCCAAAGGCTCCTTTAAGCCTCATTCCTGCTCCCAGCTGGGGAAGGTTTTATGAGCCCCAGGTGCCATGGGCTGAAGTGTCTCCTACCATTTTCTCAAGGGCTGGTGTGGAATAGGAGTGAATGTGCTGTTGGCTTTTCTTCTTGGTTTTGTGAGGCAAACCTGCTTTGTCCGTGTGCTGTAAGCAGGCAGTGGTTCTTCATCAGCTCTTTCAGGTGGGCTGAGAAGTCTAGCAACTAGTTCTTCTAATTTCAAGGGTTCAGCCCTTTGAAAAGTTTTGAGTTAAATTTTAAGTCATTTTTTTGTCCCTAAGCCTGTTTTGGATTTTTCTTGACTCCTATGCTGCCTGTGCTCATTTTAAATTTTATTTTTGTTTTGTGAAAGCTACATGTTTGTGTTTATTGTTTCAAAATAAGAACTGGGATTTCTCAAACCATACCTTGAATATAGAAGAAGGAACTTCATTAAAATGTCAAATCTGAGACTTGTGATTTAAAATATGCAAAGTTATCAACTCTGCGTGGTCCCCAGGTGGGATGAGTGCTCTGTGAAGCCATTCTTTTGTGGCCTGTGCTGTCTCTACTCCCCTGGGATCTCAGGGATGGAGCTTGCTCTGTTAAGGTAAGTGTCAAGCTTCTGTATTTCTTTAAACTTTATTATAAATCTTCCAGCATCACAAGAATAGTGGATTGACCTTCCCTTCTAGTGTCCATTTGGTAGGCACTGCTCTTCTGCTGTTAAGATAATTGCAACACAAAATACAGAGGGGAGCAAAGGGTGCCTCCCATGGGGCAGTGTAAGCCAGAGGGGAGCAGGGCATCAGGCACAGAGCAGCTCCCTCTTTGCTCTCCTAGGCTGGGGTGAGCTCAGCAGTTGTGGTAGTTGCTCAGGCAATATGTTGCTGGTACCATAGGGGTTCCTGTGGCAATCGTGTACTTGGCACATCTTCCTGGTTACATGAGATTTAAGGGATGCTGTCTAAGATGCATCTGAGTGTTGTGGAGCCCCCAAAACTGCCCAGAGGCTCCCCTCTCACCTGGAAGGCCAGATGGAACAGCAGTCTCACAAACAGTTTAAACACATGTTACTTTCAGAGGTTCTGCCTTGCCTTCTATATTCTTTACTCTGAATTCGAGGTCTGGTGGTGGCAGGAAAGAGGAAACCCTTTATTTTAGGTGGAGATTTATTTTTCCTCCTGGACTTTGAGTTGGAGGAGTACTGTGAGCAATGTATGTCTGGTTCATCCCCAGCAATGTGATGGGTTTGCCTGTTTGGTGGATAACCAATTCAAAGACAGTATTTAGCTTCCATGGCACCCATGTACCCAGGTGGTGACTCGTCCTGTTCCAGCAGGACTAGTTCATCTCCTAAGAGCCAGCTAAAGGTCTTTAAAAGCTGCTTACCCTCCATGTTACTGGCATAGGTGCTGAGGAGGGCAAAAGTGCTGAAAGAGCATGTGCGTGACACTGGGCTTTCCCTGGAGATGGGCTACAGCAGATTTCCACCCCTTCTGTACCAGGAAACTGCTTTTGTCCATGGATCAATGCTCAGGGCAGTGCTAAGGCAGATGTTTCCCCACTGTTGGCTCTCTGCTGCTGTGGCACAACCCCATCCTTTGTGGGCATGATGACAGAGGTGTGGAAATTTGAGCAGAAGCTGTGGAGAGTTCCACAGGCAGAGCTGCAGCTGCTTGTGAAGAAAACCTTGTCAGTGGCTCATTTGTTATATTTGCAAATGCAGTATGAAAATGCTTTTGCAGCCTTTTCCTCCAAAAACTGCAGGGCTTCTTGGGGAGCAGAAGCTGAGTTTGCCAGGGCCCTGTGCAAAAGCCCTGCAGCCCTGGCCTTGGAGCTGTTTCCATGCTGCAGCAGCTGCAGATGGAGCTGGGGGACCTTCAAGCTGCAGTGGTGCTGCTGTGGTGGCACTGAAGCTCTATTGGTGTTCAGGCAGTGCTTGTGCTGCTCTGTCCAAGCTGCTGTAGCAAAGTGCTCTGGCTAATGAAGAAGGCATGGTTTTTATTATGGTGGTTTTTTTGTTTTGTTTTTTTTTTTTTCTTCTCTTCCTGGCCTTGAGCCCTCCAGGTACCTTATTAAAATAAATCTGATAATAGCCTTCATATTCTGAAGATCCTACATATCTGCCAAAGCACTGAATTATTTACTGCTGCTGCTATCCAAAAAAACCCAGAAGTCCCATATGTGTGAAATGTTTCTTAATTAGAGGAAGGTTTGGATCTGCAGGCTTTTGCAGGAAAAACCTTGGCTCCCCCAAACAACTTTGCTTTGAGGGAGGGAGAATGGAGGAAGAGGGAGGACACAGCTGCTTGGGATGTTTCTGCAGCTGCTCTTCCCTGGAAAAATGAGTTAGTAATGCCATTAAAATAATGTTCCACCTCCTGCTTATCTGATCTGAGCACTTGATCACTGTGATGGTTTGTCTATCCTCAAGCCCTCCAGGTAACAGTGCTGTGCCACTTTGGTTGTTTTCATTTTATTTTCAACTGAGCTGAAGTTATTTTTTCTCCCTCCCACACTGCCAGGAGAGGGATAACACTGGCAGATTCTGCAAGCACTGCTTGGTTCCTAATGGAGAAGCTCTGCTGCTTTTATACCCTGCAGCTGTTTCTTTGCAAAGATTTTTCACTGCCTTGTGTAGCAATGGTGGGTGCAATGTGCCCCTATCTCCGTGCTGGCCCCAAGGCAGGTGTAGGGCTCTTGAATTTCATACCCTCCTGATTTCCCAGCTCTGTGAGCTTGGTTAAAGGATGCTAAATCCCACTCTCGTTGTCTTGAGCATGAGCCTCCAGGGAGCACAGCTGAGACCAGAACTCGGGATTCTCGTGTCCCACTGTTGCTCTCCTGCCTGGGTCTGGTCCCCAGGAGGTGGAGAAGACTCTCAGTGGTTGTCCCCCTCCTCCCCTTGGCTTCTCTGCCACCTTCAAGTGACTTTTGTCCATTGGGTCTTTCCATGGAGGTTTGATGCTAATGCACATAAAGCCTTTGCCTGCTGGGAGGTGGCATCTGTCCATCCATCCATGCCTGAGTGCCTGTCAGCTCTCCTCTCTCCACCTGCGTGCTTGGAGCACCAGCTGCAGAGAAATCTCTGTGCTTTGGTGTTTTCTGGTTTTGCTGTCAATCATGGAGGAGTGCTGCAGAAAATAATATCAATTTTGAAACATTTTAAAAATCCACTCATCTTGATCTCAGTGCCTGTGTGGATACATGCATACGCAGACTGTCTCCTGCCTGACATGTGGGAGCTTGGTGGCCTCTGTTTGCTGAGGTCACAGAGAACATGGGTATTCTCTGAGCAGCACCACGTGGTACCAATTTAAGATTAGAGACCATGCTCACAACTGGGTTTTGGTGTTTATAGATGACTGAATGGAAGGAGACCCCTGGGAGTTGGGTCCTATGATTGCAACAAAGCCAACCTTCCCTGCACCAGCTCAGCATTGTGTTGGTACAGTCCATTTAAAACACAAGGCTGAGTTCTGATTCAGCACTGATGACTACCTTGTGTGAGAAATGGGCCAGGACCTACAATTTCTGAAGTTTCAGAGTCACTTTTCCCCCCAGGGGAAAACTGAATCTGAGCATTTGGGAGTGTTAAAGCCTTGGCTGCAGATGAAGCTGGGCTGCCACCTGCCAAAGGACAAGCTGCTGCCTCAGGGCTCAGGCAAATGGCAAAAAAACCATGACAGAGAGCAAAAAAATCCCCAAGGCTGTCAGGCTGGAGACTGATAACATTGCATGCAATATGCATCAAAATGGGAGGAGCCACACATTTAAAGTCTTTTGGCAAGCGTTCCATTTTTTCCTTCCTTTTTACCAGGACATTTCTGCTTTGAAGGGGTGTGATTTAGAGAGGTGGTGTGGCGAGGCTCAAAGGTCCCTGTCTGACCTGTTTGGTGCCAGCAAAAGCACTGATATGTGGTTGCAGAGAGTGCAGAGAGGGGTCTGAACATGCTGGGGTGCAGGAAGGTGGGAGATCTGCTGTACCCATGGCCTGCTGGGGTCAAGACAAGGGCCCACAGGACATTACATTAACTCTTAGTGCATCTTCACCAGCATAGAAGCTGCTCTGGTGCTTCTGACACTGGCAGGGGTCCTGCCTCGCTGGGCTTCTGCCAGTGCCAGTCTGTGAATGTCCTCCTTTGAGTGGTGCAGCTATTTCTAGAAATGACCTCTTAGCTTTTCTGTATTTGAAAGCAAAACTCAACTACCTGATTTTTGTAGAAATTCTGAAGTCTCTTTTTATCTGTCTTTTGCTTGTATTTCCTGGGAGTTCTTTCTTAAGATTCTGGTCTCTTTTACAAGCCGAAGATATCAAGAAAAGATCTAGGTCTCTACAAATGAGCACAACACAGTATTTAAGCTCTTAATTCCTATGAGGAAACAGATACTTAAGTGTTTTTCTTGGCTAAACCTTTAAAGTGGAATCCTTTTCGAATTTGCCTGATGTCTGACCTAACCAGACTCCTTTGCTCAGCTTCTTGAAGGTGGACATTCCCAGACTGGCACTGGCAGAGCTCCTGCCCAGACAGAGAGGAGATTGTGGGGCAGGATAAACAGACAAAATCCCAGTCTCCAACATCAGGAATTTTCTCTGGGAAGTGGTTTTTGTTGTCTTTCTTGCCTGGATTTGTCAGAGGAAATTTCTTATGGTAGATCTGAGAAGCTGGTGCCAGCACAGTTTGTGGCCCTTGTCCCTACCATGACTCTTGTGGTGTCTGTTTATAGGTTTGAGGTTTCTATAGCTTAGATGTGCAGCTGAAAACTTTCCTCAGCATCCTAAAAGAAACTAAAAATCTATCCCCAGAGCTCGGGTTTGTTAGCTGGTATGAGGAAAGCCTTTCCCCTGTCCATGAGCAGAGAAAATTCCAAAGAAGAACAGAGACGGATGACAGACAAGACTTCTGCAGCTCACATTTTCAAGCAAGGTGACAATTCTGTTTCTGTGGAGGTTCAGAATGTGTGATAAATGGCTTTGTCATAGTGCAGGGTTAGCTATAGGAGAAGAGGATGAAAGCTCAAGATGATCTTGAGTGCTTGTTTAGAATACATGAGGTTATCAGGAAAAAGAATACTGTCGGTAGTGGTGGCATCCAGTGCTTGTTTCCCTTTCTCTCTCTGGAAAGCTTCATATAAGCTACCTGAAAATACAAGTTCAGGTGTTTCAAGGTTCCCTTTTGAAAAGAAGTTGCTGTCCTTCTGGAGGCCTTCTGTTTTTCTGCTTTGGAGAAGCCAAGGTGCCTTGGTACCGAATGCAGAGTCAGTGTATTCTTTGCATTCTTTTCTGGGCTTATGAGCAAACCTGCTTGATGGTGTCTACTATTTTCTGTTCATTGAGAGCACAGAAAGCAGCTTGTCTTGTATACTGCTGAGAACATAAAGACAGAAATGTCTGAATTTTGTTTTCGACCCTAAAAGAGAAGGGTGCACGTTATTATCCCCTTCACAGCTCATGCTTAGCCACATCTTTTGCAAAATTGTAAATTTTAAAAGCTTTAAATCTTTTTTTTTCTGAAATTCCTGTTCATCAGTAACACTGAGCAAATGCTCTGCTTGGCCATGCAAACTGAAAACTGATGCTCATGAGAGGTGCCTGTTTAAAAACAAAACTCTGATGAGAAGAGTAATAAAATAATTAAGCTTAGATATTTCCTTGTTTTTTTACCAAAACCTCTTGGCTGCAGCATTTAAGCTAGTGGCAGTACAAGATGTGAAAAATTTGTAATTTCAGTCATCTATGAATGCAAGCTGAGGGCTTTGAGGGATGTTACTAGGAGGTTCCCAGTACTCACCACTGAGTTTTTCTCCTTTTTTTTTTTTTTTTTTTTTTTTTTTTTTTTTTTTTTTTTTTTCCTTCTTTCCCCTTGAAACCGCTCTGGAGGAAGATTGAGATGAATACAGGTCTTTCAATAAATGTTATGGGGTTGGAAATCAATGCTCAGACAAAGGCTTTTTGTTGTTTCTAACAATAGAAAAACAGGAATGAAACCAAACATTACTGAATATTCCAGTGAGTTTGTGGAGTTTAACCTTCAGTTGCATGTGAATAACTGGTAAATGGGCTCCAAACTCCAAGAGACAAATAATCATTTCAGTCAATACAAAGAGTGAGGGTCAGCATTTTTATACATTTCACAACTCTTGTGCTCTGACAGAGGACCCCACTGTGGATTGGAGTCAGGGAAGAGACTTGCCACCAGTCTGCAGGACTTGTCTGGCTGATACCATCACCCTTGCATCCTGCAGTCTCTGCGCTTGCAAAAGACATTGATCAGTGGGTGACCCTAATGTATTATAATCAGAGATAAACAAGCTTTGAGTGAGTAATTAGCTAATGGTCCCTTGTGTGCTCCAGAGATGATGACACAGTGCTTTGGAATGCTCTATAGTATTGCTAGTCTCATTCAGAATATCCAAATCCTGTAATAGTTACTCGTCTGGTCTGCCTCTGCTTCTCTGGTTTTCAAACCTGTCTGGAGTTCTTTAGGGCTTCTTTATAATGCTTCTTGTTGCCTTTATGTGTGTGCAGACATGTCTGCACACACACACTTCCAGCCTCTGTTTACTAGCAGAGGTGAGTGAGATCTGAAGCCACATTCTCCCCTTTCCAAATTGTGTTTCAATGTGAGCTGAGGAGTGAAGAGGAGGAGAGTGCTCTTCCTTGATGTGCAACCAGTCCCTAAGATACCAGAGTCTGCAGGGCAGATAGGGTGAAAGCAGGGCACTGTGCTGTTTCTCTGACATCCTTCCGGGTGGGCAGGCTGGGAACACCTCCCCCCAGCACTTTCTGACCAATATGGATATCTCCTGGAAAAGGCCTCCTCTGGTCTGACTTTTCTCCAGTTCAGTGAATGGGTATCTCTGCAGAGAGCTCACTGCAGCCATGGTGCATCAGCAACTCTCACGATAAAGAGGCAAGACAAGACCTCATCTGAGGGACCCAGATCAGAGAAATGTCCTTCCAAGCCCAGGAAATAAAGCTGATGAGCAGCTTCTCACGTGGAGGCTCCCAGGGAGAATGACCAACTCTGACCACAACAGTGTCCTGGGAACAGCCAAACCAACTTTAAGCTGTGCACCAGGAACAGCTACATCTAGAAACAATCCATCGACTTTTCTGTATTTGAAAGCAAAGTGCAATGATTTAATTTTTGAAGGAATTCCGAAGTCTCCTTTTATTTGCCTTTTGCTTGCATCTCCTGGAAGTACTTCTCTAGGGCTCTGGTCTCTGTTATAAAGCACAGACATCAACAAACAAGCTAGGCCTCCATCTATAAATAAGCACAGCACAATATTTAAGCTCATAATTTCTGTGAAAAAGCAGATGTCTAAAACTTTTTGTTGCATTAGACCTGAAAGACTGAATCCTTTTCCCAGTCTACCCCATGTCTGACTTAACCAGACTCCTTTTCCCAGCTCCTGAAAGATGGGCATTCCCAGGCTGAAGGTCAAATGCTCTGTGCTCTGTCAAGACATAGAGGAGAAATAAGTTACTGAGTTTCCTGTCCTGAACATAGCATTTCACAAGATTTATGGAATTTAGTAGAAAAAAATTCAAAGTGGGGACCTTTTTAAATCCAAATATCCCAGTTTTAGCAGAACTATTACTATTTATGGTTATGGACTTAGTTTTATTGAAGAATTTTATTTTTATTGACATTTTTATGAAGAACAACACCCATGTGAACACCATATCTAAGCTGGCCAGGGTGGGTTTTTGTCAACAACAGGAAGAAGCTGTAGGTGTAAGAGAGCAGGTTAACTCAGAGAAGATATGTCATGGAGTCCTGGGAAGTCCTGTAGATCTGGATGACACTGTTCTTAAATTGCACCAGGAATTTCTAACTGGTTATAGCCAGAAACTAGGCCAAGGCACTGTTAGTCTCTCAGTTATGCTGGGTGGTGTTGCTAGACTAGGAATCATATCCAGGGATTGAAATAATGGTGCAAACTGCTGTTGACAGACTGTGAAAAGAGGTGCGGAGTGGGAACCTAGAGAAAGTGGTGGTGAGATTGAAACAAAAAGGTGAAAGTTTGGAGGAGGTAGGCTGTAGGAAAGCTATCACAAGGGACAAAATGCAGCTGACAAAATCCCCCCTGGTAGGAATCCTCTACTCCTAGTGGCAGCTGCCTTGTGGCTGAGCAGGGACATTCAATTTTTGGAAGAATACTAAATTCTTCAGGCAGATGAACAGAAAAAAAAAAAAACCACAACAAACCTCTGTTTAAAAGACAGGTAAAGTCACACCACTTTTATTAACTAAAGAAGCCCTTGAAGGTACTGGCAAGCCCTTGCTCCACAGAGAAAGTTCACTGCTGTTAGTGGCCACAGAGCTGTGTTCTGTGTGAAGCAGTTCAGCAGTGTCACCGCTGACTTTTGTTCTGACTGCCTCCCATTTCCCTTGGGATCAAAATCAGCCCAGCCCCTGGAGGGGTTACAGCTCGGCAGTACTACTGAGTCTCTAAACAAATCTGAATTAGAGAGCGTTGGATAGATACAGAGCACCACGAGTGGATGTCCAGCATGCAGTAATCATTTCCTACCGAAACTACAGCAGTTCATGCAGCACCTCTGTTTTAATGTCAGACAGCAGAAACTTTGCTGAGGCTATCTAGCAGCCCGTGGGTAGCATGGCTGCCCTCTCCCTCTTCCAGGGAGCGGTGCCAGGGGGGGCCCCCATGGCCTGGGCTGGCCAGGGTAGGGTGCCCAAACGCCCGGTGTCCGTGGCTGTGTCACAAACACTTGGGATGGTGGGATGAATGCCGCTCCTCTCCAGCTGGCCATGGGGCTGCCAGCCAGGGCTTCTCCTCTGCCTGGTTTCCTGACAGGGCTGGTTCCATTCGGAGACTCTATTTTCTTCTCTAGAGCAAAGATTATGAATGTTACTTTCTTGGGAATGAACACTGCCTTTCATCCTCTCCCCAGTGGCTGCTGCTTCTTCTCTGTGCAATAACCAGAGTGTCTGGGGATTTGTGTTTGAAAGTCTGAGTGAAGAAACCAGCAATAAGAATCTTCCCTCTCCACTCAACAGCCAGCACCTGTCTCTGCTGCCCAGCTCCTCTTTTCAGATTCCTATTGATGTGTTTATAAGACATGATAATCCTACTAGACATACTGATACACTTCTAGGTATGGGGTGGTTGCGGGTAATTCCTGATTTTAGTTTTTATTTTCAGTGCACTCAAAACACTGCCAGAACTATTTTCATTTAAATGAATGCCTTGAGTCTGCTTTGGAGGGGACCTGTATTGAGTTGCTCTGAACCTTCCAGTTTGTCTCAGCCCATCAAATTCAAGAGGGTTATAGTGGCACTTGTCTGCTTTTCTCACCTGTACCAGGATAAGATCAAAATCTTTCAAGTAATTTTCACAAATGAGAGTCGGAGGCTCTGGCAGTCAGGAAGTGGCTGGTTGAGATCGAGCCTGGAGAATTCATTGTCTTTGACAATAACCCAATCCTGGTGCTAATGCCTCCTTCTGGTTCTTTCTGCCCAGCCATGGACGCCCACAGAAGAGCTTAGAGCATGCATTTATTTACCCTAAGACTTAACCCAGTCCTGTGAAAAGTTTCTGCCTCATTCATGATGAATTTTCCAAAGAAAAGCTCTATTCAGGAAAAAAAGTCTGACTCAACTCATCAGCCCTGAAACAACACTGAGCTTAAACATTATTCCTGGAATAAATTGCTGGTTTCATGACCAGCATGGTTAATAGCTGGGATGTGAATCATAATTTTGGACTATGATTCCCACTGTGACAAGCCTGTGTGAGATATAATCCAGTCTAAAAATGTGCCCTTCCTCGGTGTCCATTGGAAGGTGGACTTCTGCACCAGAACAAAATCTCTGCTACTTACACTCATCCAATCCCTTGCTAAGGTGTATCCCTCCAGTTTCTCAATCCTACCAGTCACTTTGGTGGCTAAATGAGCCTTTCCAGAAGTGTTATGGGGAGATTGTGTAATTTTTACCTTCTGCTTGTTTGGGGGGACTTTCAGTCTTGGTACTTGGTGTAAGTAAATCCTCCAGATCTTGCAGCATCGGGTTGTTACTGGCTTTGTTGTTTCTCTTGTTTTTCTCCTCTTCACGTTGCTGCATCAATAAAAAACATTGGGTTTAGTTAAAAACTGCAGATGTAATCTGGGAAATGGTGGTCTGGTGTTGTGTTTGCCTGGCTAAGTGTTTGTTGGTATGAATGAATCTCTTTGCCAAGTTCAAGGTGCTGAATCCTGGTCCGGTGTTCAAGAGTTTCCAGGAAAGAAAGTACATCCCAGGCAGGACTAGAAAACAGTGGCTCTGCTCCTGTTAGGGCAAAGTACTTGCTGATAACATGATTTAGGTCTATCAGGCTGCTGTGTGTTCCTGCAGCTACCAGTCTGCCCTCTCTGGTGTATTGGTTAGTTTTGAATGTGTGCCTCTTGTCAGAGAGGGTGTCAGGGATAATGCCAGAGGAAGAGGATATGGCAGCACACGGATGTAGGGCTGTATTTTGCTTTACTTGCACACATTTAGGGCTGCAAAAGATTTTCTTCTGGATGGTAGAGGGAATCTGTGCTTTTGGATAGTGCCGAGTTCCTCTTTGTGATCCCTTTCACCCTGAACCCAGCCAGGTTGTGCAGCATGAAATAGAGTGTCCCAGAATTGGAGTGTGCTGTAGCACATGTTCAACTCCTGCAGTACTTGAGGATGTCCTTTGCACCAAGACACTTCCTTTAAGCCGAGTGATTAATTCTGAATTTGAGCATTTGAATGTAATTTATGGAGTCCCATTTCTCAGTGCTGACATCCTCACTTTTAATGCTGCACCAGTCTCTGCTTTATGTGGTGTTTTGCATGACGTGGCACTGCCTCCTTGGCTTGGATCCTGTCCTGTGCCAGTAAAATGGCCGTGGCTTTCATGGGCTTATTGTTGCTCCTGGGAAATCTCAGACACCAAATATTGTCTGAACTTTGAGGTAACTTACTTTTGTAGACAAAAAGCACAGTATATGGGAAAGCCAACTGTGTGGTTCTGATGTATGAAATAGCAGGCTATTGTGGGATGTGACCACTCTGTACAGCTGGACATTAAATGCCATTAGAGGCGACTGAACAGGCATAAAATATGCCATCTTCTTGTGTCACCAAAGTCAAAAGTGACTTAAAAGCATATGCTACTCATCAAAATTGAAGTGCATGGTATTTCAAAGGTGGTTTTGCCACATCAGTACCTACCATTTGCATTTTCTTCTTCAGCTCTGCATTGGCACGCTGATATGCTTTAGACACAGAATTCAGGTAATAGATGGTGAGGCTAGAAAAGAAGACATGTTGCTGTAGTGATAGGATCAGGGGAAAGAGAAAGTTTCACAAAGAGGGAACATGTATTTTTTGCCTACCTTCTAATACCTAATTTTCCCACCAGCTGTCTCCAAACTTCTTTCAAAATCTCAGGGTTTAGGAAAAATCTGGACTGCCTGTGGCATGGTTAGCTGAGACAGGCTGAGCCCATCTGAAGCTCAGTTCTGCTCAAACAGAAGAAAAATGACCAGCCTGCCCTCCATGCCTCCACCTTGGCAGGCCTTGGGCTCCCTCCACTTCCTTTGCACCAACCTTGGGGAAACCAGGCACCAGCCTTGAGATGGAACTGTCACCAGGTGACACAGGGACCTTAGGAAAAACTGGGAAACCAGGGACATAGTGGTAGAATAGGGCCTTTTCACCTCTCCTGAAAAGCAGTGCTCAGCAAGAAATCCTCCTTCCCCCTTTTCCAGGACCAGCTGCATCCTGTATCCCTGGACAGGGCCTGAGCAAACAGCCAGGAACTGAGGGCAAGCAGAAGCCAGGCTGGAGCAGAACCACGGGCTTTTGTTTTCATCCTGTCTTCTCCAAAAAGGGCATGCCAAAGCCAGGGGAACACTGAGCCAAGCTGGAGGGAACTGAAAGGCAAGCAGGGGTGGGAGAGGGCATGCTGGCAGCCAGCCTCTGGCACACAGGGAGGCAGTGCTTTAAAAAATGCCTGAGTGTCTGGGTCTGTCTCACCACCTCTGGCATTCACCAGCCAGTAATATTTTGGTAGTAAAAAAAAGTCTAAAAAATTTTCTCCTCCCCCTTTTGTGGAGTGCCTTTATTTTTCCAAATTGTAACCATTATCTGCTCAGTGACTCCAAACCATTCCCAGGAATAATACCAGCCATTCAGTTCACTGCTATAGTTGTTTGGAATTTTTTTTAAAATAAAGTAGAAAATTCTCTTGTAAAAGGAAAAAAAAAAAAAAGGGAGGGAAAGAAAAATTATTTCCTGACAGTTCATAACTTGCATGTGTTCAGCAACCTCAAACCAGACTCAAGGATTTCATCAAGTGAGTGTCTGACCCTAAGCCCAGCAAGGCACCATGTGGGTGTGTGGGTTTCCAGCTGGAAGATCAGGAAGCAGTGCTTATGACTGCCTTTCTTGAGGCTTTTTACAGGGGTTTTTGCCCTTCCTTTTGCCTAACATTAACCAAAAACTCAGTCTTGGTGATCTGGGCTCTCTGTCCTGCAAATCCTCCTGGAAATTGTTTTTTGTTTTTGTTCTTTTGTAAAGGTGTGATAGTTTTATTTCTTCTATGTTATCAAGCTCATTGTCTAGAAAATACTACTTTGTAATCCGGTCTGTGAATAAGAATGGTGCTGATAACACACTGATGTTTTGGTTTTGCTAATTCTTGCTTATCCTAAGTTGAGCAAGAACCTTTGTTTTTGTCTCAAGCTCTGCTAGGTACACAGAAGGAGGAGGTACACAAAAGAAAATCGGAGGGGGCATAGGTGGGACAGGTGACCTGAACTGACCAAAGGGATATTCCATAGAATGTCATGCCTGGTGTATAAACAGGGGAGCTACTTTTAACAGGGGCCAATCTGGTTTTGGGAAGGGGGATCTGGCATTGGTCAGTGGGTGGTAAGCAACTGTATTGTGTGTCACTTGTTTTTCCCTTTTTATTATTATCATTTACCATTATTAACGTATTTTACTTTAATTTTGATAATTAAACTGTTCTTATCTCAATCTACAAGTTTTGCTTTGATTCTCCTCATTCCACCAGAACTGGGGAGAGAGAGAAGAGGTTGAGCAAGTAGTTGGGTAGTGCCTAATTTCCATGTGGGTTTAAACCATGACACCCAGGCACCCCTCTTCTCTGATGTATTGCTTCCCCAGTTCTGGGGACAGTGTGGGTCACTGTCCTTTTCTAGCCTGCATAGGAATTTTAATTTTTCCCCCTTCTTGATACAGTAAAATACTTCTGTCTTCTGCCAAGAAGCTCTGCAGGCCACAGCTTGAAATCCTACTCTCAACCCGAGTAGGATTAGGTTATGTGTCAGTGGGTGCTGTATCTTTCATTCTTCTTTCTCTATATTTCCTATTTCCCTTGTTCTTGGGCAGTTAAAAGCAGGACAGTAAGCTTGGCACCCGTGTCACTCACTGGACCCCATCATTGTTTGGAACCAGGAGCTAAGAACTGAAATAAATAGAAGATGCATTTTGGATTGCACCTGGATAAAAGAGAAGGGGTTATCAAGGCTAGAGAAAATTACTTAATTCAGTCCATAGAAGTGGAAAACACCTTTTTTAAGAGGCTGCAATCAAAATCAACAGCCTGTCCATTTACCATCCATCTGTTGCTCTTTGTAGAGGCTATTTTTAGTTAGGCTGGATTGTGGGGATTGTAGGCTTTCCTGTTGCTTTGAGAGCTTCTGGCTCTCCACTCTTGTGGAGCTCTTTGTGTTTCTTCTGAGAAAACTAAGGACTGAAGACTAAATGAGCTTCTGCATTTCCCCTGTTTCAATCTCTTGCAAAACTGGATGGGGTTCATCATAAGGACTAGCTCCAGCTTAACCCTGTCTGCCTGTCAGCACCACAGCAGAAATTGAAGATTTTCAGAGACAAGGCAGGAAACTTTTCACTTAACTGAAAAGGAGAAGAGAAAAGGGCCAAAGCCCTGAGAAACAACCTTGTTTGGTAGCTGTGGTTTTGTCTGGGGCTATCACAGGCAAGGTGAGTATGTAAATAACAGGCAGTGCCTCTGCAAGACACCTAATGCTCTCAGAGAATGTGAGAGCTACTGCCAAGGGGCCATAGGTCTGACTGGTCCAGGCACCATGGGGGAAGCCACTTCTTTTGNCAAAGCCAGTCATTCACAACAGATCTACATAAAATCTCCTGGAGGCTTGTGGGCCCTTTTTGTGGTCGCTGTAACAGAGGGCTTGCTCCTTATCTTAGGTGTCTGCAGAGAGGTTGTGCAATCCTTCCCTCCAGGGCAAAGCCACCTGGGCTCTGCCACCCCCACAATGTAATACACACAGGCCATGCAGGCAGGGTATCTGGGGGAGAAGTTTAGGTAACGTGGACAGAAGGTATCTCAGTTCTCAGAGGGTAATCAGGGCAAAGAAAAAACTGTCTCAAGGAGGGATGGACTGATGTTACCAGTCTGTGGCATGGGAATAGCCAACACTGGAAAGGTGTGATAAAGGGTGTCTCTTCAACAAATAAACTGAATTTGTGCTGTTACTTTTCCCAGGAGGGAAGGGCAGGAGACTGTCACTGGAAAAACCATTATTTTCAAAGGTATTATCCCATCAGCTTTTTTGATGGTTGCATCAAAGCCTCAGAAACCTGGCCTGCAGCCCTTTTGTAAAGGTGGCCCACTTGGGGTGTTCAGCAGTCTTCATTTTGTGTTTGCAATGGCATCTGCCAGTGCTGCTGTGAGGCCCACAGGAACAGAGTTTATAATTCTGTAATATGCTTGGCCATGCCAGGGATGTGGTGTGAGACTTCTTGTCTCCTGCACAGACCTGATCTGATTCATACAGGTGTAGGATCTGCCTGCACAAGTTACAGCAGCTGATCATTCATTTTAGGTTAAAATGAGCAAATAGTTTGAGGCAGGTAGAGGGGTGACATGTCATTTTCAGTTTAATTGGGATTTTTCTCAGGTTGTTTCTATGAGAAACTTGGTATGGAACTTGTATTTGATATAATTTAATGGCATTACCTTCAGTGTAGCTATGCAGGATGAAGTGCCCAAGGGCAGCTGTGCTGGGTCAGCCCAGAGGCTCATCTCCAGTGTGTGTGGGTACCCCAGAAGAGTTGGAACAGGAAGCTCTCTATGTCACAGGCTCCCAGCTTTCTCCCTGTCTCCTGTTGATTAGTCTGAAGCGCTCAGAACTGCCTACAAAATATGGCTACAGCCCTCCTACTCATTTTGATAGCTTTGGAAAACCTCAAGAACAGTGCCAAATATCTCTTAAAAAAAATTAATCCTAGTACTGCTGAAGTCTGATTTCAAAGCTGAAATTGTCAAATGGCACTAAAACAAATACCAGATGTATTATTTGGAAAATGAAAAAGTAAAACCCCCCAAACCCAAACAAAGCTCACAAGTCTTCATATTTTTGGAAGATGTAATTTTTGAATGCCCTGTCTTGGCTGTGCTCTAAATGCCACCAGCTGTGACAGAAATTGCTTCTCTGAAAGGCACCAGGCTGAGATTGTCCATTTATTTCCTGCTGGCTACAGAAAATTTTTCATATGGAGGCTGTGACAGCTTTGATATCTACAAGGCCTCTGTCAGCAATGTATTTCATCCACAAAGTCATGTTTAATTGGGTCAGGTAATTAAATTTTGGGAAATTGGGTTAGGCAAAGGTAAGGGGGATAGGGAACATGTGTCTGCTGTAATCCATGCTGTTATCTCAGCAGAAGCTGTATTTAGACCTGACTAATATCCCAGATTTTTTTCCCCAACCTTCTTCCCCAAGCCAGGCATGTAACATTGCAAGGAAAACTTACACCATGAGCAGAATTGCAGGTATGATCAGTCCTGGATTTGCCACATAGCTGAAGATCTTGGCAACAAAAAGTGGAAAATCGAGCTCAATGGTCTCTTGAATGACATCATACATCCTTTTCTTCCCACTGGAAAGACAAATGACCAGTTAAGGAGTGTAGATATCTTCTGGAAGGACAAAATGCCTCATAGTCTCATGGTGCTAAGCAGTATGTTTCAGCTCTCTTTCAATGAACATCAGCTTGCTGTCGGCCACTAAGGAGTTTAAAATGCCTTTATTTTAAATTATCTGTTGGTTCATTCATTCCCTCCCTCTCTCCCCTCACTGATTATACAAATAATCTTTGCTAGGCCAACTTGCTCCTGGAGTCAATACATTTATTTCCATGCTTGACTCCTTTATGAGTCCTGACTATTTATCCCTCTGAAATAGATAAAACCCTACAAACTGCAGTAACCACATATTTCTGATGAATATCTTGTTAAGTATGGCCTTTTCGTGGTAGAGATGACTTTCCATATGCAAATTCCAGTTTTCTGAAATAATGAGCCAACTTGAAGAGCTGCTAAGTAATGACAAAAATAGCAAGCTGTGATTATTGCTTAATAGGAGACTCAGTGAAAGAGTAATTTCAAATGGGATTGATAAAGCAGATGAGAGTATTCTGTATGAAAGAACAAATCTGTAAAGGGCTGGATTATGTAACTGACCTTCTCTCCCCAGCATCTCTGGGTCTGGGAATTCAACTCTGTCAGTGCTATTCCTCCCATTTAGGCTTGGTGCCTCCTGGGAGCTTCAAGGATTCCTGTCAGGAGGGTATTGGACTCCCTGTCTTGATGATGAGAGTCAATAAAGAAAACTTGGATAAACAGTATCCCAACCTCAACAACTGCCAGGAGCTCAGGAGAGCTGAGATTTCAGTCGAGCTGCCAAGGGTCTGAATCAGGCTGAGTGGCTTTTGAAGGGTTGATTGGGAATTGAAATAGCTCTTTCACATTGCAGATTAGTCATCTCCAAATGATAGTGTGCGTGCAACAAGTTACTTGTCAGATCATCTGACATTACTCGTTGACACCTGTCCTTGTTATAGAACTGAGGGTATTTTGGTCTCTTGCCTTTCCCTCGAGTCTTTTAGCTTTCTGATGTCATTCTCCGTCAGCAAGCAGATAACCTAAAACAGTGCATCTACAGGAACAGTTTGTTCCAAGCTGGCTCCTTGCTGAGTCAGATTCAGCGGGCCCAGGAAATGGCATTATTCAATCAAATTAGACCTTATTGGCATGTTAATCCAGTCCACTGAATGCTTTGTGCAGTGCTGATTCTGTCCTAATCAAAAGAAAAAAGAGTCCCACAATATTTAAAGAGAACCCAAACACACACACACATACACACCCACACACACAAAAAAAAGAAGGAAGAAAAAAAAGCAGCAATTTTACCGCTCACCCCTATCCATTTTCTGCTATTTACCAACTAAAGTCAACAATGTAAAATGCATCCTTTGGACTCGTTTTGTTTCCTCAATGTTCCAAAGAGCCTTTAGGGTCCTCTAGTTGGTTTGGTGGTGGTGGTGGTTTTTTTTGGGTTTTTCGTTTTGTTTTTTTTTTTTTAGTGGGGGCTGTACCTTGCTGTCCCACCCCTGCTGTTTTCTGGTGCTTTCATCAGTGTGTGTTGGGAAACCACTGGGAATCATGTAGCAGAGGAGAGCAGCAGACAGGAGCAGGTTCAGTATCCCCAGCTGACTGTTTACACCCCATAGCTGGACATGACCCTTTGCCTCACATTGCTAAGCATTTTAATACTTCACCATCTCTGCTGGAGTCCAGTCCTTCTAACTTGATGAAAACATGAAAATTTTGTTCTCATGTACCAGAGAACAAAAATATCCTTTTTGGTGTTTTGGTAGTACCTGAAAGGTCCACAGTCAAAGGAGGGAGGCAAGGACATGATGGTGTAAGCCACAGGCAGGAGGCTGAGGAAGAGGATCAGCAGCAGCAATCCCATGTAAAAATTGTTAGACTTGGATGCTTTGAAGACTCTTGCATGAGGGACATTGCTACTCATAACAGCCCAGCACTGAAAATACATGGAGGTTAATAAGCGCAGCACGTTTATACCCACGAGCCCTGGTGCGTAAAAGGATCCCATCCTGAAAAGGAGAAGAGAAGGACAGGTACTGTTTTTTGACAGACTGGAAGGTTTACTCTTTCCAAGAACAGAAAAGGAGGTGTTTGTGTGGTGACAAGTTTGTTCACAAATGAAGTCTGAGTGTGCTGGTCAGAGGCCATACCCCTCTGCTCCCACCTCCACCCATAGGTTATGATATGGCCCCCCTCACTGAGGACCTGCAAGGCCTCAGACTTCTCAGGCTTGCAAAGAAAGTTTCGCAATTTGTGACAAAAATTTCTTGGAGATGGCTTGGAAAATGTCAGGCGAATGTAACCAGCAGAGACCCACCCACTTTTATAGTTAAGCACAGAAAGCCAATCAGTCAGAAAAAAAAAAAAAAAGAAAGAAAACAGAACCCAAAGGTTTATCTAGTTGGTTTGGAAGCTTTCTAGCTCCACTAACAGGTTTTCTAGATAATGTGAAAAATTTTAAAAAAGGAAATATCTTACCAAATCATCCCCTGGTTGAAAACCAAACCCAAAACATTGCCGCTAATGTCAAACTCTGCATAGGATGGCTGTAAGGAGAAAGAAAGAAAGAAAAGTATGTTGTTGCTAGAGGGACCTGGTATTGTTTTCTGCTGGGCGCATGATGCTTATCTAAAGCTGGCAAGCAAGGATTCCTGAGAGGGCTCCTGGTGCATGCACGCTGCTGGAATGACCAGCAGCAGTGTGGGGAAAGCAGAACTGGAACTTCTGTGCTGTGGAATGCTGCTTCTCTCTTGTCTTCCCCAAAAACTGGAAAGATATATGGAGGTGCTTAGAGCTGCTCTGTGTTTGTCTCTCCCTCTAATATGACACCAGCTGTGAGGATGGCACGGGACTGCGTTTAAACTCCAGCTGGTGCCTGGCTATGGACTTACAGTTCCACCCTGGTAAAATATTGAATCTTGAAGCAGTGATAATTACAAGCTGAAAGGCAAATGCTGTGCTGGATTATGTCTGTGTCCCTGGGTCCAAGCTGCTGAAGAACAGAAACACAGGGCAAAGGGACAGAAATATGAGGGAATATATGACCTGATGGGTATTAGGTGACATTTTACTCTGTGCTAGCTGATACACTGCTCCATATAAAGCAGTATTTTAGCTATCTGATGTGGGTGCTAATGGTGGCAGGTCCAGAACAGGCTGATCTGATCTACTGGCAGTATTTGTTGACTTCTAAATTATTATTTTGTTAGATTTGCCTATGATGAAGATATTTCTTCTATATATATCTACTTTTATGTGCACAAAAGTCAGGTAATTTTTGGCAGATGAAACTTTGTGTAAAGATTTTCATGTTATGTTTTCTTGAAAAAAACCTATTTTTTTAAACTGCAGTGCAGAAAACAGAATTCTAAGAAATGCTAAGTGATGCTCTTATATCTTTGGAGTATCCTATGTGGTATGTCTGTTTTTCATGCCATTTGCACTTACTTAACACTGTCAGCAGCTGATAAAGTTGAAGATGTTTGTGCTTTACGATGAAAACTCAAGGGGACTCTAGTCAGAGTCTTGCTTAGCCGGCTGCTCACAGCTTTCAGAAGAAAAAGAAAAATTTTGCATGAAAATAAAGACAGCTTTCAGTGTCTGCTGTCCTCTGCCTTGAGTATTCCTGTGTGAGAAGGCTGGGTTAAACAATAAGCTTATTCATTATCTGCATTAGAAAAACACAGATAAAATTGTGCTGGTGTCCCTGGTGAGGCTGGGTGAGATGGCTGTCAGCAAACCATCTTTGCACAAGCAATGGAAGTAATTTCACACTCCTTGGCTGCTGGGACCTCCCTAGGCCACCATAGGAAATGTCCTCTGCCTCCCTCAGAAGAAGCACAAAGAGCTCCACAAGCAGTAAAATGTCTGTTGTGCTCCGCCTGCTCTTCCTTGACCAAAGCCCTCCTTTTTGCTCTTCCCCAAACCACTCCTGAGAACCCTCCCAATATGAGAGGTGGGCAGTAGGTGCACTGATCTGCTTGCAATCTTGAGAGGTATTTTCATCTCCATCTGAATCCATCTGGTTTTGTTTCTTCTCATGTGAATCAATGGACTTCCCTCCATCCCTCCATTATTTTATTTTGTGTTTTGTGCATATCCAGCACTGACTGCTTTGGTGATGCAGCCTTTAGGAATACCAAAGAGTCGGGTGTGTTGTGCATTACACACACAGGAGAGGGGAAGGAAATACTCCTTGTTCCACTGCAACAGAAGAAACACCAGCTTCCAGGAGCAATCAGAAGCACTGCTGTGAGAAAAGCAGGTTCCTGCCTGCAGGGTGGGCAATTAACAGGAAGGTCAGGGGCTTTGAAAAGGGACATAGAAGGGCCCAAGGTTTTGAGGTAATCGCAACTGAATGAACACTGGATTATTTATTTTTTAAGTCAGCTTCATGTTTTAAAGTTCTGAGATGGGGAGGAGAAATGCATTTTTATAGAGTTCTTACTGGGATTGACCCAGAAAAGTGATGCACAGACTATGGATACCAATTACCCAGCAAGACCAGACAGCCACTGGAAGTATTCAAAACAAATTCATTTGTAATGTTTGACCAAATGGTCCAAAATTACTTTTATCTTCTGGGCTATAAGATACTGACTCGGCTGTGAGATACTTACAAATCCAGCCTCTAGGTCCCAGCACCAACAGTAATTCACAAATCTGACAAAGCAAGCTCGGATGAAATCTCCCACCAAAATGGTTATGTAGGTCACCAGGATATCAGACACAGTGAGCCTCACGATCTCCTGCAATTAAAAAGAAGGAAAAAACCCTCACTCAACTCTTATAATTTCAGTAGTGCATTCAGGACGGTATTTTTTATTAAGCCATTTTTCTTTATATGACAGTAATCTTCAGAAAAGCATGCCATGAGCAAACTCCCTGCCTGTTTTCACACACTGTGCAGTGCCTAAGCTTTACCTCTGTGCTTGGGAGCTACGAGATCTGTGATAGCTGTTAGACCTGATAGCTGCTGCTGGCATTATTGACTGCACTGCATGCTGTGGCAGCACAGAAAGTAGGAGCAGAATGCTAAAGCTGCAGTGGTGCTAGTGGAAAATTTACATATGCCCTCAGTTGTTCTGACTGTGCGTAGCTCTGGTATGGATCAGCTCTGTAACTTTTATGTGCACTCCTAAGAAAATTGTTCAGGTGTAAACAAGAGCTGTGTGTAAGTGTAGAGGAAGGAGATGTGCAAGACAAGGAAGATAAAATTGCAGGCAGAAGGAAGATTCATAGGGTGGAAATAACTGGTGGCCCAAGGATTCAAAATGAAAGACACTTACAAGAAATGTTTTTAAAGTATGAGAGGAAAAAAAAAAATCTGCTGAATGACAGCTCAGCTGCACCAAGGATCAGCTCCTTCTGAAAGGTCACAGTAAATGGTCTTTTCCCACATGACTGAGAACCACTTAGCTTTTGAAGATGCCTTGAGTGGGCACAGGAATGCATAGCCTTGTAGTTTGGCAAGCCCTAACTATCTCTGTCAGCCAGTAAACAACTGCTTTTACTTTTTTAGTTGTGTGTAGTCTTCCTGCAGATCTTCCTGGTGCAAGGTAAATGTTGCAGGGTGGATTTGTGTGGTGAAACTCTGAGGACTTGAAGGCCACTCTGCTTGCCTTTCAAGGGGCTTACTTTTGCCTGTTTCTGCTTTCTTCTCATGGCCTCATGCTGCATTATGGATTGGGACATGTCAGGAGTCCCCTTCAGGCATGTCTTGTGGTTGGGTTTTATGCCTGCACCAAAGCCTCTCTGGAACAAGTACAACAATAAATGGAGAAGAGAGGTTTGATCCAAAGGCACAGTCATGATCTGAACAAGAACATGGTGCAGGTGTGGCTGCAGACTGCCTGACCTTTTGTGCTCTTCACAGCCAGTGCCTCAGAGCTGTGCATGCCCTGGTTGCTTCCAGCTGAGGATTTCACCACCATGGCTTGAGAACCATGGCCAAGGGCTTGTATTGTCTTGGTGATGCTGTACGAGGTGGGGGAAAGAGCTGCTCTTTGTGAGGAAAACTTGGAAATGTTAATGACATCACTTAGAGAAACAAAAATGGACCATCCCAAACCAACACAGAGACTTGCTACATAATGAATTTCTTACGATGCCAACAGTTGTCTCCCAGCAGGGTCCCCTGGGCACGTCTGCAGGGTCAAGGGGAGGTGGGGTGACAGTGCTGTCATTTCCTGCAGACGAGTTGTGGTGACCAAGCAGTGTCCAGTGCGTGATGTTTTTTACTACATCCTCTTCTGCCAGCTGCAATGAAGAGTAGCACCCCCCCAGACAAAACCATCAGAAAACAGAAAACATGGAGGTGTTAGAAGAAATCCAAGGCATGGAGTTCCTCCCTGCTCCTTGCCAGTTACCACCCCTTGTATAAACATCTGTCCACAATGGAGTTACAGTGCTGGCAATAGTACAGAAACTCCTCTTTTGCCAGAGCGGGGAGCAGCAGCTGAGAGCAGCTCAAGGCTCTATGAGTTTTTAAGGGAACAAGCAATGTGCTCTGTGCACATGGAGGAGTCAGACCTCCTTCAAGACTCCTGTATGCAGACGTAGCCTTGACCCAGTCCTCCTCCTTCACATGACTCATAATTTTTCAGGGCAGAGCAACTGCCTCAATTCCTCTAATTCTTCTCAGTTTAAAACAGAGTAATTTTTTCTATGGATATGTTAGACGTTTATCCTTTCCTGCCGTTATCTGCCCACAACACGCTACCAGGATAATGTTAAAGAGGGGAGGCAGGAGAAGAGGATTATAAACTATCCTCAGGGTTTACAGTAATAGAAATTGCAAAGAGCGTCAAATGGAGAAAAAAAATAGAATTGCCTTAACATGCTGTGATTATAGGAAGACAATAACTATGCTCTTCCCAGGGCTGTAAAGGGAAGCCAGAGACTCTGCTTGGTGAGTCTCCCTGGGGCACTGCTCAGGAGGACTGGGGACAGAGCAAGCACCTGCTGCAAAGGGGGTGATTGTCCCTGCTGGCTGTGGGGCCAGGCTGTGTTCACCCTTGACTCTGGAAAATGCTATTTGTCCGTGGCTTTTGGGCTCAGCTCTTACTTTTTCATTGACGTCATCCATCAAGGCCAACAAAAAGGTGTAGAGGTTCCCCAGGAAGAGCGCAAAGATCCGCCCCAGCTGCCATTTCAGCCCAATGCGGGGATGGTAATTTTCTAGGGCAGCGATGGTTTCAAACAGTGGAGGGCAAAACATGCCCAGCAAGGACATCACAATTTCAACCTGCCACATGAGGAAAACGAGATAACTGCTAACAGTAACAACAGTGACTATCTTACTTTGAGCAGGGCAGGAGCTGCCAGCAACTGGTTGGATATTTCTGAAGGATTTATGAAGGGGAGGGAGTCAAAGCAAACTCAGTTTTGCTTTGCTTAGTGTGCAGGCAGCACAGCATCAGACTTCAGGGCTGGGTTGCACGACTTGCGCTTGCAGGAGCACTTTTGCTCTTATCTCAAAGGGATGAGCTCCAAAGAATTTGCTCCCTGTCAGTCCAGACTCATAAATATTTAGGTTCCTCAAGTACCTTGCAGCATTGCTTGCATCAGCTCCAGGGTTCTTATTTTAGTTTCAGAGGAAGCGCAAGACTTGGCTTGTGTGCATAAAGATAATTAGTAAATGCTAATGTTTATTTTCCACGTTCAGCACCTTTGCTTTTGCAGAAGGCATTTACAGACTTGAACAGAAGCACATCAAGATCTCAGTTTTTCAGCTTAAGAAAATCTGACCCAGTGGTATCTTTGTTCTTCTCTATCATGCCAGATACTATGTTGTACTGTGGTCAATGAAGTCACTGGCCAGTCAAGGTTAGCTCAGGCATGACTTACAGGCTTTAAAATTTTTTATAGCCCTACAGGCCAGTGGCCTGTATCTGTACAGGGGCAGGCAGTCTCTGACTCCTTTTTGTGCTTTTCTTTGCAGGAGAAGTAACCCAGCACTACATTTATTCAGATTCACATTATCTCCAGGAAAGGGTCAGACATTAGGCTTTTTTATAACAAGATTTTTTTTTTCTTTGGGAAAAATCTATAGTGATAAATCAAAGCATTTTGTAGGCAAGTGCTGTCTTTCTAAAGTTTTCTGAAGGAATTTTGAAAATGCATGGCTTTGAATTTAATTTGGCTTTGATATATAAATACGTTATAATGTAGTAGACATTGAAATGAAACCTTTTTATAGGTTGAAATATTTTTTGCTTTATGTGAAGAGCTTAAAGATTTGAACTTCTCATTCCAAAATCACATAGAGGAAAACTTTGACAACTGAAATATTTTTGCAGGTTCTAAAATTTTATTCCCATTATTTAAGGTGGATGACAAAGGTTTGATTTTAGAGTTATGTCTGATTATGGACATTTCTAACACCCAGAGAGCTTTCTAGTACAACAGAGTTTGAAAGTGTTATTATGCTATTTGATTCTTAAGATGGTGATTGGTGTTGAAAGTGCTGAAAACCATTGACTTTTCTAGTGATTTATTATAAGAGTATTTTCCCTTCTCTGCAGGAGTTGTTAATTTGCCCTAGGAACTTTCAGTGAGATCAATGTGCATTGCAGCTACCACAAGTGCAAGGGTACTGAAGGGGACTCCTGGGCCTTGTAGGGAATCCCCCTTCCTTAGATGCTGTCCTCAACCTGTGGCAATTAATTTGCTGATGTCCAAAGCAAATTATCCCAGCAGAAAACTGGAAGCAAAGTTTCCTTACCTCATTTCTTTCATACCACCCAACATTTTGCATTTTGGAAAATGTCTGGGAGCGCTTCACCACAAAATAAATGAGGTAGCCACTCCCACACAGGCAGCATATGATGAGGACATTGGCCAAAACCCGCAGAAACCTCCTCAGGTGGATATTCTCATCCTTGTTGCTTTCTTGTTCATCTACAATAGACTCCTGAAAAAAACAGGGGTGCTCAAGAAATTGGAATGGAAATCTTGCAGCACCAAGCATAAGGCAAGATTACAAGGTTTTTTGCCCTATGAAATGCAATCTTCTGCTATTCTGGCTATATCCAACTTGGTAGTTTTGCTCAAATTCAAACTAAGCTTCATAGAGGCATCCTGATCCAACTGAAAGATATCAAATGGCAAAGAGTCTGACACATCCCAGGGAAACTGCCCTCTACATTAATACAAATTATTTTAAAAGCTGAAAAAAGGGTGTTAGGGGAAGAAGGTCACAGAAGTTGCCATGGATCAGCACCATTCCCTGTTCATATGGAGGGATGCTGAGTAGGTATCCATATTTCCCCTTAAGTCTCTGCCATTGGTAGATGCTGGGAGTGTCTCCAGGAGCAGGCAGAGGACAGTTAGGTTTACCTTGAAGCTGGTGGTGATGGATGCAAACTTGTTGTCTGCTGTCTCTGGGTTGCCAATGAGGTAGTCCCAACTGGTGAACATTTTCCAGCTGAAAATGAAGTTGTCATCATCCCCGTCTGCCGTGCTTTCGTTGGCATTGCGTGCCATCCTGCAGAAGGATGCATGCAGCAACAAGGTCAGACACCGTTCCACAGAGCCACCACGTACCCTTCAGCTTTGCAAAGCTTGGGTAAGATGGAGTGGAGCAACCGTTCTTGGGGTTTGGGAATGACTAAAATGTGCCATTGGACTTTAGGTCTAAGGAGGACTGAACTGTCAACTGTCAGGGCTATACAGGTCCTCTATCAAAAATAGTGATACAGAGAAAAACTGTGATAGCATAGGTGATTAAGGAGGTTAAGGATTGCTGGTGCATGATGAAAGTCTATTTACAGTGCTTCTGGATCCTAGGCTGCAGTATATGGTTATGGCTACCTTTAGTTAAATTTAGTCAAAACCCCCTGTCCTGTCCAATACACCCACTGCAGCACAAAGTGTTAGTGAGACTTCACTTGCTACACAATGCTGGAGCCAAAGAGCTTGCAGCAAGTCATGCAGAGAGAGAAAAAGGATTATTCTTGTTAATCAGCATAGGAGCAGATATGGCTTCTGCTCTTTCCTCTCTATTATTTGATCCCTGAAATCCTTCTGTAAGGCCCTCCAGAGTTCCTAGCACTAGTCCCTCAAGGAAGGCAAGACAAGAGATCCTGCAATTTCATGGCAAATGTACAGCAAATCCCCATGTCCCACTCCAGCCAAAGTCTCAAGAGGCTCTTTCTGCTGCACAGCAATATGGCCTGTTTCAGCAAACGATACAAATCCATGGCCTTATTCTTTCTTCTAAAGAAAGGAAGACCTTTTCACGGTGTGTCCTTCAGGCAGAGATAGAGGGGCTTATTTTTATTTATTTTTAATTGTGCAGAGACCATTACAGCACTGACAAGTGCTTTGGCTGCATCCTCAGTGCCCCAAGGACGCTGTGGGAACCTCACTGGTGTTTGGGGACAGTGCACAAGAGACACTTTAAAACTCCATATATTCATTTAGGGAATCAACAAACAGAGTCTGGTAGCATTTGGCTCTTTTCTGCAACCCTTGCACCATCTGTGGGACCCATGTTGGAGTTCAGGAATGTTTATTTTGCAATGGAAGGATGCAAAAGGAACCTTTGAAATTTACTGCAAGTAAAATCCTCCTTCAGTTACAAAATCTACCTGTTTGATGTCCCTGTAGTAATGCTGGAGGAAGGGTTAAAGAGATCTGGAGAGGACGAGAAGGAAGAAGATGGCTGGAGTAGGAAGGGTTCAAAATGGTGCACGAGTACATGGATGAGGCAGGGGAGTGCACAGGTCCCCCCGCCCACCAGAGCCAGGGTGGTGGATGGGGAGGCCAAGTGCATGAAAGCAGCAGGCACACATTTCCCCACATTCCCCCGGCCATCCAGCCAAGGCTAGACCAAGTCTGGGTGCCCACAGAGGAGAGCCCAGCTGTGAGGCACCTCTGGGTGGATTTTGCAGAGGGGGCAAGGTCAGCTGCACTTACGATCTTATAACAACCATCAGGCTGTAGCCGAATACGCTGATCCCAACCATGAAATACGCCATTGGCAGCCTGTACTTCAACCAGCCAATTGTCCTCTGGTTGTTGTAGTAGCCATAAAAGAGTGCTGAGTATTTAATATAGCCCTGGAGGTAAAGGAAAAGCAGTCCTGTGAAAATTGTGCAGCTTTTCTTCTGCAGGAAAAGGGTTTATAGAGAAAATTGAAGATTTAAAACAAGGAAAATTAACTTGGAAAAGTTTTTAGGGTCTCATTCTTGTCTGTTTGCTGCTCTGGCACCTTTGAGAGACATCTTCTTAGGAGTTCATCTTCCTAAGAGAGGGAAGATGAGGGAAAGCATGTCAGAGGACAGTGGCTTAAAACTAAAATGTAGTTTTGATCCATCACTCTTTCATCCCTCCCAGAAAAACATCCTTATTGCTCTTTGTGGCTGTAGCCTATCTACTTCTCTAAGCAAACAATCAAACACTCAGATCTTGTAGAAAAGCTGTGGCAAAGGGTCTTCCCACCATGATATGAAACTTTTACTTTCAGGTAGGAGGCAGCTGATGCTCAGTGCCTTGCAGACTTAGTTCCTTTTACTGGCTGCCACCTGCAGAGAAAATATAACTAAAAAGTGAAATCAAAGAATTACTTTCCTGTGGAAAGCAGAGCTCAGACACAGTATCAACCATGTTGTCTCAAGTAGATCTATTTTTTGCTGTGCAATCTGTTAGGCATTCAACAAGCGTGCAGATCACCTAATCCGCATTAACAATCTCTCCCTGCTTTTCTGTCGTATCTCATCCAAGTTGATGTGTATCACTGCACTTTTCTGGTTTTTGCCCCTTGTCTTTCAGCTGCTAAGTGTCTGGCCATGATAGTTGAGCAGACTCCCCTCTGATCAAGCCTTTGGAAAGACATAACTTGAAGTTTGTATCAGAGCCTGTGTAATGGATCTTGTCTAGAGACATTGAAAGTTTTATATGTAAAGGGGCTTCTGGAGGCTGTCTAGCCAAGCCCCCCACTCAAAGCAGAGCCAATTGCAAAAGGAAGTGTTGTGGCTCAGGGCTATGTCCAGCTGAACTTTGGAAATCTCCAAGGACAGAGCTCCCACAACCTTTCTGGACCTTTCTTCCAGCATTTGACCACCTTCACTTGATAAATTAAACTAAGCTCCCCCAAAACTCAAGGCTTTTTATTCCTAACCTAATAAAGAGCTTTGGTACCCCCAGGTGCCACGGAAGCTGCATTTTTGCCCTACACAAAGCTCAGTGCCACAGGCACAGGACCAGTCTGTGTGTGTTTCTAGCAGAGCAGCAAGCCTATGGCTGGCACACCACAGCTGCTTGGGGCTCGTAGCCTGCTACACACAATGTCTGCTGGGGAGGTGTGGTGGAGGAAAGCTGTGTAAAATATAATGTCCTTGGAAGGCACTAGTGAAGTTTGCTTCTCAGGTTGTAATTCCAAGCCTTTTTCTTCTTGATTCATCAGATGCCAGGGACTGAAAAATTAGTTTCTCTGCTCACATCATCCAGTGTGTTCTTTAAACTCCATTTGTGAGACATGGTGTCTGGTGTCCAAGTGAGATTTATTCCTTTCTACTCCTCTAGAAATCCATGATGTGACCTCTTTCCTGCCAAAGCATACATTTCCCCAGCTCCTCTCTCCTGAAAGGTATTTTTCAGTGTAACAGTATTGACCCTTCATTTATGCCTACTCTGATATATATTTCCCCCCTGCACCTTTCCTGTGGAGCGTGCTGGAATAAGCCTCTATTCATTTTCAAAGGGCAGACCTCTGCACAGGGCTCCATTTGACATCTCCTGGCTGCAGAGGTTGTTGGTGTACAGTGTTGTCCCATAGCTGGAGATGCTTCTTGAGCTTGGATGATCACTCCCTGATGTCAGACAGGAAGGGAATGGGTCCTGGATGGGGACCCGTACAGCAGAGGGGTTCAGAGGACCAACAGCTCAGTGACAGCAGGGGAATGTACATGTGTGTACCAAGCCAGAGGCAGGAGACTGGCAGGTCATGGGAGTAAGCATTTCCTGGAAGCATGCAGCCTTATCCAGAGACAAGTTTCCTTACTGATGGGTCTATTACTTACGGTGTCCTAGAGAAAATAAGCAGCTACATTTAATCAACACCTTCAGATTTGTTTGTTTGTTTGTTTGGGGGGTTTATTTTGCTTGCCTTTTCTTTTCTTTGTTTTTTCTTAATGAGTTTAAATGCTACCTCTTGTATTTTTACAGTGCACTGCTCAAAGAGCTTTTCATTCTTTACAGTGCTATTAAAAATGTCCCTAATTCACCTCTGAATTTTGGATTCTGGCACTAGGGTAAAGTGCTGGGAGAGAAGGTGTTGAAAGGATCCTCGACAGACTATGGAGAGTAAATGAAGGTTGGCAGGTTCCTGGACACCAGTATTTGAAGCCTTATTAATAAATTAGCTTAAATAATCTGGTTTACAACAAAGTAGCTTTTTTTTGGTTGGTTTGGTTTTTCTCTTTGTTTTTCTTTTTCCTTTTTAGCTTAGGAAATTGCAGAGGGCTTTATTACAGAAGGACTGTAGCATGTGGTCCCATGCTTGTAGCATGGGGGCCAGTGCTGACAAGCATTAAAAATATATTTCCAGAAGTAACTACTTTGAAAGTCAGATCCCAAGGCACTGGTTACATCCAAAAGTTTTCACCCCCTGAATAATCCCTTTGGCTTAAATCTTCAGAGTAACTGGGGTGGGAGGTGAATCGGTATTGCAGGCAAGCACCCTGAGATGGCTGGAAACTTGAGATCTGCCTTTGGGTGCAAGTCCTAAACTTTAGTTCCCACTTCAGGCCCATGGAAATATTTCAGGGGAACAAGGAGGGCAGGGACCAGGAGAGCAATCCCTTTCCAATCACTTTCAGTGGCTTGGCAAGGTGCTCCCTGCTGGTGAAGGGGCTCTGAAGCTTGAAGTCTCTGTCTGGCTGCCTGGTTTGGAGCAGCTCCAGACTTTCACCTGGGTGCTTGATTCCTTTCCAGTTGGAAATAAAATGGCTTTTATGTCTACACACACGTGGGACGTACACCAGGCAGCACATTTCTATATGGAAGTGGTTCAAATCCATATGCAGGTGTCTGCATTTTGGCCAGAAATCTCAGCATCCACAAAGATTTTGTTGCAACAAAAGGCTTTCCAGACTTCTTCTGGAAGAAATAGGTGCTCTGCTGGTTTATCTTTGAACAAATTCATCCTTGTAGCACCACTAACTTTTGAGGGGTTTCAGGAGGTATTCAACAGGTCTTCTATGGTTAACACTCCTGTGCTTACCTCAAAATCCCAGAGAACTGAAAAATCCATAGCTGTTTCTTGTTCAGCCCGGGGTACAGTTTTCCTTGGCAAACTCCCATATGGCATTCCCATCAGGACCTGGAGAACATTAACAATGGTGATTGCATGTGTATTATAAAACACCAAAGAGTTTTTAACTTTTTTTTTTTTTCTTAATGAGTTTGATTTGGGTTGGTTTTCCTTTTCTGTTGATTTTGATAAATATTTTATTTCTTAATGCTAGAGCAGCAGTTTTTAAAAACTGCTTAGCATTACTTTAATTTATAATTATTTAGTAGAAATTGTATATATTAATATTTAGTACTAAATACATTTATTAGTGTACAGAATTAAATTTATTATTAATATTGAGTATTAATTTCATGCAAATAACCAGAGGACTTCCCTTTCCCTGGCCACATCCATTGCACAGGAAATATTTTTTGGAGAAACTGTATCCTTCAATGAACAGCTGTAGTTCAAATGTCCTTAGTTTAGCAAGGAGTTCTTTGCTTGAACTTCATGGGTCTAATGCAGTAAAGGGATTAGCTTCATCTATTTGTGCAGAGCTCCTCCTCTGAGAGAAGTCAAGAGCACTGGGTCAAGCTTGCAATATAATTTGTATTTTTCAGTCCTGAATCAAAAGACATTCTCAAGGTGAGGTAAAGGGCAATTAGCTTAGGGGGAAAAAAATATAAAATAAAAAGGTGCAAAGAAGAGTTTTCTTGGCACAGCCTGTCCTGATGGCACCATGCAAAGCAGGTCTTGCAGCTGGAGAAGCAGTAGAAGTCCAGACAGGGAATGCCAAGGGCTATGGACGATTATTATATTTACAAGCTGACTGGTGCCTATACCAAAATATCTCATTAGCATTCATAGCCTAGAAAGGTCCTAGCATATCTATCACTTATTTTTTAGGGCTATCTAATTACACTCAAAATAATTTATGATTAAATGTTTATTGCCCAGCTACTCTCCGTATCGTAAGAGCTCAGTAGGCAGCGAGTAATAGTGTGCACATCTCAGAGACAAAAGCTCCTGCCATATGCATGGTCCCTAACCAAACACATTTGTATTGTTCAGTGCTAATGGTTATGTCTCCTCATCCTGGGAGGAAAGTGAGCTTTCCCTTTTGATAGTGTGAGCAAGCACATTAAGGAGAACAAACGCACGGTCCTCAGGAGACATTCCGCAGTGCATTTTTGCTCCATAAAATCCTGCATTGAACAGAACAGATGCCACTGTCTGTGGATTGCACAGCTTTTAAATACTGCACTGAGTAATTTAGCCAGAGCTGTAATGGGTATATTAAAAAATTCTTCAATAAATGATCATATAAAGTTGGCTATGAAATCCTTTTAATTCTCCAAGAAGAGTGAGAAATAGAAAAACTAAAAATAAAACAATTGCTCATGAATCATATGAATTGATGTACAAAAAAAGGGTTGTTTCCCAAGCAAGTGTTAGTTGGCAAAGTGCTGGGAAATTGTCCATTCCCTGAGGGGCTGTGCTATGGCTGCTGCCCCACAGCCATGTCCCTCAGAAGGCCCAAATTGAGGGTATTTAATTATTTTCAGAGCACAATCCATTTCTTGTGGCTCTTGCAAACCAGATCTTTTGCCTAAGGTTGGAATGTCATGTTCTTCACTTTAGTCAAAATGTAAAACTAGTCTTGAATTAGATAGGTTGTTGAGCCCCTGTTTCAGCTGCTGGATGGGCAGGACCTTTGATAGCATTTTATGTCTCCTGATATCAGTCCAACTTCGGCTCCTGTGTCAATAAGTCTTTATAAATAAGTGTCCTCAGGCATTTAATTTTTCTAAGGTGATGCCTGTTATAAGGCATTTGTCCTGTCAATGTCATGTTTGTGTCAAGAAAAGGGCAAGATATAACTGAAAGGAGAATTAAGCACTTACCTCTGGAATTATAACAAGTCCAAATATTAAACCAAAAAGGACAAGATTTACTCCATACATCCACCGCAGAAATATGAAGTAGGAAGCAACGGAGGAGCCAAAGTGACCTTAAAGCAGAAGATATTTCATGGTTTGGAGTTTAGGAAGGTTCAACTGTCCTCAGCAACCCTTTACCCTCAGGTCTCCCCAACACATTTCCCAGCAGCCTCCCAACAATCCCCACAACTGCTGGAGAGAGCAACACCTGGAGGTGCCAGGGGTGTGTGCCCCTTGTTTGGCACTGATGCCCAGGGTGAGTGGAGACTGTGGACCAGGAAGCTGGAACATTGTTGGTATGAAGACAAGGCTGTCTTAGAAAATGTCCCACTGCCACCACACAGCAACTTCAACTTACTCTCCACTTCCTTTATCTTCATCTCCCAGGGTATGCACTGAGTTTTAAAATTTTCAAAGTCTCTCTTAAATTTCACCCATTTCTGAAACAAGACAACATTGCAGTGAGCAGAGAGGTGTGAAGAGAGGGTCTGATCTGAAGTAGGGCTTTCCAATATCAGAGTTTGGTAGCGTTGTTGGGTGTGGATATAAAGTCCAAAGCAGGAGCTCTGGTCTGGGTCTTACCTTTTGGACTATTTCAGAAACTCCCTTCAACCAAAAATCCCCCCCACTCCCAAGTGTTCACATTTGTGTTTTGAGTTTTGAGAGTTTTAGCCTTTCCAGGCTTTTGGAAAGCTGCAGTTGTGCTATGGATTGATCAGATTATGTAGGGGTGGAAAATTCAGACCTGGACCTGGATTGAAAGAATTGGTTCAGAACAAGCTCAATTTAAAACAAAATTTAGTTTGATAAAACATTGAGTATGAATCTTTCTTTACCAGGCCAGCAGCTAAACTCCCACTGATTTCGTAATCTCAAGTCTGGCTCTGTTTTGAACTTCTCAATATAATCTCCATGACAACATGCAACTTGGCTACTGACTTCAGTCTCAAAACACAGCCATCGTTCTCCCTGTTATCTCCTTATCACTGGAGAAGATGATATTTTACAGGACTAGGGGGAATGCAAAAGTTTGGCAGGGCCTCTTTCCCCTTTAGGCATATCTTTTCTCACATATCAAGGTTTTGGAGATTGCAGCCAGAAAGCCATTGTTTTCCCTACTCCTGTAAACCCTCCCTTGCTTCAGGAAAGGCCACAATGAGGTTCAGGTTGGGGTAAATTTCCCCCTGTTCTTTCTGCAATAGTCATAGATTTGGAGCCAGCTGGTATTTTTTTGAAGTGGACAAGAAGTTTTATTCTGACTTCCCTGTGCCTCTTTCACCAAATAGAGATCAATAAACCTAAAAATGTGCTGAATACATAAATGAGTATCCAAGCCTTTCCCTGCCATCACTGTAGCACTTACCTTTGCCATCATCATCTTATATGCATACAACTTTTTGCCCTTTCCTTTTCCCAGAGCTCCTTCAAACTTCTCTACAAAATCTTGTGCCTCCCTAATTGGAAAATAAGCAAGCAGGTTATTAAAACAGCAAAGGAGTCTTTAGTTTTTCACCCCTGCCTGCACCAGTGGTATAAACAACTGTGCTCATAGGAAGGTGGGCACTTGGTGTCTCTCCCCACCTGCTCTCTGCTGGTCAGCTGCTATGCCATGTAGAGCTCAGACACCCACCCAGGACTAGCTATCACATTCATGCAGAGATGTTTTATATTAGCTTTAAGTATTGTTACTGCCCCAAATCTCGTTCTACACTTCTCCCTGAGAGCAAACTAAAAGCCTGCCCATTTCTCTTGCTGCAGAGCTCTCTCAGCCTGCATGCCTGTTATAATTTCTCTCTCCTGATGCATTGGTCAAGAAGAAAATAACATTGCCTAGTGAAATAAACTCCAAGAGGATGCAGAGTTTCCTTTTATGAACACCTCCCAGGATAAATATCAGAAATATGCAAATGGCCCTAGGCGATAATCTCAGTGCCAGAGGAATGAATGTATACTAGTCAGGAGTAAAATCAAGCTGCAAAATGAAATTAGTTTTACACTAGGATATCTAAGGGAAATACAGAGAAAATAGTCTAGGATGTTGTTATGCTGAGTATGATGAGCTTGTGAATAAAATTCTGTTGTATATTAGTGTTGCCAATGAGAAGAGATTAAATTTCAGGAGCTGGGAGGTTCTTTGCCGTCCTAAGCCTGTGGAAAAGATGGACTTCCACTTGGTATAAATAGTTGGCTAGGTCAGCCTGTAACCTTGGGAAAATCACCTGTGATTTCATTTGCAAACCTGAAGTGAGATCTCTAAGTCTTGAACATATTGCTTCACTCTCTTTGTGTTTTATACCCCTCATCTGTGCAATGGGGCTAATAATTCCTCCTCTCATGGTGGAGTTTATGCAACCAAAAATATCCAATGAACATACAGCATGCTGAGAGCCTTTCTGGAGACCCCTGCACAAGCAATGCAACAGTTTTGTTTGGGTTCATTAGTAGGTAGTGATGATTGCTATCGCTCAGAAATAAGATGAAAGGATGGAGGTACATTGTCAAACATGATCCTAAGTAGAATTTTAGTCAGGATCCTACACCACAGGGGAAAAAATGTATCAGAAATAACTCTGCTTTGCTCTTTTTTCTTTTCTTGCAGAAATTTGGAATTTTAGGGCCATAAGAATTTATTTGTATGAGCTCAGGCTCATGGCACAGCTGTGAGGTGGAAAAGCTACTTTAATACAGTTTCCCTGTTATAGACCTTTACCCAGATTTTCAGAAGTAATTGGCAGAGTTCACAATTCCTGATTTTACTAGAATATGGAACAGGTCTTGGCCTTCAGGCATGAAAAAAAGAAGCAGAGACACATGGTGACAGTCAGTTTTCACAGCACAGTCCCTGCATCTTTGAGTAAGCTCTCCGCAAACATGGAGCAGGGACATCCACACTCCATGTGGGGCTGTGTCGTGGTTCAACATAGTTTAGTTTTTAGTTCTAAAGAAAATGTATGCGTGCTTTGAAATGTTATTTTGAAATCTCTCCTTGTAGAAAGGGGTTTCAGAGGTAATGTAAGCAGTAGAGCTGGGAGCTGAACCATTGCCCTGACAGGGAGTGGTTGTTATGAGCCATTCCCTGTCAGCCCATGGTTTTGATTTCCCTGGTCTGCTTTGCCTCACCCCACTGTCCCCCACTGCCCAGCAGTGAGGGGTTTCTGCTGCTGCCTGAGTTATTCCCACCCTCATCAGGGGCTGTGTGGTAGATTTATCTTTGCTCCATAAACCTCTGAAAATAGTACAGCATTTTTTTTCCAATAAGTCCCATCTCAGGACTGTGCACTAACATGGCACTGTGCTGCTCTGATTTCTGTCTGACAAAAGACATGAATAAGCAAGCCAGGGTACCGAATTTGCTTTAACAAGTAGCCTGACTGTAGTGAGTCATTTGGTTTTAAATATGAGGGTAGGATGACCTGGCCATGGGTATCAGTTGAACAGATTTGCACTTCATCTGTTCTTTGGTTACAGAGGCTGAAAATCAGATTGCACATTTTAACTCTGCCCATTTGAACCCAGACAAGCTGGCCAGGTTCTGCTGGTCACTTTTTCTGATACTACGGTATTGCAGGAGCAGAAAATATGTAAATTCAAGGAAAGATAAAATTCATCTGCCAACAGTCAGCAGAGACCCCAGGAGTGGGGGGTTCCCATTCTGATGTGTACCTAAGCACTGAGAGCTTCTTCACCATCCTCCAAGGCTTGTTCCTCATGGTAGAAATCAGTTTTTTCTTTTGCTCCACCTGCTCCTTCAGCATTGCGAGCTCTTCCTCTGACAGTGACTCCTCATCAGATGAGTTGGAGGAAGCAGAAGTACTGGAAGGCACATAAAATAAAGGACACAGAAACACTCACAAGGGTTAGAGGGAAGGCCTTGCTTGGGGTAGGGCAGACTGCTGCTGGCCCTGGGGATTCCACTCCGATGTGGGCACAGTGCCTCAGCATCCCCTGGCTCAGTGCAATGCCAGTGCCCATCACACTCAGAGCAGGGCTCTTTCCAGCCAGGACAATGAGGAGGCATTTTTGCCCTACTACAGTTCACTCAGTGTCATGCTTTGGGCCACATTTCATCAATAGAACATTGTCTACAGCTACCAGGGCTACATCTGGCTCCAGAAAAAAATGGTTTTCATGCCTTCATAACAAAATGGGAGATATGGGGAGAAGTCGAAGGTTGGGACAAGCAAGATTTGGAAGAGGAAGGGATTTGAAAATGCAAGGGATCCATTTTAACTGGAATGTTTCCATAGAGCAACCAAAAAAAGGCTCCATGGCCAAATTCCTCAAAGTACCTTCTTTAGGGGTGCTTTTCTACTCCTGGTTGTAGGTACTAAGACTCCACTACCTGCATAGACCTGACCCCAGCTGAGAAACGATAATGACTTGGAAACAGTTTGGTTTTGTGGCATCTTACACTGTTTTCCACTGTATCTCTTTTAGGAGAGCAGGAACTTATTTACAGTCTATTGGTTTTGCTATTCTGATCCATATGCCACTGGCATGTCAATATTGCTGCCAGTCTGAACAAGGCACCACAGTCAGGGATTGTTTAATTACCTGTTTTTCTTGTCTTTCTTCTGTTTGTTCTCCCCCTCCTTCCCTCTCTTGGTTTGATGTTTGGTAGGAGCTGTTTTGCCTCTATCTTTCTTCTGGCTTCCTTCTTCTCTTGTCTTTTTTCCATCTCTGTTTTTCCTTTGGTAATTTTTTCTCCTAGAAGCTCTGTTTCGTTGGCTGTCATTGTCTTCCTCTTCGCTCTCATCTTCTTCTTTGTCTTCTTTTTCTTCTTTGTCTTTCTCTTGCTTTTTGCTTTGAAGTCTGCTTGCTCTGCCAGTTTCCCTGGGGGGTTGTTTGTTAGTTTTCTTGTCCTTTTCTTCATCTTCTGCAAGTGATAAAAAACAATTACATTGAGAAATCCGTGCTCGCAGAATAAAGATTCATCAGAAGAGCGTTGGCAGCCAGGACACCTGATGCAAACCCTGGGAAATTCAAAGAGCAGGTGCCTGTTGATCTTGATGGGCTTTGTGTTATGCCCTCTCCAAGAACCAGGTGGAACTCTTTGGTTGTGCAACTCCCATTTAAGACAGCGCAATTTAGCACTGACTTACATGTGACTGTAAGAAAATTGGAAATTAGTTACAAATGCAAAAGCCCATCCATCAGACAGCACAGACGGATATCCCCCTGACCTGTAAACACACCAGAACAAAGGAAACAGAAATTACAGTCTGTTACACAATGTGTAGTTTGCTTGTTGATGTGATGTCCTTGAAAGATGTTTACTTTTCAAGGCTGGGAATGGAGTTCTTCTATTTATAGAGAGAAAAGGCTCAGCACAGGCAGTATCCGGTTTTCTTTCTCTGAGTTTTCTTTTATATTGGACGGTCTATATTCAGAGAAGAAAAAAAGCAGATATAGTCTCTGAGGCACATTTCATTCTTACTGGCATTGCAAACTAAAAACCTCCTCTTTCCAGAAGTCAGAAATGCTTCCAGCTTAAAGGATTGAAGTGGAGTATGATTTAATTGCAGAATTTTATGGAAAGGGGCAAAAAATTTCAGAAGTCCCCAAGTCACTCCACCTCTTTCACTACGAAGCCTACTAAAATTAAGTTTTCCAGAGTATTCTGGCTTTTTATTTTCCAAAATTTCTTGCTGATGAAAGTAAATAGTTGGAGCTATTGTAATGGAAGAGGAAAATTGTGATGGAATGGGATCTAAAGTGTAAAAGGAGGAACCTAAAAGGTGAGAAAAATAGAAGCAAAAAAGAATTTGAGTATTTGCATTTTTGGTTTGGTGAAAAGCTAGAAAGTAACGACAAGCTAATAGTTTCTTGTTTTTAGTGGTAAAAAATTAGTAGGTAGTGTTGTCACAATCAACACTGGGAATGAGAAAGAGCTTCCAACTAATTTCTCAGGAGCCATTAGGCAGTTTCAATCACTATGCAACGGTCCATCTAAACTGAATTTTGGTCAATCATCTAGATCAAAGGATCACCTGCTCTCTTTGGGAAAATGTTCATTTTGGATAGCAAATGATCTAGGGGGTTTTTTTATTTGCAACCTATCAAGTATTAGATTAAATATGAAGCATTAATTTGTTACCTTTATCTTACTGCCTCTTTTGCCTATATCAAAAAGGTGGATACAATTTAAAAAAAAAAAAAATTAAGTCCCAGTAGTTTGCTGTTTACTTTCTCATATTCTGTGAGTAATACAGACACAGTTGTGAATTGTTTTTGCAGTAACAGCTACATTTGTAGCACCTACCCAGTGCTGTTATGATTTTACCTCTTAGCTTTCTCGCTTTAGATATACTACACATGCAGAGTTAAAGGTGGTTTTAGTCTTGTCACAGGCTTTTCCTGATCTCCCTCACAGTCATAAGTTTCCCTTCAATCCATCTTCATTGTTATCTTCTTGTGGCCATGATTAATGAAGATCCCAGTGTATTGCAGCCTAAGCAAGCATTACAGGGAGGGCAAGCAGGACCTCAGTATGGTGCAAAGCAGCCCCAGCCCTGCACAGAGTGGTGCTTTACTGCACTGCCTGATTTACTAGGGGCTGGCTCCCCAGGGATATAGGCTCTGACAGCCTCTGACTCTGGGAACATGGATAAAAGAGGACAGACTGCCTAAGAATGGCAGTTTACATGGCACTGTTGTAAGTCCAACCTCAAGGGGAAAATCTGCTTGCTTGCAAGTAGCTCATGAAAGAGTTTGTGTTGTAGAGCAAGTCATAAGTCAGAGAGAAAAAGAAAAGGTATCACCTCCTGTATTTCAAAGAAGACCACATTTGTTCATCTCTACATTACCTTCACTCTCTGTGTCAGTTTCCACTTCTCCATCAAACTCTATTCCGGCTGCAAAATGAAGAACAAAGAGTAATTGCATTTGTTGCTGGAATTTACACACCTGATGAATTACACAGCTGACCCTTAAGTTCCAGCTGAGCTTGGCAGAATATCCCTTATTGATTATACATTATATTCTTTCCTTACAGCAATGCTCTTAATATTTACTTTAGTCTGGCAGAATGACAGAAGTCCCCTGCCCAAGCAAACTGAAATTGTAGGATCTTTGAGAGATGCAAAATGGTGTGCTCAGAAAGCCCCAAGAGGTTAAGTCAAGTATTTGGCAGCATGAGAACTGAAATGATCTCACAGTGATACCAACCATCTTCCAGGATGACCTGCAGAGCACTTTTCTTTTTCTTCCCCATGGCAGCCTCCTGTCTATTGCCCAGACACCGCGGCTGCTGCGCTGCGCACACACCCCAGTCATACACAGGCTACTCCCTCTTCCAGTGCCCATGTGCTTGTCCCCTCTGCATTGCAGAGAGATGGGCACATCCAGCCGTCAGTGACCTCTTGCTTGTGAGCCATGAGGACAGGGAGGGGTGGGAGAAGCAGGGAAAACCTGGGCTATGCTTTAGCCCGCCCAAACACTTTCCCTTCTTCTCCCTTCTCCCTGTGAAAAAAAGCACCTGTTGGCATTGCATTGCATTTCATTATTTAAACATGAAGGAAAGCCCTTTGGTGGGTACTTGGTGGTGTCGTATGAAACACAGACACAAGTCACGTCTGGTTCTGACAGAAGCATGTGGCTGGAGGCTTTCAAAGGATCAATTTTCTTGATGCTATATTCTTTACTGAGCTACCACAATCTGTGTAACCTCGTTAGTCATTCTCCTGCATCTTATTAAGTCTCTCAGCCAGCGCCCCTTGGGACACAGCTGAGGGTCACCTTTTGTCCTCCACACGTGTCCCTTGGAGGGGACTCATGAGCTAATGGATGCAGCAAGGAGTCAGGAGTCAGGATACCAGGATCTCTCTTTCCTTTGCTGCTCTATTCTGTGTGACCTTTGCATACTCATTGCACTTGCTGGTAAAATAGGATAGATTTTCCTTCTAGGTGCTCTGAGGCTTAATTAATTAATGTGAGACCCTCATTTGGAAGGTCCTTTAGAACCACAAAGTATTGTATTGCATTCTGCAGCTTGCAGTTTTTCAGTGGGCCAAGAATAGGTTTGTCTGAGTGATATCCAGAGTAAAACCTGCACTGTCTGCCTCAGCTGTAGCTTCCACAGAGAGCATTCCCAGTGTGGGGTTTCTCTTGGTTTTCCAAAAGGAGAGCTTATCCTCAACCATCTATGAAACGTGCTGCAGACCCCTGGCTTGCACAGGTGTTCCTTGGGGACCTGGCAAAACGACTTTTTTTTCCAAGAATTAACAGGGAGAGTGTTAATCCCTTCCTTCCCTTCCAAAAGAGAGGACTGTTGCGGAGATCAGCTTGAGGCTGTTGCCACCACTGATATGCACTGATGACTCCTGCTTTGGATCAGGTGGTTTGACTGAGGAGGTGCCAGCCTGAAGCTCTCTCTGCTGCTTTTTCTCATTGAATTTGGGCCCAGGGGCAACTTTCAGGTACTGTAAGTCCAATCCCATGCATTGTTTGATCTATGTTTGACTTTAGCTCAGCTCTCCTGAGCTTAATACATAATGTATGGGATATGCCTGTACATTATTAACAGCTCTAACCCTACAAGTTCATTGCACAGGGCATTTTCACTCTATGTCCCACACCAGTGGGCTAGACTGGGTCTGAAGACATTAATAGGACCTTTTGAAGGTCTTCCCAGTGAAAGAGTTTCACCTGTAACTCTATATGTTGATGTGGTTTGTTTTCAATGCGATCTCTAGGTCATTGAATTAATACTGCTCCAGGGAAAAAGGGAGAAATTCCCAGCTGCTAGAGGCTACTGGAACAGATCTTCTGCAAAATACTTCAGTTGCCTCAGTCCCAAGCATCACTTTCCCAAACAGAGGATCTAGGCACATTCTAAATTAAGACCAAGTTTCTGAAGAATGAGTGGCAGGAGGCAAAAGGGCTGTGGATGCTCATCACACCCCACCCTCTACCCCCCCAGTACTGTACTCACGGATAGCACTGCTTCTGCCTCATGGAATCACAGAATGGTTTGGGCAAGAACTGACCTTTAAAGGCCATCTGTCCCAACTCCACTGCAGTGACCAGGGACATCTTCATGCAGACCAGGTTGCTCATAGCCCTGTCCAAACTGACCTTGAATGTTCCCAGGGATGAGACATCCACCGCCTCTCTAGGCAACCTGTGCCACTGCTTTACCAACCTCATTGTCAAAAAACTTCTTCTGTGTACCTAATCTAAATTGACCCTCTTTTAGTTTAAAACCATTACCCTTTGTCCTTTCATGGACCTTACCCCTTCTTTCCCACCAAGGCATGCTCAGATGCTTTTTGCATGTTCAAGGTCTGTTGATGTGAGCATCTCATTGGCAGAGTTGAGTGCTCTGGTTTTACTCCACCACAGAGTTGGTGATTCACCCATGATCTGCACTGGAGCTGGGACAGCTGCAGGCTCCAAAGCTGCTTGGGCCACTTGGCATGCCCCTAGGTACCAAGTACATGATTTTGAAAAGTGATGGGGACTGCAAGTTCATTTTACTACCAAAATGTGTGGCCAGGTGACAGCTCTGTCTCCTGCCCTGAGATGAAACACCTGCTCTTTGATTTTCCAGTCTGTTCACAGCACTGGGGGCAAGGTGTGGTGTTTGCACAGCAGTCACAGAGGCCCTGGCACCCCTTGCTACAGGGCGGGGGGATAAGACTGCCCTGCACTCCCCTCACAGTGGGGATGTGACAGCTGAGGGGTGCCAGCATGTGGGACAGAGCAGGAACGGGGGCTGTTTTACATTGTTCCCATGAAGCAACACTTCAGCATGGATGAGCATATTTGCAATAAGCTCTGCTTGGCTGTTGCTTTGCTCCGCTGTACGTACACTTCCAAAGATAGTGGGACTGGCCATGGTAAACTGTGCTGTTACAGGCTGGGTGGCAGCATTTCACTCTTGTGTAGGTAGGCACCTTTATCTTTCACACTTCTGACTCCATTGGACACCCTCCCTTGGAGAGGAAGGAGTTGCATAATGCCTGGCAATTATTTCCTAATGAAGAATGTTATTAAAGTGTCTGCCCAAGAACTTACCCCTAAGGAGAAATCCCTACATTACCTTTCCATCTCAGACTTTGCATATGACATGCTGCTCCCTTTGCCTTAGAGTCTCAAGAAAAATAAATAACCTACTCCATCTGATGCTGTCTGACTCCTCTGGAAGTGATGGTCCCCCTGAGGCTGATGTGCAGCCACACAAGCATGATGAGAAACCTTGGAACCTTGATTCTTTGTGGTACATCCTTGGGGGAACATATGGCAGACTTGCAGAGCCACCGTCACTTTTGGGGTGGACCAGGCAGTGCTAGAGGCTGTGATGCAGAGGAAGGCTGGGCAGCAGAGCCTGGGGAGGAGAGGAGTGGGATTCATGCAACCAAGTGGTGTCATGTAAGATGAGACCAAGAAAAGGTGCAAAATGCTTAGGTTGTCTTGCCAGCCTTGTTTGCCTTGTTTTTTGTAAGTGCAGAGAGATCTGTAATTTTCCCCCAGAACTGGGCTGGTGGAGATCTTGCTGTACTTCTGGGCTGGTTTTGCCTGTGTGGCAGTCTGCTTGTACTTTGTGGACACTGAATAGCTTGCTCAAAAAAACCCAAAAATGTTTAAAGGAAAAGGGGTATTGCAACATGGAGATAAAACCTTATGGTGAGATATTCTACAAATGCTGTGTGTGAAGTAAGAAAAGTGCACTTCAAATCCTTTTGACATCCACCTTTGATGGTAGAAGGTGCTCCACTAAAGAAAAAAATACACACTGCTGGGAAAGACAAAAGTTTGACAAGAAAGTGTCACAGATATGTATGCTTGGCAGAAAGCTCTCTGAATGTGGAACCTGAGAGCAGAATAGAGATGAAACAAGTTTTGATATAGTAGAATAAAAAATGTTTATGTTAGGGATTATTGAGTTAGTTGTTACTGAACAAAGGTTAAGATGAGTTGGAAGGAAACTTTTATGGCTAAGAACAAAGGATGAGTCGTCTACAAACAAAAACATGTTTTTACCAAGTAGAAGAAAGGTCTAAGAATTTTCCACTGCAAGAAAACAGAAAAACAACTTTAAGCTTAAAATGTAACATACTAACTCAATGTAATTGGATAGTGCTAACCATAATATGGTAATAATAATAGCTGTGATAGGCTATAGGTAAATGTAAAGGTATTGTGTATGATACTGATTGTTATTATGTATTAAGATGCTCAGTAAAGAACCTGTATAATGTATTGTAACCAGAACTAAAGGGGCTTAAGGTTTTGCCTATAAGCTGATGCTGACATCAGCTATAGGCTTGGCTCTGTTACCCACGACCCATGACTGCTGTAACATCATCTGTGCAATAAACAGCATTTTCTGAAGAGCCTGCCTGTTGTCCCAACATCCTCCGTCAACACCATCTTCTACACACACAAAATTTTTACAATGAGATGGCAACACGGCAGGCCTGGGAGAGCAGCAAGGCACCTCATGGGCTTTCCATGTCTGTGTGTGTCCCTCAAACAGACAGCAGACCTGTGCAGAGCGTGCATGGCTGTACAATGGGGAGCTCACCAGCAGTGCTTCAGCTCCAAGCACACCACCACCCTCAGCTCATGAGCCTGATTTTCCTAAGAGGATCAAGTGTCTTGCAGGGCTTAGGATTTCTTAGGATTATAGACTGGGGAGAGGAGATTAATGGATGAATCTTTTACCTCTTGAGTTATTTCACACAAGGTGTGAATAAGTAATGCACAGCCACGAATCCAGCCATTACTAATGTAAATATCACACGTATGAATTTATGGAGTTGTAGCACAAATTTTTTTTAATGTGCTATTTAGTATTTTTCTCCTCACACTGGTGATGACTAACACTATATAATTTGACAGTTTTGAGTTTTAGCATACAAGGACATTGGGTGTCTCGCACACGTCCAAGTGTTAAATAAAAAACAGTTGTGTTATGGAGAGAGGGTAACTGAATCCTGGAAGCACATACAACATACTTGTAAATGCTTAATGAGCTAGTGTTTCTCCTTTTCTTCATTTCTGATTAACATAGGGCTTTAGCTAATTAATCCATGGATTACATTTATTCAATATTCATCTCATCTATAAGTAATCTTCACTTGAGAGGGTTTTCGAGCAATAATAATACCTGACCTGTTTGAGGTTATTTTGATGAGGACCTAAAACTTGTGAATTGCCAGAGCCAAGCTTAAAAAAGTATCTTAGAGAGACATTTAAAAGTGAGAGATCACTTCCAAACACTTACTTGGTTCCGTTGAACTGTTAAAGAAAACTAAATTCTTTTAAAAAACCCAAACAGACCATAATCATGTTTTCCAGGGTCTCTCAGGCATGCTCCATAAAACTGGATTCAGCTCCAACCTGACTTTTGACCATGTCTGAGTCTAACTTTGCAAAAACAAATTTCTTACAAAGCCAAGAAAATCCACCAGGGGCTACATGCTAACCTGAGCATCGATCTGTGCAGAGGTCATCCTTGCCCTCATGTAATCTCTGCAATGCTGTAGTTTTATTTTGTATTTTGGTACTTGGAGCTGGAGTGCACTCCGACAGAGCAACATGGAAATGCTCAGAAAGTAAGGACTCACCTGCAGCATTGACTGCAAACATGTGGAAAGAGTCTCATTATCTTAAAATAATCTGGGAAAGAAATTTCTCAGCTCTTTGTAGACTTTGAAAATAACCCTCTGGCTCCCATGTAGAATGGTAGGTCTGCACTGTGGCTGAAGGCAATAAAATGATGCCAAATACATGCCCTACACTCTTTGTTCAGGGTGGGCATTAGTTACTTCTAAAGATGACAAAGTCCCACTGGAAGAAGTTGTGCAAGACCAATCTTAGGTGTTGGGGATGCTTAAGTCAGTGTCTTGTTATCTTGTGCTTGGCCCATGAAAATGAGCTTTATCCATGTAATCCCAACCCAGAGTGGGGAGCACAAGGTCCTCAGAGACATAACTATTGCTTTTTTATTACTTTTCTGTTGTTATTTCATAACCTCAAGATACAGCTGGGAATTTGCTGTGAAGGAATGCAACAAGCTCTGTTATCCATTAGCCTCTTTTAGCTGAAGAATTGCCACAGAACTGCTAATTCAGGTGCCCAGTCTGGAAGAATTAAACCAAAACAGGGGGAGGATGTGCACTGGCAGGTCTTGAAGGTGTGCCAGCTCAGAGAGGTATCTTGGAATGTCAGATCAATCGCAGGACAGAGCCACTCAGTCTTCCATAGTCTTCCACTGATTCTTGTCATGTAGGAACCAGTAAAGATTTTATTTTTTCAAATGTGCTCATACCACCCAGCTATATAAGATTAGAGCTCCCCCATTTGCAGCAGCCTTATGGGAAATGCTGCAGTTATTAAGACCCCAGATTAATGCACAACACAAGCCAATATCTGCCAGCTCACTGCCATCTTTGCCTACTCCATATCTCAGGCTAAGCACATGCTTGGAGTCATCCTGGATCCAGGTGAGCTTACAGGTGATCCAAACACAACATAAAGGTGTTTAGCAGTGGTGCTTGTCAGATGGTTTGTGTTGCCACTATATCATCGCTCCGCATTGCTGAGATTTTTGGGGACAGGCTTTGAGGAGAACAGGCTCGTGTTCATCCAAAAAATGGTGTGCATCACGGTCCTTTGAACCTGGCACTGCGCGAGTAACTAAGTGGCATTGCAAAAACTGTTCTGATTTCTTACCAGATATAGACACCTTTACTCATCTCCCTCACTCCTTTTAGGGAATGGAGGCAACACAATATTTTTGCCAAGGCATTGTTCCATTTATGCAGCGTAAATGAAATCCAAAGATTAAGTTCTAGTGGAGTTTCCAAGGACATGAAGAGAAAATTATTAAAACAACAAGCTTCTGGACTAATCTAAAGCATGAAATGAGTCAACACCTTCATGCAGGACTTAAATGGAGAATGATTTTGTCATATGGGATTTATATGAAAAGACCTGTGGTTTAGAGAACATACATGCAAAACCAGAAGAGAGCATGGGGTTTGCACAGATTCTGAGGAAGGAGTTG